>SSNR01000125.1:267092-289295 GCA_006937965.1 Callopanchax toddi | reverse complement strand
AAAACCCCCCCCCCCCCCCCCCAATCTTCTCATCTCTCCAAACCCTCCCGACACCTGAACACCTCACAGCCCTGTCACACACTCACCTAGCTTACCTTTTCCTTTGCACATAAGCCGCCTCTCCTATCTATGCTTCTGCAAACATCCACATGCTTTGTTTCCATTTCTCACTACCCCTCCTCTTTTTCATTTTTCCTCTCACCATAAGCTGCTTTCAAACACACACACACACACACACACACACACACACACACACACACACACACACACACATATATATATATATACACACACACACACACACACACACATATATAATTGTAAATAATATATATAAAGAGAGAGAGACAGAATATGATAAGGTGTTATCATACAATGGGTTAATAGGATTGCATCTGTTTTTCAATAAATTTAATACAATTTAAATTAAAAATAAATTAATTTAATAAAAAAAAAACAAAGGGTCTAAAGCTTGCAGAAATCTTTGAGTGCATTGCTAGGTTGCTAAATGGTTATTAATGTTAAATGGCATTAGACAAATTAGCCTATACATAACAAATATTTAGCGATCTTAACTATGTATGCAATGTATTTCTAAAAATGTATTGAGCTAACAAGAAAACTGATCTGTAAGACAAAGTCTGTGGTCAGCGGTTTAATCTGTAATGGTAACAGTCTGATGCATACCAGGAAAAACAAAGCTCATGATAGCTTTACAAACCAGCTGAGTAAAGAACTGGTTTTGTTGAACAAAGCCTTTTATCAGCACGACTTACGTGAACTTCTTCCACTGCAGCAGCCATGTTGGAATGTCGGAGTCCGTGTTCAGGTAAACAACTGTGCTGTCAATCAAAGTCCAAGGCACTCCTATGTAGGCAAGATCTTTTTTTAAAGTAACCAATCATGTAAGGGCCAGTGAATCCTTGGTACCCGCCACCAAACTGACAAAATTAATTTCCGCGCGCGAGCAGAATATTCACTCGAGAGCAAAGCAGCATGCGCGCGCGCGTGTCAGCCACACTCACGCTCATGAGAGCTTCATTCTGCACGCGCGAGGAGTATTATTATGCGCGCCAGTGGTAAATACAAGCGCGAGTAGTTGAATTTCGCGCGCGGGTGTTTGATGTGCGCGCGCGAGACGGGGGAATCTTCAGCGGGAGGGGAAAATACACGCGTGGATGTTTAATCTGTGCTCTCTGATTATTGGCAGGATTATAACCTCATATAAATGAGGATTGTTGAAAACAAATGAGGGGCTATTAATAATCTGGGAGATAAATAAAATGAATTAGCATCATAAGCCCATAAGCATGCCATTAAAGCCAGTTCAGTGTGATTTTGCTATAAAAGTTTACTTTCAGGAATGTGACTCTGCATCCTGAAGTTCCCAAAATAACTCAGCTTGAAACATTTGTGATAAACATCAGAAAGAAAGAAGCAAAGCTCAGTGTCAGAACATTGTTACTCTGACATGGAACTTTATTTGACTTGAGGAATTTGCCTTGCTGCGGACAAACTTCAAACACAATTATTTTTTAATCAAACAAAAATTTATGTTTCACGTCAAACCTCACTTCATAATATTTTGAGCAATAATTTAAAATGCAAATAAAATAAATTGTAAATGTATGTCATTGTTCTTAAATGTTTTTTAAGATAAAAAAAATGTAAAGAAGTGAAGTCTTTCTGAGATAAAGTCCATTAGTTTGTGAGTTTCTCAAGATAAAAGAAGGTCTGTTGAAAGTGATTTTTGGCCCACAGCTATATGATTTTGTGGTTGAGATCATCAGCTGAGTAAAACTAGTCAAACCACAGAAAAAAGATGGAAGCGTGATCTAACCAGTCAACTGATTAAAAGATCTTTGAGCATCGTTGTCCTTCAGACTGAGGAGAAATGGGCCACTCTGACTTGTTACCAGTTGAAAGGCCAGAGTCCCTGATGTTATGGTCGAACAGCTGTGCTTATGCGTTTACATGCTCAGAGGCACCAATCATAACCCTCAATGACGCTGACAGGTTTGGATGTCTTTTTCAAGGAATTATTTCAACATTTATATTCCAAAGTTTGTGCTACAAAATAATAAAAACTGAAAACTTACCAACTGGTCAAAGTAAACATGTAAAACATAAATACATTTATCTGGGCTATTTAATTTTGCATGGTGAGAATGTAGTGCATGAGTCATAAATGGTGTTTAATTCCTTTTAAAAGCATTTCTAAGTATGGTTTTACATGAAGGGAATTACGCCAATGTTACGACCCGGCTCGTTGGGCCACAACATAAAATGGAGACTGAACACATAGGAGGATCTTCTAAAAAGTTTTTATTAAAAGAGAGCCATTTCTCCCAAAATCTCCGGCCTCTACCAGGCTGCTGGCAGCTCCAGTGTTGCTTCAGTGTTGCTCCTCCTCAGGCCTCTCCCAGCAGGCTTTATGCCTGCTGTCCCAGGTGCAGCCCAATTAGCAATCAGGGCCATTCAGATTGCTGCACCATCACAACCTGGCCAGGGAAAATGCAGAGGGGCGTAACACCTCCCCCCTCAAAAGGGATCCTCCAGGATCCCACCTGATTAAACAACTTGAGCGCCTCTGGTTTGGTCACCTTCAGGACCTGCAAAACAAACAAAAAGGGAAGGGTGGAAAAACCTGTCCTAAATGGGCCCAGACCACTCACCTGAGCCACAGTCAAAATCACCATTTACAAATTTAGACAAAGAGCAAAGACAAGACAAACAAAGAGCCACCACTACACAAATCAATTTTTAAAAATCAACTGATTTACAAGACTCGGCCAACAAGCAGCAAAATATTGAAAAATGAACAGAAAAGTGATGAGCCAGCCAAAATGAACAAAAGAAGGGGGATCAGTCAGACCAACCCCTATAGGGCCGTCGAATCTGGTGACCCCCCTCTACCCTGAATAAAGATTAAAGCTAAACTTACCAAAACTAAAGGCGATAAAACTGGACTACCGGCGTAACAGCCAAATACTGACCTAATTTGAGCTTTAGTTTACAAAAAAAATAGAACTGACTCCACTTTTCTTTCTTTCAACACATCTTCAAATAGATGGGCTCTGCAACTTTAAAAGCCCTCAAGTTTTAATTTTAACCCACGGTGACAGAGTGACACAGTGGTCGCTCGGTATAATGTTCCCAATCTGTTTCGTGCAGGGTGGGGTTGTAGAGCCGGGTTCCAGTAGGACTGACATCACTTTGTAGCTGTAACTCCTATTGCATGTAGCGACACTCTAATCTTACATTCTTGCTGGCTGATGCCAGTAGCTTTCACACAAACCCATGATCTCAGACATCTATCTATATTTACACGTGCGCACTAACACACTATTATTGCACACGACAGAAAGCATATGCATGCACACACCATGAGGGAATTTGTAGTCACCTCCTTGCCTATACCTTCCCCCTATTGCATGAGCGGTTCATTTGCTGCATTATTTCTTGATGTTCTTTGACAATGTTATAGAGGGATTGCTAAAATCTCAAAATGATGTAATCAGTGACATGCAAGCTGCGACTTCAAAGAGTTTTGTTTTTGCAGTCTGCTTTAAAAGTGAATTTTAGACAAAGTGAGTTGGTTGGTTTGCACATCTTTTGTGTTTGGGCATCTTCCACTTATGTTTTTATCTTGCAGATTGTCCCTCGTCAGCATGGGCTTCTACGGTGGGAGTGCGTGCAACACTTTATTCGATTTGTATGTTTTTTTGTCTGTGTACGTTTCGGGTCATGTTTGTGTGTGCACGCAAATACACATTGTCCTCAAAGCCAGCCGTAGGTGCTGGATATGTGGCTAACATACTACAGGTTGCTGTGTGAGACAGGCCAGGTCAGCTGGTGACAGTGTGCAGCCCCTCGCTTGCCTCATTTATCTGCTATGGCAGAGGACAGAATGCAATTTCCTGTGAGGGGGAGGCCTGGGGAATGGAGCGGTTAGGGGGCCGGGGGATGCAAAGAACATCAAAGGGCCCTGAAAGCTATCAGGAACTTGAGTACTGCCAGCGCTGCGTGCCAACTCGCCAGCTCTCGCCCACCCTGTGGCGCACCCGGACATCAGCTATGACTATACACACTGTTCACAGTGTTTGTTAATATGTGAGTGTGTGTGTGAGTGTGTGTGTGAAGGATAAAAATACCCCTCCATTTAGAGGCTCAGACACCTTGAGCCGGAGCACTCAGAGCAGCCATTAGGCAGGCTGCAGTATGAGGAGAAGGTCACAGTTTATCACTGCTGCAACACAGACACCCTCTTACTGTCCTCTCCATCGCTGCCTTCACCTCTAGCTGTTGGTCCAGCCTGCTGGCTGAGCATCCTCTTGTTGAGGACAGAGAAACCATCCGAGACCAGAAAGGTCCAGGCTTGAGGATGATCACTTCTCTAAGAAATCTCTAAGACCGTCCAAGTTGGGGGTTTTTCTGCCTTCCCTTTTCATATCACAAACTGCTTCTCACTATGCTTTTATTCATCATTAATAACAGTTCAGTGTCCTCTACATGTGCATCCAAGGTGGTGGTGCATCGATATGACCGATGGGAGTCAGACCAACATCCAGCAGCCATCTGCACGCAGCAGAGCGTGATGTAGTTCCCATCTAGAGCCTATCACTAACGGGATGACTGCTTTTGCTTATGGAATGCTTTTGTCCTGGTCTGTGCGTTACTGTGTGTGGGGGGTCATGCTAGCGACCTTCACTCGTTGCCTTCCGCTTTCACTCAGTCTGCTACATTTGCACATTTCAGCAGGAGACCACCTTACTTCGTCTTTCAGTACCAGCTCTCTGAGAGGCGGTTAACCTTGTTGCTTGAAATGTGGAAATGGAGGTCTGGTCAGGGCTGTAGAGGTGGGACACCGGGGGTGGGATATCTTATCGCAGGCCATCAGAAATGGCTTGTCGGCAGCCATTCATTGGGCTTGGGGGAAAATAAACCAAACCGCTCCCCCCTTTCAAAATGTCTGAGTTAGAACAGATAACAGCGGACCACGGGGGTCCCCTCTCCCCTTTCCCCAATCGTCTATCACTGTTGCTCCACATCTCTCTTTCTCTGTGGCTGGTTTTATTGGAGAGGAAACAGAAAACAGAAAGCCTCAGTGTGGGAAGCCACTTGTTATCTGAGAGTCTTGGGAATCGAGGCCTCAGCAGAGGCTTCACTCAGCACACTAATGAAAGCTGGACAATTTGGCCGCTTTCGTTCCCAACATTGTTAGACCCCTCCATCCCTATTTCAGCACAGGTACTCCTGCTCCATCCTCATCTTCTTTCTTTCTTTCTTTGTAAAGCTCCACACCTTGACCTCTGACTCTATTATAGAACATTTTGTAGACCTGCAAACTCCTTTAGTTCAGTTTTGTTCAAATGCAGAATAACGGAAGCATTTGAGACATGATTGTACTAAAAATAAAGTGTATTTTTATACAGAGACCTTTTATAAAAAATGTTTCATTTTTTTATTTTGGCCCTTTTGAAGTGTGTTTCACTGTAAGTATAATTACAGTCCATCGTACAGACTCTGTTTGGAGAAATAGAGTTTATATTCAACAGAACTGATGAGCTAATGCTGTCTGAATTAAACTATGAGCAACGTGTACGCCTGCAGTTACCACATGATTAACATTTAAATTGTTGTCAACTCTGCAATGCACAGTTATTTTGATAAAAATATCAAGAATTTCCTGCCATCTTTGACCCCTAAATTCACCATTGCTACCTTTAGCTGCTGTGATGGTTACATTAGCATACAAAAATCCATGTAAGTTAATGTGTAACGCAAAATTGATGTTGGTTTAAAGTTTAATATGTAGCATTATGACCTTTTAGGAACTGGAGTTGTTTTAAGATGACAGAAATCTGCTTTCATATCGGTTGTGTTCAGATTAGCCCTCGTCAGTCCTATCTGATGTAAACACATCTCCAAATAAAAAGTTATGTAAAAGTGCTGATGACGTCACTTTTACATGAAAACACACTTTAATAATGGCCAAAATATCCCTTTAATGTGTTCATGTATAAATAGAACCAGGTATTTTGTGGTGCACAGCCTGTTTGTTAAGCCTGCCCTTATAGAAAACATGATGGACAGGTTTTTAAAAGTCACATATGGCCTCCAGAACCATAGAAAATCCTCCCTATTCAACAGTTCATTAAGGCAAGAAGATTTAAGTTTCCACAACTTAACAATGCATCAGAGATTCACTAAGTTCACCTTTGTTTGCCACATATCTGAGGTTTACCATCCCCAGGTGAGCGACTGAGAGTTCCTCTCTGCTCTGATTCCTAGCTCTCCCAGCGGAGCTCGGGCAGGGAGGCAGCCAGGCCATGTGAATGCCATATAGTAAGGTAAGACTTGGCCGCCGGGCATCCGGAGAGAGAGAGGGCTCAACTCCCTTTGTGGTTCATCCCTGACAGGTTGAGGCGATGCACAGACCAGCTCCTCCCATCCACTTTCACCTGCAATATTGTCCCAGGTGGAGGGGTTTGCAGGGAAGGCACTGAGCTGTCCCTATAGGGCATGGCTCCTGTGTAGCTCGATATCCCAGTGGGCTTTGCCGACCTCCAGAGAGAGGTTAAATGAAGCCGGGGCTGTCTGATGGACAAAGGCCGCAGGTCAGCACCCAGTCCTTTGATCCATTCCTGCCCTCTTCAGACCACAGAGTCAGACCTTTTTGTTTCACCTTGCTTTTCTATCCTGAGGGCTAGTCCCCTTTTTCCTCTCAATCTGCCCCCGACAATGGAGTCACTTACAAAGCTCTGTGCGCTGTATGGTCTGCCAGTCACCAGAGGGAAAAGGTTTCAAAGAGAAGGTAGTGGGGCTCGATATCTCCAAGGTCCCCCGTGAGGTGATAGATACCGAGTCTTTCAGTCCTCTGCTCTGGGCTACAACGCCACAGCTGCACCAAACACTTTGAAGGCTTCATCCAACAAAGACGAAGTCAGGAAGGTTGATCATGAAGGTTAATAGGTCTTTTAAAGAACAGTGGCATTTGTTGAAACACATATGAAGACCCGTTTTTCTTTAAACGTTAATTTGTGTTGCCTCAACCAGACCGAGGGCAATCACTCAAAAACAGTTAGAGGGTTGCAGCTTTGTAATGTTACTGCCAAAAAAGAGCGACATGAAACTGCTTTTTGTTGCATCTTTTAAATTTTAATTTGATGTCTGAAATGAGGAGAAACTAACGTTCTCATGAAGACACATTAAAGCTGCAGTCTGGAGTTTTCCCCCTTTCAGGAATTATGTATGATTTTTTTAGAAATCCCTTTCAGTGATAGTCTGACCCTGTTCTATGATTTAAGGTAAGGCACGTAAGTACGTAATTTTTTTTTCTCGTCCCGTAGAGCCATATGAAATTAACACTGAGTGCCGGTCAGCATTAGCCAATAGTGTTAGACATTCGCTTACGTACAGATGCCAATCACAGTGTGCGCAAGTGTTTGTGGAAGTAGACTGGTGCAGTGTTGGCGACATTTCCTAATCGACAAGGAAGTCTTTAAAACAAAGAGATATAATAAATGACAATGATCACTGTTAACAATGTGTTTAAGCGCTGTTGGCCGGCTAGAGGCGTGCACTCATGAATGAAGGCGTTACTAATTCAACATGGAAGCAGGCAGGACGGTTTAACGGTAATACATTATTTCCACCTCTAGATGGTGCCGTCTGACAAAACTGCACAGTGCAGCTTTAATGCTGACTTGTTTTGCAGTTGTCTTTTTGTGCACTGCTGCTCAAAACGAAAGTCTGTGAATGTTAATTCAAAACCTACACTTATGGTGTAAACAACTCTGTACATGAAACCTAGAACCGATTTGATTCCAACGGTCTCAGCACTTTGTTATTCTGTCTTTGGCCAAGACACTTCACCCACATTGTCCACTGGTGGTGGTTGAAGGGTCTGGTGGCAGCTCTGCTTCTGTGGCTACAATGTAGCTTACTGCCATCAGCATGTGAATGTGTGTATGAATGGGTGAAAGACTGAAATGTGCAGCGTTTTGTAGTATGTGACTTAGAAAAGCACTATACAGTACAGATGTGTGGCATTTACCATTTACTATTCTATCAACAATGTTCATTCAAGCTAGAGTTGAGTTGGTCTGTCACTGGGAGAAATCACACTGATTGGCTGTCAAGAATAAATATTATAATACATTGAAACCATGTTAACTGTGTTATTTTTTGATGCATGAGGCTTAAATACTTAGCAAATGCATACGTGCACTTGAGTTATATGTTTTTAAATTTGAATTACAACTCAGGTTTTTTGTCTGAACCTGCCGAGTTGCAACTAATATCAAAATTGTTTATATGTTTTTGCTTTAAAAAATTTTTGCAACAGAGTATATGCATTATCTCAGTGTCTCCAATTATAAGGAGCTGTACGAGTGAGTGTTTCTGTGTGGCAGGGGCCCTAACGGAGGGCCGTAGGGGCAGGAATGCAAAGACTGCACTGGGGGGCCTCTGTGGTGCTAATGGATTAACAGGCCAGCTTGGCATGCTAATGGAGATTGTCTGTGATGTAATGAGCTTCTAATTAGGTCACCTCTGAGCTTGACCCCCTTGTATTGAGGGGAGGGGGGCAAAGAAGGGAGAGGAGGGGCCTGGGCCTGGTGATAGCACCCTGACCTGCAGGTGTGAACCAGCTCGGGCTGTAAACAGGGCTGGACATTCCTGGCATTCTCAGCTCAGCATCCCCTCCCAAAACTCCCCTCCTCCTGCCTGCCAAAAACCCTTCTCCAGCCGCTATGGGTGGATTCACACACGGAGAAACAATTGGAGCCACATTTCATGCTCCAAGGTGCTCCCTATTTGGCTTTAAGAAGAAAAATGGTTCCATTGGGTTCAGCTATATAATGAGTACTGGACACTACTTTTCTTTGTACCTTTCATATTGGGACGTTACACCATTTTACTATTACCCAGTACATTTAATGAAGACATCTACTGGGGAGAGTTATTTAAACCAAAGATAAACCTGCTT
This sequence comes from Callopanchax toddi, assembly GCA_006937965.1. NCBI lineage: Eukaryota > Metazoa > Chordata > Actinopteri > Cyprinodontiformes > Nothobranchiidae > Callopanchax > Callopanchax toddi. The sequence goes on along the minus strand of SSNR01000125.1, from coordinate 280,303 downwards.
CAAACCATTTTGATAGCATCAATTTCTCTTTTCTCTGCCTTGGCACTGAGACCGCCCCAAAAACACTTACCGAGACGGAAAACAAAACATCTCTTTATTTGCGCGGAGGATAAAAATTCCCAGCGTGCTACAAAGAAAGTCAGAGCGTGGAGATCTTTTCAGCTGCATCGACTTAAAGCACCCTATGAATAGATTCCAAAACAGCTACAAGAGATTTTTATGACTTTAATAATGGATATAGTTCCAATTGCATGATCAGTCTAGCAGAGCATGTGGTCCTCACGAGTGCTGAGAGAATTGCTAATGAGGAATCATTTGCTGGTTTTCATTTTCTTCTCCACATGTGGAACAAATTTGACCTTTTCTCAAAACATGTCTCTGAGGAGCGTCTGTTCCTACTTAAAATGAAAGCAGCAGATTTTAATTCTTCTGCATCACAGGTGAGTGTGTGTGCACAGGCATGTGTGTGTGTGTGTGTGTGCAGCCTTTAAACGAGCTGGTGTGAATTTGTAGCGTTTGTTGTTCACAAGGGGACAGATAGGATCAGCGCAGGTTATCAGTCGTGGAGGGCGGCGACCAGGATGCGAGCAGCTTGAGGGGGAGTGGTATGATGAATGACCTCTGGGAGCTTATCGCTCTGTTTGTAATGTAGGACTTATCAGATGCCGAGGGCCGAGTCACTCATTCGGTTGGAGTTTAGTTTTTGCCTCCGAGGCAACAAAAGTGTGAGTTATTGAGCAAACTCTTGAGAGAGAGACTGATTTAAAGTAATGCTTGATTGCTCAGGATCTGTTGCAGAAATGTAACCGTTGGGGTGTTTTGTTGTCGTTGTCATAACTTTTCACCTTCCTGTTGCGAGAAATATTCTCCAAATTATTCGTCTTGATAGTCATGTTCAGGTTTATGTTGATGCACAATTTAAAGAAAGAAAATAAAGTAATTTAAAGCACAAATAATATTTGTAGGACATGCAACTGTTTGGATCAGGTTCCTTGGTTGACTGTTCATCTGTGGTTAAGTGCTCCAGTTTTTATAATAAGAGTTCAGAGAGGTGAAGAGACCCCTGAGTAGTAAATGGACACTCTCTTTACTGTATTGGTCCCTCCTTCTTCCCTCTATTCTTCTGGTGACCTAGACTCAATAAGCCATCTACAGTATAAATGGTTTGCTCTTAATGAGGTGGCTTTTATAAGGCTTGCTCGAGGCCTTTAGTTGTAGGAAGTTGTCTGTCTTCATAGCCTGCCCCCTTTTTCAATGGTGGTCCAGTCTGATCTAGCAATCGACTCTATCTCCACTTTTTAAAATTTCCCATCATTTTTCCATCTCTAGCAGTCTTACATTTTCTTTAATATTAAAACATGTAGTTTGTGTCTAGTATTCAGACCGTGTGCCGGTCATTTTCTTCCCCGTGGTCTAACTGGCTACCAGCTTTTATGAGCCCCGGGCACCACAACCCCCTTTGGCTGTGCACATCCTTCCAAGGGTCTTCCTTCACTTGCAAGGCATGCATACAGTGTTGCCAGATTGGGCGGTTTCCCGCAAATTGGGCGGTTTGGATTCTGGTTTTGCGGTAAAAAATTGCTTTGGGCGGCTGGACATATTTTGGACGGTTTTGGCGTCAGTTTGGCGGTTTTGAAATAACTTTATTGACACACATTTCAACCATTATATCCTCATTATCAATCAATAACAATGCCCACTGACCTGTCTTCATCACTGATTGGCTATTGTATAAAATAAACCAGCGTTATTTGTTCTGAAACCCGGCCCACTTGGTCCCCTCTCTCTGTTGTCTGTTGCATCATCTGTTCAAACTCATGAGTGAGGTGTTGACACCGACAGCCCGTGTGTCTCATTCACCCCATTAGTGGAACTAAAGTGGTGTAGCAAGCTTTTTGAACATGTATTCGTGCACGTGCACATACATGTTATACGCACACATTTCCAATAACATTGATTGGGCGGTTTTTTGTGTGTTTTCGCGGATTTTAATGGATTTTTGAGCTGGAAAACCTTGATTCTATCTGGCAACCCTGCATGCATACCACGGCGTCTTCTTTTACATGTTACAGCCTTCACCACAGCCAGAGGGGGAAACCAGAAACATGACGCACATTTAAAATGTAAACTGCTAAAGAGTGTGTCTTGCATGAGTGAATTTACCTAAAAGATTCATTTTACATGTAGGTTTTGGAGATTTAAAGTGTATTCATCGCTGTCATCACCGGCGGTGCTCGAACAAGCGTGAAAGCCCATCCATGAGCAGATGTTTACCGCTAAGGTCAAAGAGCATGTTGTGTTTACATCAGCAGGTTTAGGATGGCCTTGTTTAGAGTTGGAAATGCTCCTGAAGGCAACAGCTCTAATTAAATTACATTTTTCCTCCTCTCGTCCTCACCCCCCTCCTCGTTTTACTGTTGCTCCTAAGAAGTCCCTTTTTTGTTTTACAAGATTCAAAACAACTGCTGCCCCAGCGTCATGTCTATGTCACTTCCTGCCTTAGGGTGCGTGTGGCCTCCCTACTTCCTCACTTATTCATTCCAGAGGTGGGCTCTGAAACGCTGCTCCAAATGAGCGGGCAGCCTTGGGGGCTCTCGAGAAGGCATGCAGTTTGTGATTTGGAATAAGATATGTAAATCTGCGACGGCCTTTGGTACGTTTCTAGGAGGAAAGTTACTCAGCAGCTGCTTTTTGTAAATGTGTCTAAAGTCCTGCCTTTTAACTCTTGGCAGGAGATACAAAGAGAGGCTGAGGAGAGAGAAGGGAGAGGCATGGCTTATGGGAAATGGAATGATAGCTCAGACCAAAACAAATTGTTTCTGGTTTCACTTGAGCCTGACCTTATTATCAGCCTGTGTCAGATCAGACAATTGCTGGAGCAGAGACAATCCAGATGGAAGAAGAAGAAAAAAAATAACAACACTTTGAAATAATTTGAGCCAGCTAAAGGCCAATTCCTTCTTTAAATTTGAAGAAATGTTCACTTAGTACATGTTTGTTTGGTGTGTGTGTTTGTGTATGTGTGTGTGTGTGTGTGTGTGTGTGTGTGTGTGTGTGTGTGTGTGTGTGGAGGGTCAGTAGGTTGAAGGTCAGGTCTAAAGCCATGGTCTTTTTAGGGGGGTGGGGTTGTGGTTGGGTGGCCATTACCTCTGGTTTAGAGACACGAGGGAAAAGTGAAATACACTCTCAGATCCTAATGATGTTTTCTTTTGCCGTAAAACATCTAAACATGTCCACTGCTCAGTAATGTGACCCGATGTGGGGTCACAGTCTGGTCACTGCAGGAAGGGCTTATGTTTCAATTAGTGGAGCTGGAAATGACACATTTACTGGTCAAAGAGCCTGAATTCAACTACAAATGATAATAAAAACTTTATTTAAGTTAAAATAAACTTGAAAAGATCAACATCCAAGCTCACTGCTTCAGTTCCAGTGGTGCAAATATAAAGAGTAGCTGTGTTTACTGGGATGGGTGTGTCATAAAAGCACTAAGTCATGTCATGTAACAGCCAATGATGGTGATTTATGGTGTCTTCATGAGGCTGAGATGGATCACTGTCCCAAAAAAAGCCCTTCTGCAGCTGTAATTAAGTGATAGATAAGCAAAAGAAGGATTTTTTTAAAATCAAGGTTTTTTTCTTCCTTTACTCGCTGTAATCTTGTCAACTATCCCCATTCTCTCGTGACACCTCTGTCTGATTCACGTGGCGTTATTACGGCTACTGAGTGGAGCATTTGGGTGAGGCTGGCTCTTTGTTGTTGACAGGATAGCGGTGATTAACGTGCCTTCTCCTGACCCCGGCTGCTGCCTGCTCGCCTTAGCCCTCCCTCTTCGGTCCCCACTGCTCCCAGTGCGTCAACCTGCAGCCCTAAAGACACCCTCTCCAGCACTTCTATGTCCTGTTTGGTTGGCTGTTATGATACATGAGGAACAGCGGGGGGGTTATTTAGGTTGCTTAATTATCTGCTAATTGCTTCCTATAATTTTATGGTATTTCCACTGCTTTATGGGGAATGGCTTCAGCTGTTCCTTCTATTTCGCCCCCCTGTTCTTTTACGTGGAATTTGCCTAAATGATGTGATGTCACCTTTCCACACCCCCGCCATCCAATCTGGCTGGAGGGCACCACAGACGAGGAAAATTAGAGGGGAACTTTCCCATAAAAGTAGGAAGGCTAGGCTGGTTTTCAAGCGGCGTCAGGTGATGCAAAGGAAAACAGGTATTCACAGGCTCCGTTTTCTGCGCGGTGGTGACAAATTCATTTTTAATGACAGAAAAGAAAACGTCCTGGAAGTCATTTGATTTTCCAGCCGGGCACCGTAATCCGTTTCTCCCGAGCTCGGCCTGATGGGATGGTAGGCGACCACAAAGCCTGCTCGTTAGTTAACCACATTTAAGTGGCTTGGGGGAGATTTTGGATAAAAGAATGGGCCCAAAATGAGCTGCCTATACTGTCCCTGAAACCGCCAACTGCTCCTTGTGTGATTTAACTGTATGTGGTTGAAAATGTGCATGCAAGGTGTGGACGCAGCTTTTAAATTTGACATCTACCGCATAACGCTCCAAAGCTGCCACCACCTTTAACTCCATACTTGCTTTTTCTTTTCCTGTCTGTTTGCTCAAACACAACCTGTGCTTTTATTTCGCAGCAGAAAACAAATATTAAGTGCGCAGATTTCTGCTCTGCTGCCGCGTATCTGCTCGGCCCTCGTTCGCTTCTGTTCCTTCACGTCCCAGATATAATTATAGCCGTCCGAGGGATGATTATATGTTTACTCTGGAAGCTGGCCGACTGCCTGTCCCCAGTCACCGAGGAGCTGCCTCTCAAAGGGGTTCCTCTTGAAAAGCACCACAAAGTGGCTTCAGCAGGGCTCAAACGCATGATTGGAGCAGATAGAAGAACTCAAGACAGAGAGGAAGTAGCAGCAAGAATACAGAGACCAAGAGTAGCAGCCATATCTATTTATACAGATCTATCCACCACACAGGCTTCTCTGCTTCTTCTCTTCAGAGGGCTGGTTTGTAGAGTCTAGCCAGCAAGCAGCAGAAAAAGGTTTTGGAAATCACAAAATGAATGCCTTCAGTATGGACCAGTGCTTTTATGCTTTTGGTGTAATGATGATTTAAATAAAAAAATTGGCTTTTATATTAATAATATTCCTCATTTGGTTAAAAAAGCTAGTTTTTACATCAACAGTAGTACTTTTCTGAGCAAAAACTGAAAGAAGTTGATACATTTGCTAATGATTTAAGCTTCAGAGGACACCCGTTTTTGAAAATTTAACCATTACAAGATGTCTAAACTGTAGACATGGAATGTAATTCTTAGTATTGACAGAAATTTCTGCTACAAAAAAAGGCAAAGGGCATCTAAAATGTCTTAGAATATTCTCCGCTTCTTTATGAGTCACAGGACCTGATGTTAAGAGTTTTGAACATGTTTTAAATTTTTGTAGAAAACTTTTAAAAAACTAGTCATCAAGATGATCTGAAACCCATCAGTTTAGGCCTTGTCCACACAGAAACACAGGTTCTACAAAACAGTCTTTTTATTTGTTGTTTCTACAAACATCCTGTTAGTCAGACAGGACATGGGTCAACTTTAAGAGGGACCTAAGTTGTGACTGATTGGAGGCAAAAAAATAGAGAACCTGACATTCTGAGTGTGACCAGATTTAATAATTTGCAAACCATTGACACATAATTAAGACAATGTGAATGTTGCAGTTTATTTGCAGTATATGCAAAAATGTTATTTGTAACCCAGAAGGGAAATTATTCCCTTTCTCTTATTTTATTTGAATTAATGCAATTGTGTGCTTTTATTTTGGAAAAATACATGAAATAAGGCAGTGAATCTTTATCTCTAATCTTTTATACTTTAGAAGTGAATGAGAGGTTGTAAACGAGCCGTGCTGAACTTTACGTGACGCCTTGGTGAGTTTTAGTGCAGAAACATGTTGTTCACAAGTGTTTGCACTTTCACATTTGGAATAGTGACTGTATTAAGTTGATGGGAGCATGAGCTGGAGAGGCCGTGTGGCTGTGTCCATTGCTGTGTTTATATTAATACCTCATCTTGGTTATAACATCATGTGCCTGCAGAGAAAACCAGCTAGCCTCATGCTAAAATTAGCATTTTGTTACCGTAGACTCACAGGTGGATTTTTGTTTAAAAACAATGAAAATGCTTTTTTGTTAAGACAATGTAATAAGGAAGCACTTTTAGTTATTTTTGCACAATTTTTTGACTGAATGTTTTGTTGTTGAATGTTAAATGTACATTTTTATGATTTACCATGTGGGAGTTAAATTCTTTTGTAGTAGCTCAGAGTTTTACTAATACAAAAGATTACTTTAAAAGATTGCTGCTAGTAAAACAACATACTTCTTGATAAGGTGAAATACTATTTGTATTTCATGTTGTGATTTACAAAATCTTAACAAATAATTCAAGAATCAGTTAATTGGTTATAAATATGAATCATAACTGTATGGTTTGAAAAGTTTGAAGGAAAAAAGATGTTATTTGTTTGACAGGGATTAAAAATAATGTCGAACCGAACTGACCCTTTGTTTGAAGAACGTCGTTCTTCTCACTGATCATGAACACCAAGTGGTAACAACTCAAACCTCTGTACAGAAAAAGAACTGAACTGAAAAGACATTTTGACTTTGAGCTCAATAAGACGAGGATATAATATTCTGGTTCTAACTTTGTCTACACTGCACAAATACACCTTATTATGTATTTTCTTCAAATAAAATAGCAGAATAACTTGTTAGGGGTGTAGCAGAATGCAGGTTTGCGCAAAGCGTGACCAAAGTGTGCGCCTATGTCATGCTTTGACTTGTTTACAGTTTGGTATTTCTGACAGCAGGCCTGTTAGTTGACTGGTAATCCTTGGGAATTTGCTACAGATAATCACCTCAGCTCTGAACCGAGGTTCCAGCTTAACAGGAATCAGGACACACATTGAAGCAAAAGCAGGAAATCCAGAAGCGTATAAACAAATGAATAGTTTGTTGCTGGGTGTTGGGAGGACGGAAGGACAAGCCAACGGCTGACTTTGCAACATTATTTTTGTTCAGCTTTAATCGTCAACATAGCGTTTGCCTGAAGGGTCCACGGAGTGCATGTTGGATCTGCACAGCTTGTATATTTGTGCGTTTAGTTGTAAACTGTGCTTGGTTTCTAATTACCTAATATCCTGAACGAGAACAAATAAATAAATACACACTGACACAAAAAGACTAAAGACAGCTCAGCACGCTCTGGTTTTATCAGCACATGGAAAAGCACTCACACAAGTATACACACAGATACTCCTTTCTGCAGCAGACACACTGAAGCCCACGCATCCCGGCTCGCCTTCAGCGCTGTCCTTGTAATGGGTGGTATCAATGCTCCCTGAGCCCAGGAAAGACGATAAAAACCTGAGTAGCTGGCTTTTATCTATTCTGCTGAAAGTTAGCCATTGACACTTTGCACTTTAGAGGAAGTATCACTCAGTCAAAGGACTCATCCATCCTCTCAACTCCTCAGTGACAGTCACACTCCCTGGAGCAAAACCAAATTTGCAATAATTAACTATACAGATAAGGGTGATTCATTTTGACCATTATCTGAAATTTAATGGCCATGACTACGATGTCAACATGACTATGCACGGCATCATTTTGTGGTATTATGAGGACTACTTTAAAAGTTGGTATTATTCTGTCAGTGAGGAGCTATCAAATACTTTTTGAATGTGTTACATGCATCTCAATGTTCCCCTCAAATCACAGCAATCCAATGTAGTCCTTTATTTATAAGTCAAGCTCTGGGAATCGATGGAACAGTAGGTTTGGTTTGTACCTCTGACAATTAGTACAGCCTGTTGCTGAGCTGGAGACAACTATTTTGCAGATTTTAGTTGGAATTGTTTTACTATCAACATGAATCACACAAGGTGATGAACAAACAACAGTGAATGTTTTTCTGCTCTATGATGCAAGACAGTCCCTCCAGGATGATGCTATGTTTTTGTGTGATCGTTGCGACCTAAAATGACTGATTTTGCATCGCATTTTTCAAAAAGTTGTGGTCAATGTGATTTTTTTGCAAACTTTTTCTGATTTTGTTCAAGGTTACTTATGCGCTATTTAAACCTAAATTGAAGACTACAAGATGCCATCTCCATGACACCAGTGTGGACAGCCTGTCACAGCGTCACTCAGATGTTACAGCATGAGCAGCTCACTTTACCTTCACTTTCAGAGATTCACCTCAACGGCTCACTGGCTTTTGAAAAAGTTTAGAAAATAGAAGTGGTTCCTTGTGCTTTAAATACAAATGATACGTGCATTAACTGAGTGTGAAAATATAATGATGTTCAAAGTAGTTTGCGTTAGTTAATGCTGACAGTCCTCGCCTCGCCTTCCTCCGCTTATCTGGGTCCGGGTCACGGGGGCAGCATCACAACTAGGGCGTCCCAGTTCGTCCTCTCCCCAGCCACCTCCACCAGCTCCTCTGGCAGGACCCCAAGGTGTTCCCAGGCCAGACTGAAGATGTACTTTCTCCAGCGTGTCCTGGGTCAACCCGGAGGCCTGGCTCCAGGGTGGGTGGGACTCCGGTAACCCTCAGGGCCGGGTACTCTGACTCTTTGGTCTAACCTCCATTAAGAGTCTTCTGAACTGCGCTTTGTCTCACCCTTCACCTAGAATCAGTTTCCCATGGGAGACCCTACCAGGGGCACAAGTGCCCCAACATAGCTCCTAGGATCCTTAGGGCACTCAAACTCCTCCACCACAATAAGGTGTTCTAGGAGGAGCTATTTAAGCTGACGTTTTTATTTCAAATTTTCTCACATACATAAGAGCAAAACTGCTGGCACAGCACACAGTTTAGGACACAGATAAGTAAATCTCTATGACTTTTTAAAAATACTTTCATTGTCCAAAAACAAACATCAAACTCATCTGGTCTCTTTCAGCACTTTTAACAGCCTCTGTCACGGTAGCTTGCTACGTTTGTGATCCTCACTTTTCAACCAGTCTCCTTGCATGTTTTGTAGTTAAAAAGTTCTTGTAAAGCAACGATTTTCACCTTTTTTTCCACCATGACATTTTATATGGTGCATAAAAAGCTTTCCACCAATTTTGTGTAATACTTTGGGAAACTGACTTGCTCGTATTTTAGCCGTAATATCTGATGAAAACTTTACAAATGCAGGCTCAACGGCTGGAAGTAAACAAATCTAGAGGCTACGGAGATTGGTCAAAATGTATCTGAGTTGCAGTGATTGGTCAGAGAAGAAGATAAAATATGTCAGATGCTAAGGTGATTGGTCAGATTTGTGGAAAAGTTGCAGTGATTGGTGAAAATTGCAATACCGCAAAAAATTTGCAACTAATGATTGATTTTGCATTAATAGTAGTGATCACAACATCTTAACTTCCTGGAGGGACTGAATCGACTCAGATGTAGGCTGAACTGGCTCCACAGGCTGCAGTTTGGTGTCAGATAATAGGTCTGCCTAATCGGATGCCCTTGTGTTTCTAAATGAACAACAATAAGGTATATTTCTCTATGAGACAACATGGTGCAATTTATATTTGATCAATTTTGACATGGTCGTGCTGAAGATAATAATAGACGTGATTGTAAAAAGGTACCCATGGCCAACAATTTGGGCTTTTTGTCCACTCCAACTGGTTATTTAATTGAAATTAATTCCTTTGCAATCACCATGTTCACCAATGGCAACCCCAACAAAAAATCAATCAGGACCAGAGTCTGGTTTTATTGACAGACAAAAGGATCAAACCTGGAGTCTGTGAGTTTGTCCACCATAATTTGATTGCTGTCAAGAGAAGAGAAAAGGTCTGTCAGCTTAGCAATGATTCCCAACAAAAGCCAACCTCATTGCAAACAGTGTAGCACTCAACTACTGGGTGATGGAGCACCTAACAAAGGAGCAGCAGGCGGCGGTGGGCATGGTGAGAACCCTCCCTGTGAATCTCCACTGCAGAAATGACAGCCTAAGTGCCAACAGCAGGTGTCTCTCATTCAAGCACGGGCAGGTTAATAAAGTTTCCCTCTGAGAGTCAATAAACAAGAGCTTGTTCACACACTATCTAATTGTAGTCTTTTGGCTTCAACTTATTTCTTTCTTGCACCACTCTCTGTGCATTCTTGTCTTCAAATACTCGAGAGCGACCGTTGCAGACTGCGATGCGTTCACAGTTTATAAAAGACTGGTTTAGTCTACTCTCTGGAGGTGCCCACTAAGGTCACAGCTGTCAGACGCTGGTCACTGCTTGGCAGCTAAGTAGGAATTATGTTCACACACTGGATGAATCTGGACGTCACGTGTTGCATCATTACAGAACGCAGTGTCTCCATTTTAGCTTGCTAGTGGAAGTTGTGGTCGCAGTAGGTGGTACATCTAAATAGCATAATAAAAGCTCTTGGATTTAGTTAAACTTCATGAGACCTGAGCTTTGGTAGTAGGAAGTATTTCCTCCTATTTGGGATTAGATGGACTTCACAAACAAAATAAAACAAAACACATTTTAAAAAATATTTAGTAGTTTAAAAATGAAAGTAAAATCAATATTAAAGAATGAACCTTTTAACTAGCAGGTCTGCTGCTATAGAGCGCATTGAAGGTAGTTTAAATAAAAAGTTAAACATTACATCCCATAATTATCTTGAAATTATTTTCATATTATTCATTTACATTGTTTTAAAACACTAACTGCCCCAAATGAATATTATGATGTGGAAGGTAAAGAATTAAAATACTGAAAATTAAAAGCAGGTATCCATAAATACTAACACCAGGTCGATGTTGGACAGAGTTAGAGATGATTTATAAAATAATATAGACTAACTATAGAGATGGTATATAGAGATGGTTCGTTCTTAAACATTTGAATAAATTGGAGGCAAATTTCACAAGGAAAGGAAACAAATAGGCCTCATATATGGTTGATATTGATGTCTCCATCAGGCAGCAGGGCATCAAGAAGTCACTATGTAGTTTTGGGAAAAAAACAATTGTTTTTTTTTTTTACTTTTATCACCAAATTATCAATAAATACAAAATCTTTATTATTTACCCTAAAATTATCTAGAAAAATTACACATTTTTGCACTTTCTGAGTTTGGCTTTGTGTGTTTTAAGTCTATTTGGCTCCATTCAGTAATGACTAAAATCATTTCATCACTAAGAAACACATGTATATGCACCCTGAATCAGTATACAGTCAAATATGTATGTACATAATGAGAACTGGAACGGTGTAAAATCTGACAAAATATGCTTCAGAGTTAACTTGTTCCTTTGCTTAGAGAAAAGCACATCCACAACATAAACAACAATAATTAGATTACAGAAGAATCTCTTTTGTGAAGAGTTAAAAAAGCAGAGAAGTCAGCGTGAACAGATTTTGAATATAAAAAGAAGGAAAAAATAAGAGGAATTTCCCACAACCAGTAAATTGGTTCAGTGCAGCAAAGCTGTGTTCTCAGTTTAGACAGGAGGACAAAAAAAAAAACAAAAAAAAAAAAACAAAAACACGGGAACATGAAATGACATCTCAGTGCGTTTATCTTGATAAGAGCAGAGGATGTTGAGGCATAATAGGAACAACATGGCTGGTAATGAGAGAAACAAGGCCTGATGGAGGAGTAGTCATGGATTACCAGCATTTCTCTTCATGGGGCTTTATAGAGGAAAAAAAAAGAACAGAGCTCCCTCGTTTATTTGATTTTAGGGGCTGTGGTTTGAGAGAAAGAAGAAGAAAAAACAGATAAATGCATGTTTCATCAGAGCTAAATGTTTCCACACTGTGAAAAAATTCCGGAAAGCAAACACAAGCCAGATTGTGGACTAGTGGCAGGACGGTTGAGGGTTTTTGTTTACATGTTGCTCTGTGTGTGTGTGTGCGCGCGCGCGTACGTGCACTTTTCCAAGTAAATACAAAGCCTTAACCACCCTACATGGCAAAGCAGGTGCTTCTGAAACAATAGCAGCTTAAAGTTCCCCAAACCGCTTGCCCTACAGTGCTGAGCAAATAAAAAGAGAGGAGGGGTGAGGCGAAGGGGAACATTTGTTAGAAGTGAAAGGTTGCAGTAGATTGTTTAAGCCCGAGGTGAGCGCATTCATCCCTGACAGGTTTGCTAAAAGGCTTCCATCAAAGTGAAAGATTTCTTCATAACCTTCCCCGTCTCCTCTCTTAGCGTGCCAAGAAATCCAGAGCTCCCACTGCTCTTTTCTTTTCTTGCCTTGTAGATCTTCAAACTAATCTCAGGTCTTCATTTAGCTTCCTTTAGATTTCTTTCATTTTTTTTTCCTGCAATAGATTTTCTTTTTACTATACGAGTCTGTGCGTGCGTGGGGTCAAACGGACACAATGATGCAGCTCTGTTTTGTTCCGTTGCTCCTGTTGTGTCCACAAAGCCAGCAGCTCCCTCACATTTCTGGAATGGCTCACATTTCTTCTCTCTTCGTTCAAAAATATCACTTATTTACTTGAGGGATGTTTACCCCTCCTCTCTTCACTTCCTGTCACTTTTGTAATGTGTTGGAGGTGAGATGAAGAGAAAGCAAAACCACCGAGTGCAGGACGCTCTCGTCTCGGTCCACAGGTTTATGTTTTTAGATTGCAGAGTATGACACAAGTAAAAACGTGGAAAGACTTAACCCTTTATGGTGCAAGTGACCAAGTTTGATCACAAACTCATTTTGCATTAGAAAAAGTTTTAAAATGTTTAAACTATACAGTGTATATATATACATTTTCTTTTTACATTTAAAAAGTTGCATGAGTGAAAAATGTAAATGGGAAGAAAACCAATAATTTTTTTAAGTCAAAACATTTTTTTTAAATATAAAAAGTTTAGCAAAGTAACATAAAAGAAAAGAAAAAGTTAAACAGTTAAAAAAAAAGTAAAAAGTAAAATAACTAAAAATAGCCTTCTAATAGTCCAATGAGAGTCAAGTAATAGGTTTTAGTATTTCATTGAAGTATTTATTTGATGGCCATTTTGAGGGCTGAAATGGAAATTTTAAAGAAATAAAACATTGTAACATTAGTTTATAAGTGTTAAACTTATTAGTGAATATTGTTTGCAAACTTCTTATTTTTGTAACAAGATTTACCACTAGCTACTTTATACTTTATAAGACTTTGGTTTTTTTTTTTTTTTTTTTTTTTT
>SSNR01000125.1:251319-267082 GCA_006937965.1 Callopanchax toddi | reverse complement strand
TTTTTTTTTTTTTTTTTTTTTTTTACTGTCTGTTAGGATGACTTTTCGCTTATAATTTCCCACAAGGGATCAATAAAAAAATTTCTGTCATTAACTGAGAGTACTTTTCTACTTACATCAAATACCAGTTAATCTTTATTATAAATATAAATTATCATTAAGCAATGTTGTATGAAGCTTTTCAAATTTGTAGTTGGTCAAAAATCACAACTACTGCTTTCTATTCAAAAATGATTATCAAGCTATCATTATCAGTCAAGCTCCAGAACTATCTACTTTATTTATCGTTGCTTGTTTATAATAACTTAATCCTCAGAGACTTGAGCACCACCTTTGTATCCATTCACTAAGATCTGGGAACACGTCGACGTGGTTAAGTCTAAAAGAAAGGCGAGATTTAAAAGGCTTTATCATGTTTTTAATCACACAGGAAAAAGAAAACTGTTTAAATAAGTAGATTCTCATGAAGTTTAATGAAAGACATTTCAACTATTTCAGCATCTGTTTTTGATTTTTTTTTCCAAGATGTATTTTGGGCAAAACAAAAGGAGGTAAACATTAATGTCACTCAGCAGCTGTGGGGGTCCAGTGTTATTTGTGCTCCTCTTTTACCCAGTTAGCATCATTCACAGCTTGAATTTTCACCTAGGAATTAACTTGCCTGTGGAAATATGTCAAAAACTCTCAGCACGTTTTTGTGCAAACTTCCATCGTCAAAAGAAAAAATTCTAAATTAACCCAAGTTAACTTTCAGTAAACTTTCATTTTCCTTAAAAGCCTCTCTACATTGTTGCTATAGAGAAACTACGGGGTGAGTGTGGGACTAAATGCATAGACTTCCCATAAAGAGGCACAAACCCCTGTAGAACCATATAAACACAGAGCACACTTTTTAACCCATGATGCATTGCACTTGACACTACCACCCCTTTGCCTATTTCACTGCAGAAATTTTGACTCGAAAGAGTAAGGCGCAGGGCTGCATTCCACTTCTGTAGCTCTGCATGTTGGCCGACGTTACGACCCTGTGGGTCTGTGAGGCTGATCAGGTCATCTTTACCTGCTGGATTCCATTGGGGAACACCTGTAGGCCTGGGAGCCTCTGCTTTTCCAATCTTGCCATCTAACACACACTCTCTGCTCTGTCCCTACAGGTATGCTGCCACATTTCTGTTTGTGTCAATTTACCATCTTATTATTGAGGATTTTTTAAATTTTACAGGTCAACCACAATTAGTTTTAAGGTTAGATTTAATACATTATATTTCAAGCAATTTTACATGGTGTGTCTCTCCTTTTTGCTATGTGATCCAGGGTGTAACAGCTGATCTGTAAAAAGAAATACAGACAAGCAGAACGTCATCTAAATGGAATGCAGCCCCCATGCTGTCCCTACTCTTTCTGGTCAAAATTTCTGCCTTCAAATAAATCTTTATGTCAACAGAACCATTTTTGTGTTTCTATGGTAACTGCTCACACACTGGCAGTTGATCGTATTGATCAGCAAACCATACAAGTAGCAAGAACTACCCTTTAACCTCGTATGAAGTAATTAAACATGTTTCATTGTTATAGAGGATGGTGGTATACACTAAAATGTTAGTGGTTTAAATTCAGCAGATGTCTAAACTAGAGACAGCCCTGTAGAGGGAAACAAAAACAACATCATTAGTGTTGTTTTAGTATTTGCCACACCAGATGCAATTTAAACGTTTTTTCCATCCCTCTCATTTGAGATGTCTTCAAAATTGATCATCTTAGGCAAGTTTTGGTGCCAGTCTTTTAAGATTTTCTCTTTTTCTTTACATTTTTAACACACTTAAAAGCTTGAAATATAGTTCACCCCCTTCATGTTCTTTCCCCTGCTTGTTTTTGTTTTTTTCCACCCTGTTTCCTTGATTTCCTCCAGTCTGCCCCATGGAGACTGAGCCAGAGCACCTGCAAGTGCTCACTTTGAAAGATGTTGCAGGCTGAAGAATGCGCACAGTAAACACACGAGAGCCGTATTTATAATAAATCAGCTTTATGGCCCTCTGATGGAGGTGATATCAGTGAAATTTATGCTGAGAGACCTTGCCGTCCTTAGCAAAACAGCTGCGAGATAGCAATACACCCCCACAACCACCACCACCTTCACCCCACCTTTCCGCCTCCACTGCCCCACCCCAGCAGCAGCAGCTACCCTGAGCTGACTGGGCTCACAGGGCCCAACACAGTCCTCTCTATGTGGTGGGGCCTGTGGTCGCTGGAATGGTCGAGTCCAGACTGAAATAGAGTGTGGGCAGTGTAGCGGTAGTGGGTAGCTGTGCATGCGCGGGTGTGCGTTTGTGGTTGTGTGTGTGTGCAACTTTGTGGGTGTTTTATGCAGCCGTTTTATGCACAAATAGAATAAGCCTTGTGAAAGCGACTGGAAGGGTGTGAGAGCATTAAGGCGGACCATCGCTGACCTGTGTTATCTCAGCGTTTCTGGACGAACTCAACGTTCACCCAGAAATAAACCTGACATTCCCTGCCGTCATTCCTTTGCTAAATGATTCTGTTGTAAACACGTCGCAGAGTCAGAGTCAAAACGCAGCCGTGATTCACTCCAAAGGCTTCCAACGGCACAAAATATAAGCATTAATTAAAATTTAGCCCGAGCGCCGCACCACATCCTTTGATCAGCCAGCCGTCTGCAGCAGATGGTTTCTGTCACCGCGAGCAATGGGACAGAAAACAAATTTAAAAGCAGTGATGATGTCACAGCCATGCCCGCGTGGTGCGGTTTCAGCTTACGAGCACCCATTCCCATCATTCCACGATGAAAGGTGGCCACCCACCTTTATTTGGGGCTCAGCAGAGGTAACAATAAAACTGACTGAGGCCTACTCGAATGTTGGTGCGATCCAGACTCCTGGAGTGAAAATTGGTGCAACAAATTTGGCCCAGAACCCATCATCAACTGCTGCTGTGTTTAACTAGTATCTATGGTTACCATGGACAAAACCTCCTGCATTTTGACACCTGCAGCACCAGAAGGGAAATAGCAGCCTGAAAAAAAAAAACACAATCAGGGTGATTTCTGATCAAACTGAAATCAAATGTAATCTTTTAAAATTATCTTGAGTTCCAGTTTGTCTTAAATTTGATCAAATGTTGATAAATGAGCTATTACATTTCAAAGTGAGCCAAATATCTCATAGCACCAAATATGGAATGAAAAGAACATTATTCTGGATAAAAATAAAAATAGTTTACATCTATCTAAGTGACTTTCTTCCTGTCCCTTTTTCCTGAACATCTGAAGGTCTCATAATGTGTGTATAAATAAACAAACATTGTAAATTAAACAGAAAGACATCTTTTTATGAATTTTCTCTTAAAGAGTTTGGGGGAAAATTCCTGTTCAAAATAGAAACTCCTCTTAAAAGCATGGTTCCTCTTTATTTATGTGTCTGCTGCACAGCTGCAGCCATTAAGTGTTACCCAACATCCCAAACACTACCAGTCTTAATGGTTCTGACTCACTTTAGAATCACCACCCTCTCTGTTTATTGACTGGTTATGTTTTATCAGTAGAACGTCAGTGTCAATGTCAGTGTGTTCTGGGAATCAGAAGGAAAACGCAGAGATGAGAAAACGTGTCTTCACTTAACTGAGTTTATTACTATGAAATCATCCTGACTGCTTTTCCCTCTCCTCTTTTTTGTAGCTGCTGGTACAGAATCTCTTCTCTGAATCAGGCCTCATTATCGGACCCTATTTTCACCCATTTTATAATTAAAGCTGCTATAGCAAATTTGAAAAACAGGTTAGGCATAGCTATCTATTTTACACAAACACGGTTCCAGAGCTCTCATTCCTCCCGTTGGCTATAATCCCTAAAGCGTGCCTCCCCTGGACATGGGACCGCGCATTGCCAGAGTAACAAGAGAGAACAAAACACCAGTCGTTGAAACGCTATGCTAATGTTCACCCTGGTTTTTCATCTTTCTTCGTCAAAACATTTTTTGTTTTCTGCTAGCTGAAAATGTGTTTTTCTTTCTGGGACTCTGGTATTTCTTTCCTAAAATGTAAGCGCTAACAGCCGGCTCACTGCAAAAACTGATTTCTAAGAAAGTAAAATAGCCTTGTTTTTAGACATTTTTGACTTATTTTTGTCTAAAAAGAAAATATATTTTTACAGCCCTACTTGAAATAGGCCAAATCTTCTTAAATAATGTCAAATTTTCTAGATTTGAGCATAAAAAAAAAATCTGCCAATGGGGTAAGCAAAATTTGCTTGGCTAGATTACTTAAAAACAGCAAAATTTTCTGCATTTAGTACAATTAGCTAGTTTTAGCCAGTCACAGGATGGCTTGCTGCTTTCTTGTATCTCTGTAATGTTTCATGTTACACTGATATGCACATTTTTCAAACAAGGCTCAACCAATCAGTGAGCTCTATGACTTTCCTAAAAGGAAGTGATATCAAATCTTGGTTGAAAAACTTAGAATTACTTCTATAGAATAATAATTATTATACAAAAAATGGAAATAATGAAAGTAAACAAAAATAAATAATAGACATTTTTGAGTGTTTATATTTTATCTTTCTTTAAAGTTAAAGTTTTCTTTAAACCTTTAAAGATTGAATTATCAAATAATAAGTAACACTTGAACTATTTATGGTTAATATAACATGTAATAATAATAACAATGTAATAACAAATTAAACTGGAACTTTCCACCTATAGATCCTCCACCAGAGGGCAGAAAACAGACTGAATTTGGCAGGTTTTTAAAGAAAGTACTAATCTTAATACTCAATTCGGCTGATAAAGTAGTTTAAGGCAAATTTACCAAAATGTAGCTATTTATTTTGAACCATCACATAGACCCACTTTAAAAAACCTTTACATTCCCAATCTGAAATGATGAGCTAATCTTAAAACATTTCATTAGGCTGGCATGAAATCCCATCAACAGCCTAAAAGATTTTCAGATAATCCAGAACCTCCATTCTGTAAAGAACACTGATCACATTTCTGTGTGTGGTCCAAGCTAAGTCCATCTACTGAACTTCAGCTCTCAAACCAAGACTTTAAAAGTAAACACCCAGTAAAGATCTGGTTTATCAAAGCTACAGTTGCACTCAGAACAAAATGACCTACAGCTAGAATTCACATTTTTGCCAGGCATGTGTAGAAAAAAATCACGAGATACAAAAGGGGTCCCTTTTCAAGCCACTTTCCCTCAAATGTTGTACACATGAAGAAAAGTTCCGTCTGTGGAAACGTGTACAGCTTTAGTACACACAAACATATTGTGGTGTGTAATGTCATAATTAAAATTGTAGTTGTTAAATTCCCACCCAAAACCAACCACAGTGGGCTCATGCTTCCAGGCTGAGGAGCTTTGTTTCTACCAGCTTTGCCGAGAAATTCAGACCACTCCTAGAAAAAGAAGAAGCGTATTTCCACCGCTAAGGCAACAATTTTTTAGACGTTTCCTTTTATAAATGTGTAAATTCCCCCTCATTTTTTAAGCTAGTTTATAAACTGAAGGGAACTTGGAGGTTTCTTTACTGGAAATTCTCAGCACAAACAAGCAACAGTGAGACTGAACGGGCATCCCAAAACGTGGCTTTCAGCATTCCTGGATGCCTTTAACAGTGTGGTGACCTAATCCCCGGACCACCTATACAGCTCCATGCCAAATCCCGAGCAGCAGACCAGACACCCCTGAGAGTAACATCCAACAGCACCGTAAAATATTACGTCAGGAGTGAGTCATCGGACACAGAGCCAGGCCTCCAACAGCTTTACATGCTCACAAGCAGGAACAGTTTGAGACTGGGTCAAGTTTGTGAATTAAGCAGGCAGCTGACAATCAGGCAGCTAAATCTCCATATCCGTCATGTGAATGATAAAAGTAACTCCAAAGGATGTTAATATATAAAAAAGGTTTGTAAAGTTGATGTGAAATGTATTAAATGTGTTCATGCAATACATCAATAAATAAGATCTTGGTGTATTTTAATGCTAAAATGTCCCTAAATTCATTTTTTAAAATGGCATCACAAGCTTTATAACTGACACACTGAGATTCACTAACTTTTTTCTTACCCATCCAGCTGCTGTTCCATGTAAATATTACAAACAAACTCACTTTCACAAATATCCAAGCTGAGGTTTAATAAACAGACAGGCCTCTCCTAATAAATCAGTTCATTCTGCTTTTATTAGTGTTTTGACACATGAGTCAAACACACAATCAGTCAGGCTGCACATTATATGTATCACTTACAAAGCAAGGCTAATAAAGCTGACCAGTAGGCCACTAAACACTCTAAGATACACAATCATCTCACTTCACTGGTGCCAAGAACATATTACTCAACTTAGATATCAATCATGTAAACAGAGAAAATATGGAAACAATTAAAAATCATCATCCATCACCTGTTATATGGCAGTGTAGGATCAAGTCGTTGGTTTGCAAGTAAGTCTCAAGTCTTGTCATTCAAGTCTAGAGTCAAGTCCCAAGAGATACAAGTCCTAAGATAAGTCAAGTCTCAAGACATGTAAGTTCTTAGTCAAGTCCCAAGTATCAAGACATGTAAGTTCTTATGCAAGTCTCAAGACATACAAGTCCTAAGAGAAGTCAAGTCTCAAGACATGTACGTTCTTAGTCAAGTCTCAAGTCTCAAGACATGTAAGTTCTTAGTCAAGTCCCATGACATACAAGTCCTAAGATAAGTCAAGTCTCAAGACATGTAAGTTCTTATGCAAGTCTCAAGACATACAAGTCCTAAGATAAGTCAAGTCTCAAGACATGTAAGTTCTTTGTCAAGTCTCAAGACATTTAAGTTCTTTGTCAAGTCCCATGACATACAAGTCCTAAGATAAGTCAAGTCTCAAGACATGTAAGTTCTTATGCAAGTCTCAAGACATACAAGTCCTAAGATAAGTCAAGTCTCAAGACATGTAAGTTCTTATGCAAGTCTCAAGACATACAAGTCCTAAGATAAGTCAAGTCTCAAGACATACAAGTCCTAAGATAAGTCAAGTCTCAAGACATGTAAGTTCTTAGTCAAGTCTCAAGACATTTAAGTTCTTTGTCAAGTCTCAAGTCTCAAGACATTTAAGTTCTTAGTCAAGTCCCATGACATACAAGTCCTAAGATAAGTCAAGTCTCAAGACATGTAAGTTCTTATGCAAGTCTCAAGTCTCAAGACATGTAAGTTCTTAGTCAAGTCCCAAGACATACAAGTCCTAAGATAAGTCAAGTCTCAAGACATGTAAGTTCTTATGCAAGTCTCAAGACATACAAGTCCTAAGATAAGTCAAGTCTCAAGACATACAAGTCCTAAGATAAGTCAAGTCTCAAGACATGTAAGTTCTTAGTCAAGTCTCAAGACATTTAAGTTCTTTGTCAAGTCTCAAGACATGTAAGTTCTTATGCAAGTCTCAAGACATACAAGTCCTAAGATAAGTCAAGTCTCAAGACATACAAGTCCTAAGATAAGTCAAGTCTCAAGACATGTAAGTTCTTATGCAAGTCTCAAGACATACAAGTCCTAAGATAAGTCAAGTCTCAAGACATGTAAGTTCTTATGCAAGTCTCAAGACATACAAGTCCTAAGATAAGTCAAGTCTCAAGACATACAAGTCCTAAGATAAGTCAAGTCTCAAGACATTTAAGTTCTTTGTCAAGTCTCAAGATATGTAAGTTCTTATGCAAGTCTCAAGACATACAAGTCCTAAGATAAGTCAAGTCTCAAGACATGTAAGTTCTTCGTCAAGTCTCAAGTCTCAAGACATGTAAGTTCTTTGTCAAGTCTCAAGTCTCAAGACATGTAAGTTCTTTGTCAAGTCCCATG
The DNA here is from genome assembly GCA_006937965.1 of Callopanchax toddi. NCBI lineage: Eukaryota > Metazoa > Chordata > Actinopteri > Cyprinodontiformes > Nothobranchiidae > Callopanchax > Callopanchax toddi. Next base: position 259,239 of record SSNR01000125.1, on the reverse strand, counting down.
ACATACAAGTCCTGAGATAAGTCAAGTCTCAAGACATGTAAGCTCTTTGTCAAGTCTCAAGACATGTAAGTTCTTATGCAAGTCTCAAGACATACAAGTCCTAAGATAAGTCAAGTCTCAAGACATGTAAGTTCTTTGTCAAGTCTCAAGACATGTAAGTTCTTTGTCAAGTCTCAAGACATGTAAGTTCTTAGTCAAGTCCCTTGACATACAAGTCCTGAGATAAGTCAAGTCTCAAGACATGTAAGTTCTTTATCAAGTCTCAAGACATGTAAGTTCTTAGTCAAGTCCCTTGACATACAAGTCCTGAGATAAGTCAAGTCTCAAGACATGTAAGTTCTTATGCAAGTCTCAAGACCAGACTTAGCCAAGTCCCATGACATACAAGTCTTGCCTCCCCAAGTAGGAATCCCAGACCGTCCTCTCCCCAGTCACCTCCACCAGCTCCTCCGGTGGGACCCCAAGGTGTTTCCAGTCCAGATGTACTAGTCTGATTGGGACAGGGTCTGCAGTGATGGCTTGTAATTGGTAAATGGTCTGTATTTATAGAGTGCTTCAACACTCCCCAAAGTGCTGTACAACACGAACCGTCATTCACCCATTCACACACACATTCACACGCTGGTGGTGATGAGCTACGTTGTAGCCTCAGCTCAGAATTTATAATATTATCACAGGGTAATAACAAATGTTTTCCAGAAATAATTCATGCTTTTTAAAATGTGTAACCATTGTAAGATAAAGTATTCTCAAGTTAACAGGCTCAAGTTCAAGGGTCACAAGTGTTTTATTCAGAGTCGAGTCCCAAGTAGAGTTTAAAGCCAGCCAAACTGTAACTCAAACCTGACGAGTTCAAGTCATTTGACTTGAATCCACTCTGTTAAATAATCCATGTGGGGGGAAAAATGTCAAAATAATCATAAATAAACCACACAAATGTTTTTTAGGGGACAGTTTTCACCATTGCCCATGCCTACATCATTTTCTGGATTATCTGAATGTTTTTGTCAAGCTAATAATAAATTCTACAGATTGTTTACACTCCTAAACCATGAAGGATTACTTTTGTATTCATTCAGAGTTTGACCATCCTTTCTTCAGAAGGATTCCACCTCTTTCAGGGCCTTTTTATGGCTCTTCTAAACCAAAGAGACATAAAGAGCCAGCAGTGATGAGATGCCACCCAGCTGTGTTGCAAGCATCTGGGCTAAAAATAACCTAAACTTCAAAGATTATGTCCAAGAGCTGGCAAAAAAAAGACAACACCCATAGAAAATAGCATAGATTTTACTTAGAACAAATCACATTTTGATATTGGATTGTCACATTCGCAAATTATTGATTCTCTCTAAAGTTCTGTAAAGTCATCTGCTTTTGAAGACAGTAAATGTTCATTAAATGAGAGTGAATTTTAAAAAACTGAGATAATAAAAGGTATAGTGTCCCTGATTAGATATGCTCCCATCCTTTTTGTTTCAACGCTCTCCTGTCTTCTTGGAGCCCACACTTCGCCCACACAGGGATGTTAGCATTTTCCAGCTGCTTGGAATTCTTTCCTGCTATCCTGGGAGCACACTGCATTTTAAAACTTGTTGGGCCCTTTCAAGTTTTATTTGAAAGTATGTAATTACATTCTTGAAGGAACAACAGGTCCCTGGAGTGATTTATATCTTGTATTAAATGTCACATTTTTAAAAGACATTATGGATACTTGTTTTGTTGATAACCTCAAATGTTTAGACAAAAGGAGATGCTTCTATATGGAACTGGAGGCTTACAAATTTCTTTTTGCTTATGTATGAAATCAGGATATTTTCCACAAATAAAATAATAACAAACTTTCTTTTTTCAGGTTTTAGAAAGTGGTATTCATTTCTAAATTCCAGACATTTGATTTTGAGGCTCTGGTCACATGAGGACACTATGCTTGTTATTTATTATGCCCTACTCTGGTCCATTTCCATCTATTAAAGTTTGATTTTACATGACATCACTTATTTGTTTGGTTACCTCTGAGTTTGGTCTCTAAGGGACGCTGCTGTGGGCAAAGACAATTCTCCCTCTCAGATTAAAGGAGTGTGTTCAAGTACCAAAGGTGATAAAAAAGCTTTTTAATCCGTTGAGAAGGTTTCTCCATCCAGCCCTCCAGAGCCCCATCATCAGACGTTGCTCCACTCAGACTGCGTCTGGACAGTGTTGAAGCCCAAGTGTGTCTCCCTGCGTTCTGACAGAAGGAAAGAAAGGCTTAAAGAGCACCCCCCCCCCCTCACACACACACACACACACACACTCCACTGCTGCTCACTTGACCAGCTGCCTTTGATAACATCTGGCAGGAGCAGGTCTGCACCAGTGACAGGAAGAAACGGACAAACATTAGAGTCCCGTCACTCACAACTCCTCATCAGTCGACACATCCAGGCTCAGTCTGACACCTGATCCTGCTTCATGATGTCTTTGGTGATGGTTTCCAGCAAGATGTCTTGGCACAGTTCATTTTTAAAACTCTGAATCTTGTCTTATAATTTAAACAAATGATGCCTCTGAGGATACGGATATCTTTTGTTGTGCATCTAAGGACATTCAGCCGTGTTGTGCTCAAAGAAGAGGGGCTGGAAGAAGTTCACTGGGGGCACAAAGTGAGTTTCAACACTGCTCAGATCGGTCCAACATCCATCCCTCTTCATTTTCTCTCTGTTTACTTCTCGGTTCATGAGTTTACATGCCAATTCCATTACAGGGATTAAAAGAGTTTGTCCAATCCATCGTCAAGCTTAGCTTCCCTTGTCCTTCTTCCTCCCCTTAACCCCTCACACCATTTACTGACTCATACCCGGGCCTGCGGGCTAGGGGGATTACAGGACAAGCATCCCACAGCTCAAGCACCCAAAACAACCATGAGGCAGCTGTGTTGAAGGAATACTCCAATAAGAAGTCTGAGAAATAGTGAAAGCAAAGGTTCGATCAATGGCCACGGCACGTGTGCGCACTAGCGAACACTCAGAAAAGGAGGCTAAAGGAGTGTCGTGATGCTGGACTGGGGGTCACCTTTGAGCTGCTGCTCATTACAGGCTGTTCACAGGTGAGTGGCTCCAAGCAGGATTTAGTGACGTGGGTAGCGAGGTGAGGTCACCCTTCTCTTCATGTGAATGTAAAAACAGCAAAGTACGGCTGACCCGCCATCCAAACGGCCAAAAGCAAAGATACAAAAGATAAATGAGCTAAAAACATAAAAAGGTGTGTTTAATACTGTCTTATACATTTTAAACCATCCCTAGTTTTTTATCTTTGCTTCCAAGGAACCAGATTTGCTTGTTTTATTTTAAAGTGGTCTTGATCAACAGAACTTTACATTTTTTAGGGTGTTTTAAACTCTTTTTTTAGTCTTTGCATCTAATCATGACTTTGTTGTTAAAATGAGTAAAGTGGACAGGTTGCAAAGATTTTAAAATGCTAAAAAAAATCTCTTTACAACAAACTGAACTGAAAGATCCTTTATGCTATTGTGATTTCAACTAATAACTCTTTGAGAATCACCTTGTTGGTGGAAAAACATTATTTTATGTGTCAGTCTGTGGTATCTTTGGTATTTTTTATAGACGTAATGGAACAAATAGTGTCTTTGTAAAAGGCTGCTGGTAACAAAGTGCCTAAATATCTCATTAAAAACTGGCTCGTTGCTAAGTTATTTAACACAACACTGATTCAACATTTGTTTTAGGAGATTTTTTTTATGCCTGGATAATTCATGAGTGGCTTAACATAAACTATTTCATTGAAAATAAGTGCAAACAGCCAAAATCCAAAGAGAAATCAATGACGCCAAAAGATCACAAGAAGACTGGTTCTTTGGAGTTTTACCTAATAATGGGCACAAGAATAGAATAGAATAGAATAGAATAGAATAGAATAGAATAGAATAGAATAGAATAGATCAACTTCTGTAAAGACACCATCCCAACTTTCCATCCAGACCCTTTGCTGTTTCCCAATAACAAACCCTGGATCACCAGCAACCTGAAGACTCTGTTAAAGAAGAAGAAGCGGGCAGTCCTCAAAAAATGTTTGGATCATCTGATCCACCAAGCAACTCAGAACAAGAGTGAAAAGAATATGGAAGGGGATTTTGGCACAATTTGGGGGACACAACCCGCACATCTAGTTGTGTTGATCTCGCCACAAATTCCTAAACCTTGAAGGTTGTACCTTGTGGTAAAGATGACTAATCAGACTTCCCAGCATTATTTTACAACACCAATTGATAATGTGTGAATGGAAAAATGACTGACTGAAATGCCATTTACCATGAATTTTTGAGGAGTTTATCAAGCCCACTAGGCAGTTTTGGCTTGTTTTTAGCACCCCCTAGTGTCCGTTTTAAATCACTGTCGTAAAAACGAACTGTTCCCCCTCCCCTCGCTGTGCGCTCCTGTTTTCAATCAGATAAAGGTTTTCTTTGTTTCTTTGGAGGCTCTGCTATGGTGAACACGATACAGTAGATCTCTTAGCTCATATATATGATGTCTGTGTCTTCAGCTCGTCTGTCCTGAGCAGGTTCTGAGGTGGAAACATGGATTGCCGTAAACTTCTCGCATGAATGAATGTATGTATGATTATTTTCAGGTTTCTCTCTCTCTCTCTCTCTCTCTCTCTCTGTCTCTCTCTCTCTCTCTCTCTCTCTGCCTCTCTGCTGTCCAAGCGTGACTCAGTACATCCAAAAAATTACTCAACCCAAACCCGACTGGACTCGTCGGGCTTCGGTTCGGATTCTACTAGCGGAGAGGAGCCTCATGGAGGTCTTCTCCTGTGTAGGAGATGTTTTTGTGCGGGTCGCGCGTGTCACTAGTTCCAGCAGATTTATTTATTTATTTACCTGTGGGGTGGTTATTTTTCAGGACATACCTTTCTACATATTTTACCACGTGGTTAATAGTCAGACTGGTTAAACCGTGAAACCCTTGCTGAAACCATCACTCCTCCCCGACCGTTGCTACACCTGGTAACTATGGCCGTAAAGCAGGTAGTGACATCATCTTGGAGACCTACCCGCTCCTCAAAACTTTTTTAGTGTGGTATGTGGCTAGTGGAGGGGTGCAGAGTGGTAGCAAATATGAAAATGGTCAAGTTTCTAACTCAAAAATCTATTAGATCAATTTTAATGCTCTAGCTTAAAGTGTAAAATACTATTTATTGTTGCTTTAAATTAGATTAACTTTAAATCTTTGGTGGTGGGTGTAATTGTTAATATGTAGAAAATGTCAAACACTTGTTGACCGTGGGTCTGAGCCATCAGCTGCTGATTTTCAGAATAGAGGGAGATGAAAGAGGCACTCAGTAACTGGAGGGATATTTATGTGTTGTCTTGTGCTTTCAGTTGGTAGAAAAATAAACTATTACTTCATTTCTAGTGTTTAAAAATAACCCTCTTGTCTCACCTTTAATGTAGCAAAAAGAGAACACAAAGCTAAATGTGTATTTTTTTAGCATAGCTAACTTGAAACATTTAGTGAGCGAAAGTGAAAGACATCTGACATGTGATGACTTGAGCTGTGTGTTTGTTTCCCTTTTTTCCATCATCAGTACGTGTATGAGAGACTGATCCTTATCTTATCTGTCTGTGACAAATCGTTCCATAACTCAGCTGTTTGCTGTTTGTTTTTATAGTATGTTTCTGTTTTTGAGTATGTATGCATCCTGGGGTCCAGTGTTACATGTGCAGTCATGTTTGATGCATCAACAAAATATGTAAATCCTTCTGAAGTATAGTTGCAACATCATCATAAACATCCCTTGAGCAATAGATGAGTTTGAAGTTTCTGCAGAAAATTCTTCCCTCATTGTGTTTAAAGAAAGGATCACAAAGAAAGGTATTACTTCTTCATCAGTTTTAGTTATTACAATTTATAAAGGAGAAATGTGGATCCCAGGAAAATAAGTTTATTCAAAAATCTAATTTGCTTGATGCTGTTCTCATCAAAAAGCATCAGTAATTTGATGGTGTTGACAAAAGATCATCATCAAGTCAATGCAGAAAATGAGTTATTCTGTTAGAATGACCAACATTATAACAAGAACTGTAGGAGTTCACAGATTTATCGATAAATCGGTTAAAATGTATCATCATTTAACCCAGAACGATCCTTGGAACAGTAAAATACACGTCCTGGTTGCACTTTTATTGCTGTAAATTCTGGAATGTTATTATTTATAATGGTACAGATATTATGACAGCAAAGTGATGACCTTTGACCCTCAGGTATGAATGTAAGACAATATGAACAGTGCTTTATTAGAAGCCAAATGATCAAATTATTAACTTTTGAGAGTTATTACTTAAAAAGACTGAGCCATCTTCCAAAGAAAATATACTACGGTGCATGGGTCACAGAGAAGAGTAAGGTAACACAAACTCAAGGTAATTCAGAAAAAGGTTAACTGATTTTACTGTTAGCACAAGGTCAGAAAAACACACTATAGACAGAATTGTGAAAAAGAAAAATAATAATAATTTAGAAAAAAAAAGCACCTAAACTTGTAGCTGATTTTGATTGTAATTTTACCAGTTTAGTGAGTCTTTATTCAGCCAAAATGTAAAACAGATCCCTAGACTATGAGGTTAGAAAAAGAGTGAAAAAAAATCTTAATTTTCCAAAAGCTACCACTGCAGTGTTATTTTGTTCTTTTAGTCACGTGACCTTTCTTTAACCCTTTAACCTCCACACCAAGAAAAAAGAAATGACACATTTCATTCTTTGCTTTATTCATTCATTTGGTGCAATAAGGAATATTACATGATGAATAAAAATAAAGTAAGCTGATAATATTTGTTTTTTTTTATCAACCCCATGTTTTTCAGTTTGTGCTTCAGTAAAATACAGGGACAAAACATGCTCTAGTTAAAGGGTTTTTAAAAATCCAACAACATAAAGTTTCCTCCAGGATGTCTGTCGGTTCTGACAGATTGATTGATTGATTTATTTATTTATTTATTTATTTATTTATTTATTTATTTATTTATTTAATGTGTAATTTTTTTTGTAAAATTATTACGAAATACAAATATAAGCACTTGGCCATATGGATGTATTTGTTATTTTTGAGATTAAATCTTTTTTTCTCAGTCGTGATTTTACTGTTTGTTTTTTTTAACTATTGCTTTACTTTTTAAAAACTTTTTTTTTTTTTACAAGATCGTTTCAAACAGTCTTCTGTCTCCTGCCTGCAGTTTATGCATTAAGGTGTTTTAATCCATTCAAATTTGACAATAATCCATGTTGGTGTCAGAGTCAGAGTTATGAAATAAATCAATGCGCATTTGAAGTGCAGAACGACTAGCTGGCGTGTGTGTGTGTGTGTGTGTGGGGGGGGTGTAATCAAAGGTGTTTGAGACAGATGAAGGGAGGTGGGGAGGGGGACGGAGGACGATGGAGGAGAGGAGGAGGAAGGGAGGGAGAATTGGGCGGACCCTTAAAACCAGTAGGGACCGTAGATGCTGGATCACTTGAGAGCCTTCCCGTCCTGCGCACCGCCCGCCGTCACCCAGAGACGGACAGGAAAAGCCCGTAGAGCCAGAGAGCCGGTGTGTACAGCTCACATGTCCGTGTCGGGGCGCCACTAGAGGATTACTGAGCCAAGAGGGCTCCAGACTTCTCCCTTAAGGCTCATCTCGGCGCTTTGACGCCTGGACCGCGTTATCCTTCCGTTTCCAGACTCAGAGAGGATACCTGGACCTCCACTGATGGTAAGCGCTCATCAGCTGACACTCATCAGGTGGACGATTGTACAAACAACCGATAAAGAACAGAAATAGACTTTAAGGGACGTTTAATGTTTGATGATATTTGGTATTTCTGCGCGTTTGGACGGCTTTAAATAAACTAAATAAAAAGTGTTAAATATGGGGGGGGGGGGGGGGGGGGG
>SSNR01000125.1:214409-251309 GCA_006937965.1 Callopanchax toddi | reverse complement strand
GGGGGGGGGGGGGGGGGGGGGGGGGGGGGGGCTTCTTTCCCTCTACATTTTTCGTCAGCGCGACGTGAAATGACATCAGATTTCTGCGATGTGGAGACGTTTGCGGTATTTTCTTTGCCCCCGTTTTGTGCCAAAGTTTTGCGCAAAGAAAAGTCAGTGAGGTCATTTCCAAACAGCGCGTCGGATTTCCTTCCTATTCTCCATTACAACTAGAATATTTGTTTTTATGATTTTTTCCCCCTCCCCAAATTAAAAAAAGCATTTGCTTTTCGACACGCAGAACTATAAACACCGGGTTGCGCTCAGTTTATTAAAATACAGTACATTTAAATCCATTATTTGTAGAATTTTATAAAACAAAGAGTGTGCAATGTTTTGATTTAAACTTGTATGCGTTTTTTTCACATATGTGTCGATTTATGATAATTTTTGTAAAAGCAAGTTCCCAAAACAACCGTAAAAAGTTACAAATGCAGCTCTAGAATAACCCCACATTCATGTTGTTATTGGCTGAATTTAAAGGGAAAATGCACCATTTAACTCAGTAAAGATGCATGAAGGAAAACAATTTGCGGCCTCCAGACATGTGTGACTCGACATGCTCTGGAACTACAAATTTCTGCTGCAAGAGAAAAACCATGTGCATTTAAACCATTATGTGTATTTTAATGTAACATTAAGAACAAAATCTAATTGAAATAATGCTAAAAAAAAAAAAAAGAACAAATGTTTAGTTGTTGCAATGATCTTGCTATTGTTCATTTAAAATAATAAAATGTGCAGATTTATAATTTACTTTTTATTTTTTCTAACATTCTGAGTTTTGTTTGACCTCATTCAGTTATTCTTACCTCCTTTAGTTTCAATAAAATCATGACAGATTTTGCAAAAACAGTTTCCTTTTCAAGCTTTTACTCATTTCAAAGAACCCAGCATCAATAAGAGCTGGATAAAAGCATATCAGTGTTTACATGTAATACAGTTCCAAAGTGTTGTTGCAGACTTTTAAACATAAAATCAGGCCGTAGATCTGTTCCCGTGGTAACCTGTTGCACCCCTCTCTCCCGCCCTCAGTTCCCATCTTCCCTCCCACCATCTCTGTCAGATTCCTCAGGAAACACATCTGAAGAGCCATGTGTTGAGTCTGACCACAGTGGTCAGAACGAGACAGAGGATGGGAGGGAGAGGCTAAGTGACCGAACTTCACCCTGAATCTAAAAAGCTGCTCGTTTTAAATCCTGTTTGCTTTTGATTGAGGGGATGTGAGTCTGATAAGTGTGTGTGTCCTCTCAATGTTTTACCTCTTTTTTATCTCCAGTCTTGAGTTTTTCCAGAGCAGAAAGTTCATCCATTTTTTCCCCTCTTTCATCATCATCATCATCATCACACCAATCTGAGTGTGTCTGCTTTAGCCTACAGCTCTGTCAGTGGCTGGTTACATTTACAAGATGATCTGTATGGTCAGTGTTTTTGAGTGCTATGAATCCCTGTAATCATGGGAGAGGCCCTCTCTGTACAATGAACGTTTGTTGTCAGAAATGTGCACACACACACACACACACACACACACACACACACACACACACACACACACACACACACACACACACACACACACACACACGGTTTATCCCCGCACCCCATGGGTAATAGAGCTGATCATGTTCTGAGCCCTCCTCTCCCTCTCTGTGCCACAGTTCTCACGAACATGCGAGCGGTGGCACACATTCGTGCGCGGGCGAGCTGGGCTCGTGCACCTCTTGCCTTTTCTCACACACACTGGATCCAGTGTCATGATCGAGAAAGTGTGGGGGGGGTGTCAGGCTGAGGTCACTCTAATATTGTTATAGGGAAGAGAGATACTTGATTGCGTGTACGGCGAGCCATGCAGGACCTGAGATAGTCACACAGATATCTAACCAGGAAATGTACTGTATAACACACAGAGTGCGTATGCTGTTCCTGTGTGTATTAATGCTTGAGTGAACAAGCCTCAAAGACACATGTTACTCTGGAGTTCAATCTGTGCTGCTGTTGTGGTCACTTAGAAACTTTTGAAGCATTTAACTGTTACCTACAAACTAAATGTTGTGTATTTCTGGCTACGTTTTGGTGGACATCTTAGATATTTTCAACTTGGTAAAGTAGTTTTTCAGTTTTATTTTGAAGATCTCATATAGTAGAGCAATTTAGGAGCCAAACTTAACTTAAAAATGGATAAAAAACTTTGCATAGATGAGTTGTTGCAGATTTGGATCTATTGGGGCCTTGTCTGTAAGCTGTTTAGTCAAACATTTTAGTTTTTGTAGAGATCTGGGCAGTTTTTAATTGGTTCATTTTCTATGTGTGTACTTGATTCAGTCAAAGTTCTAAAAAAAAAAATCCTAAAGGTCAAATCAAAGAATTGTTTTATTTTCTAACATTTGACTGAATTAATAGTGTGTTTTCTCTGAGGTAAGATCTGCTGTCTGTGTTGTAGCACATACCTCCTTACATTCCAGTTACAGCAAATAGCTAGCTTACCCACAAGCCAAAATGATAAGGCTTAAAGAGACACAGGGTCTCTCTCTCACACACACATACACATACACACACATGCACACACACACACACACGCACACACACTGTGCTTATCTTCAAGTAAATACAAAGTAACAGCCTCAAGTGTTTGCATCCGCACTCAGATTACAGTTTCCTCCGTGTTTTCGTGTATCTTTCAGGAACAGGGTCACTCTAACGTTCTCCTGCAGCCTCCCAACACCACCTAACGTTTCCTGGAAGAACGTGTCCACCGCCTGCTCCCAACAAACATGGACTGTTTCCCCATGCTTTATTTTCTGTCGGTGAGTACGTTAACTACAAGTCCAAAGGGATTGGTCCAGTGGCTTGTTGGGGCAGACTTAGAGAGACGCCGGCTCCTCGTTGAGCTAAGAATTTGCTCCGACCTCAGGGCTGCCTCTTTTATTTGTCTAATCGTAGTGAAGGAGACGAGTTGGACGGGGTGGAGGGAGGAGGAATGGCCTTTAGATTGCAGTTAAAAAGTTGGGAACCAGCTGTTTACCTTTGGAGGATGTCGCCAAAGATAAATAGCAAGTGGTCCATCTGATCGTAGACTGTAAACAACAGGACTGGATTAGTTTGCCTCAAGCAGGAGTTTAAAAAAAGATTAGAGACTTTTGGTGAGGGGATTTTTGGAGCCATTTAGAATACTAAAAATACATTGTAGAAAAGTACAAATGAGTTGTTTTAATTTGTTATTTTTCATGTTCCTGTTCCCCTCCCAGAGACATCATGATTCCTGGTAATCGAATGCTGATGGTCATTTTAATATGCCAAGTCCTGCTGGGAGAGAGCAACCATGCTAGTCTGATACCTGAAGAAGGGAAAAAGAAAGTACCTGGCCTGCAGGGTCGTTCGGCCGCCCAGAGCCATGAACTGTTGCGGGACTTTGAGGCCACGCTGCTGCACATGTTTGGCCTCAAAAGGCGTCCGCGGCCCAGCCGCTCCACCACCGTGCCCCGCTACCTGCTGGACCTCTATCGGCTACAGTCTGGAGAGGCCGAGGAGGTCGGAGCGCATGACATCGGTTTTGAGTACCCGGAGAGGTCGGCCAGTCGGGCCAACACTGTAAGGGCCTTCCACCATGAAGGTATGAGAAATGAAAACGCACTAAAGAGAAAGTCATTTGGAAGATACTAAATGTTCAAAAACGGCATCATTCCTTGGGATTGCTATTGGCTGGCGTTCACATAGTTTTGGTAGTTGTGTGGTGCTTTAGCATGGCTGCAGAAAGCAGAGTATTCTGGGAAAAAAAAGAATGCAGGAGTTCTCCACCCATCTCACCATAACCAAAGAATCTGAGGATGCGGTCACCAAACAACGTCTACAGAGGGCCATAAAATTCTGCTAGACAAGCTCTCAGGAGTCCAATTTGACAAAGCTCTGTATGTTTGGTTAGTAACTGAAGGAAAAGCATACCTTCATATTACTCTCCTTACTCCACCCAACAGAACACGACTTAAAAAAGTCTGCTCTTGGCTTGGAAATGTCCTGTGCTCCCTCTCTCATGTCTCGTTTAGAGAGACCTTCCTTCGCTGTGCAATTATCTTTAATGCTACTCTGGAGCTTCTAAATAAAACCCCCGCTGCAAACAATGTAGGTGCAGAGAAAACACACAGCAGTTCTCTGAGGAGATGGGAAAAACAGCCTTAGAAAGAACATTTGAGGGAACACAAATGAAGAGATTTTGATTAGGTTTTAAGAAAGAGCAGTTTGAGTGTTTATGAAAGGCAAACTGGGTTAAGTAAAAAGCATCTGTGTGCTGAAAATAAACAAGAAGCCGATCACGTGGCACCGAGGAAACTGGGATGGTTGAAAGTTGATCCTGCAAAGCAGACATGAGTCATTCGTAGTGACGCTTGTCGTGCACGTTGCTAGTAGTAGCGCATGCCAACTTACACTAACACACACGCTAAAGCACCACCTCTGCAGGGGGAGCATCTGTCTGTGATGTAATGAGAGCTTGGGTTTGAACTCCTCTGTACAAGCTTCCACCCTCCTTCCCTTCTTTGCTTGAGCGTTCTTAATAACATGCTTTGAAGCGTTTTGAGTGGGAGTGCTTGCTTTCATGGAGCGGCCATTGTGTGATGGTGTGGCTCGGTTGACTGATCTCCCAAAACCACGGTGACGTGTTGCCGTCTGGACAGTTAGATGGAGAGACGTGTTTTTATTGACAGGGCGTAACACAAATCACACATATTTGAATGAATTCTTCAATTAAACTAAAGAGCAGACAAAACAGACAATTATGTGATGAACACTTTGGTTCACACAGCATTCCCTCCTCTCCCAGCGGCTTCAGATAAATGAGATTCTACTGTATTGTCTGACTCCTTAATGATTATTCATGATGAAAATGATAAATGTCTTAAGTGGACAAACTGCAGAGCTAATCAAAAGCCCAGCAGGTTTTAATAATGAGAACCACCTGGGTAAGATTAGGGCCTGGGTGTGAAATAACAGGGGTGGATTGAGCAGGAAAATAGTAGACACAACATTCCTTTCCCCAACAATGGTGATCTTGCCAGAAATCTGCAGACTGAGAGTGGAACAGGGAGCCTCCACTGTGTTTATGCTGTAGTTGTGGTACGTTAATCACCACCCTGCTTGTAATGCATGTTTCAGCAAAGTGCTCAAAGAATGGCACTGAGAGAAGGGCAGGAAAATCTTTAAAGGCAAGCCCGAAGGATATCTATTTAGAGCCTTGGAGGCCTTGAAAAGTGTGAAAATATATTGTTTTGTGTCAATCAAAGCTGGCTACGAATGAGAAAGTGTAAGGTTAGGACAGATTAAAACGTCAGGAATGTGTTTTTTTAGATCTATTTGTTGATACTGCAGTACCTTATAAACCAAAGAGCACCCTTTAATGTTTCCTGTACAAACGTCCCACACTTTTCCTCTGCTCGTTTTCAGAGCACATGGAGAGGATCCACGAAGTTGGTGATGGAGAATCCATGCCGATCCGCTTCCTGTTCAACCTCAGCAGCATTCCAGAGGATGAGCTGCTGTCTTCCGCAGAACTAAGGCTCTACCGACATCAGATTGATGAGGCCGTCGCCAGCAGCCCCTCAGACGACCAGAGCCTTCACCGGATAAACGTTTACGAGGTGCTGAAACTCCCGAGGCCCGGGCAACTAATCACGCAGCTTCTGGATACGCGGCTCGTGCGCCACAATGCGTCACAATGGGAAAGCTTCGACGTCAGCCCCGCTGTGTTGCGCTGGACTCGTGAGGGCATCCCTAATCACGGACTGGCTGTGGAGGTTTTGCACCTCAACCAGACTCCGCGCCACCAGGGCCGCCATGTCCGCATTAGCCGTTCAGTACACCAAGAACCCGGAGAGGACTGGGAGCAGCTACGCCCTCTTCTGGTTACTTTTGGTCATGACGGGAAGGGTCACCCGCTGACCCGGCGGACCAAGCGCAGCCCCACTAAAAGGGGTCGTAAGCGTAACCGCAGCTGCCGGCGCCACGCGCTGTATGTGGACTTTAGCGATGTAAACTGGAATGACTGGATAGTGGCGCCCCCTGGTTACCAGGCGTATTACTGCCACGGGGAATGTCCGTTTCCTCTGGCAGATCATTTAAACTCAACCAACCACGCCATCGTTCAGACACTGGTGAACTCTGTGAACAGCAACATTCCTAAGGCCTGCTGCGTACCGACAGAGCTCAGCGCCATCTCCATGCTCTACCTAGACGAACACGACAAGGTGGTCCTAAAAAACTACCAGGAAATGGTAGTAGAGGGCTGTGGCTGCCGCTAGCACACAAATCCACAACAACCTGGAGTCAGAGTGGCAACTTGAACAAAATAATGTGGACGCTAAAACGAATCAGAAGGTCTGTTCTCCCAAAAATGTTCACTTGGACTCTTATTTATAACTTTTATGAGGTGTACGTTTGTCTCACTTTTTTGTTTCTTTGACAATATGATCATATATTTTGACAAAATATATATATTTATATCTACATATTAAAAATAAATTGAGTTCTTATTTTAAACACAAGAAAGCTGTTTTACTTTTTATAATGTACATTAGATTGTATAAGTTTTTTATGGAGGAAATAGTAAAACCCTTTTTAAAATTAAAGTTTATTTACTGGTAATATTTATTACTTTTTATTATGCAATAAAAATAAAAACCATGGATTTCTTCCACATTTAGTTATATCACAATATGCACTTTGTATATTTGCAAAAACTGAAGCACTGTCATTGTTTTTTTTTTAATGAATCGATTAAAATATTAAAAATCAACAGTTTTAACAATAAAATCCATCTTACTATTAGGTCATTAAAACTTTTAATGTCCACAATAAGGAAAAAAATAAGAATGTTTTGCATTCAGTTTTTATTTGGAGTAATTTGTTATAATATGAATGCAGAATTGTAACAATAATCTGATCAATTTTAAAGTAATGTCAATGTAAGGAATCTATTCAAACATTCCAATATTTGTTAGTGTAGTTTTTCTCCGTTAGGTTTTAATAGGTTTAGGGACTAAATGTGCTCTAGTGGTCTATCTGCTGGGCAAAAAAGGTCAAACACAGTGAAGTTCTTATCTGTAATCATCATTTACAATGAGGGAAACATAAAACTACTCCAAATCTAGTCATTTTGGACTTAAAGATAATTTGAACTGTTTTTTTTTTATTTATAAAATTTTGCTTAAATTAATTTTTTTCATCAAAGAAAATGAGAAAATTTGAAAATGTTCACATTTTCCAGATTAAACAGAATAAAGTTTGGTTTATTCAAAGGTTTTACACCAACTTGAAATAAATATTGATAAATATTTAAATATAAATAAATATTGATAAATATTTATGCTTAATTCTGAATTTTCTCAACAGTGCCGTCTATTTAAACAGAAGCCGTTTCGAAGCTGGCGGCTCTCAGGTTGAGGACCTAATTGTCCTCAAATTTCACTTTCATGTCAATTAGACTTAACATGTGTTGGTTGGATACTTGTTAATCCAATTGCAGCTGGGGTTTGTTGCTCAGGCTGACTGTGTGTGGGTGACTCTATTGTTCCTGACGTCCCCACGTCGGGGGCACGATTGTGTCTGATGCCCCCAATGCAAGGCGGCTGAGTCCTCAGAAGAATCAAAGGTTAGACGCTCTGTCTCCTGTCTTTGTCTTCAGCGGCTCATGCCGGCAGAGCAAAGACGCCTGTCTCCAACCTGTGCCCCATCACACAATAGGCTTCTACATCACTTATTTACAAGCTGACGGCCCAAATTATATGATAATGTTTAGAGAGATCCCTTTGAACTGCTGGAGGAGGAGGAGGAGGGGGGCTTTGTCTCTAATTAGGTCTCATGATGGTCAGTGCTTAAAAATATAAGAGAATATAGATGAATCGTTCTTTCTTTGCTCAGAGTCTTATTAGAAAAAAAATCCAAAATTAAAATGTCAGTAAAGCTTGTTAGCTTTTCCTTTTTGAGCATTCTCGGGCCCCCGGGCTCACTAATTGCCCCTCTTTGATGCCTCCATATCAGCATCAAAAAGGGGCGGCTCCTAAATGAAAGGAAGAATTTCATTTTGAAGTGGCTGAAGGCAGAGTACAGGCTGCAGGAGGCTGGGAGGTGTCCCCCCCCACACCAGACGCTTGACAGTGCAATTACAACATTTCAACGTCTAAAGTGGAGATAGAATCAGCGAGTTATGGTAATTGTCCTGCTCGCTCATTATAGCACTACACAAAGAGAAGATGCGTGCTCATTAAAGGGTCCTGAGAGGAACCTTGATGCACGCCTGTGATTTTGCTTACAGCTGCTTCAAGTTATGATTTAAAACTTGCATGTTTGCAGGAGGGAAAGCCTCGGTCGATCTCCACCTCCTGCAGATGAAGCTTCATGCATCTCTAGTGTTGATATTCAGGAACGTGACTGTGTGAGCCTGAAGAGAGATAAACGGGGGAGGTCAATCACACAACAGGGTCTTATAGACACATAGAGGCCTTTGTCATTCCTATGTGACGTGCCACTAAGTCTCCTGTAAGGACTTGTTCTCACGCAATTACAGGTGAGTCATTAGGCAGCGGGTCTATTGACAACGCTTGCCTAAGTGATGGGGTGAAGTCTTCAGAAAAGCTTTTTATTTGGACATTCCTTCGTAAAGTAGGGCCAAGTGTTTACAGATGGTAAACCTCCTCAGAGGAACAAAGGGAGATGAGTCTTACTGGTATCGTTTGGTTTTAGTGGGAGCGCACTGTCATGGAAATTGTGCTTTTACTTCTTGGAGTCAAGATGTTAGAGATTTAATTGTAGGGGTTTCTTTATTTCTGTGTCTGTATCAGGTAAGTCACAGGAGTCCATTAACAACGGTATTAATTATAAAACAGGTGGGGAAATGACCTAAAGGGAAGTTTTTGGAAAGAAGTAATTATAAAAGAAGAGTCAGGTAATACATCTACTGGAGACTAACCGGATACACCTTTATGGGGTTTAAAAATACTAAGTCTATTTTTTTCATGGTATTTTGCAGTTGATTTGGAAATCTTCAAGTAAAACAAAATCAGAAAAGTATCATATTTGCTTTATAATATTGACAGTAGGTTTACATTGAGTAGCAGATTTGTCATTTGCTGTAACTGTATATGTACATTAAGAAGAGTTGTTTTCTCCTGCAGTCAAAATCTGACACACTTTAACTTTCAAATAATCTAAAGTTTGAAATCAAGATAATCAAGAAAAATGAAGGATAATTAATATATCTGGCTCAATCAAACAAAAGCTTTATGGTCACATGCAGACTACGATTCTGTGTGCTTTTGTCTTTATTTAGACACAAATATATATTTTAAATTCTAAAATGGGGTGTTATTGAACTAGTAATAAACATATTATTTTAAAAATAAAATTGTGCCACAAAGGCTTGTATGAGTATAACAAGAAACAAGTTTTCTGCAGGAACCTTTGTCAGGAATCTGTATTTTTTTATGTTTCCTCTGAAAAACCCAGAAATAAATGTCCCTGGTAAGGAGGTAGTGCTTCTGAAAATTCACTGAACCATTTAGGTGGTGCTAATAACACTAATAACACCTCTTTTAGTGGAAAGATCATTAATTAATTCTAAATCAGACTGTGTGCAGTAAACCGGAGACTTGAGACAGTTCTGACTCCTCTGTCTACTGCAGGTGAGATACTGACTGCTCATGAGTAATCTATTTAACCACACTTTAATTTACAAAAATGAATATGGTCTTTATCCTGACGGAGAGCATTTTTAAAGAATGTAACATACGTCTAGCAAAGAAAAAAAACTCAACCTCTTTAAGCTGAAAAGCCCTTGTCTCCTGAGCAAATTAAACCCAAATAAAATGATCCATGACGCCTGAACAGAAGTTCATCAGAGTGTCCTGAAAGCTTTATTATTTTAGCCTTTCGCCACACATCCCGATAACAGTGGTAAAATTACAAGCTGCCAAAGATTTTAGTTATTACGAAGGAGTTCCAAAGAAAACCAACCAGCGCGGATTTGGACCTCCTCCAGTAAAATGAGCCTTTTCTCTGTAAACACCTGCTGCTCTGGAACTTTTCAAATACTAGATTTAAAAGCCTCAAAAACCACAGAGATGAGCCACTTTCCTTTTATTAGGGAACTTGTCCAACAATCGATCAGTTTAGTGCTGGTGTGGACGCGTCCTAAAACAAATGAACCTGCGCTCTCTTGTTCTCCTCTCCTGAATCAGGACAGGAGGGGCGTTCATGATGATAGCTCATGTCAGTGCTGCTCCAGGTCAGGGCCTCTTGTTTCACTCTCCCACTCATACTCCTCGGCAGAAACACACGCATTTTTTTTCGTACACTCTTTCTTTTTTTTTCAGGGTATATCATTTTTACACAAAGGCACACTTGAAACCCTAAACTCCTCCCGCTGTCCATCTGTAGGGGTTATCTGTATGACACCTCCTCTCACCCCCGTCTGCGTCTCATCTCCTCTCATCACACACACCTCCGCGCATTAGCCGGGATGCTCAGCGGTGCATTTAAGAGGGATAAGGCTGTCATCGATGGAACACTTTGACCTGGAGGTCAGCGGCATTCAGATGCAGCGTACAGTGTGGGCAGCAGCAGGTTACAGTAGAGGAAAACCCTTCAGGGTTCAGATACAGGTGACCGATGGCAAATAAACCAGCAAAACACTGAAACAAAAAATAAAATTATAACTTTTTTGTTGAGTTTTGACACAAAACAGACACATTCAAGCTTTTAAAGATGGTAAATAAAAAGAGGAAAGCACTCAAGAGCAAAAACTGTGTAAAAATAAGCACAGAGAAAGAGATCAATGAGTAAGACGTGACTTCTTTGAAATGACGGGTTGAAATCATTCTGACCTTTTAGCCTCTTAACACACATTGTTGCTCATGCGTGTGTGTGAGAACCTTCTCATGCACATTTAAGTATATAGCCCACACTCACAAATTTGCAGTTGCTTGCCCGACTCCCGCTGTCATCGTCTTTGGTGTCTGTCAGCGGCGTTTCAAGAAAAACAACGACAGCCCGTCAAAGAAAGCTTAATAACAGTAATTGCTGCCCGTGTGATTAGAAAGAGTATCAGATATTTCCATCTTGACAACTGTTGCTAAACAAAAGAACGGAGGGGTTCGATGGGTTGGGGGCACGGAGCGTTTTAGTGCGTGTGATTAAACCCCCTCGAAAGTCATTTTTCTCATCCAGCCTCTGCGCCTGGGAAGAGTCGGCAGTGGAAATTTCCACTTGTCAAAGAAACAAGCTGCAGGTTTGAAATTCGGTGTCAAGTGCCGGTGTCGCTGTGTGGACGGAATGCTTCTTTTGTGGCCGAGTCTCTGGTGTAATTTCGGGCAGGGCAGGGTGTCCCTGCAGTAGGCCTTTCTTCCTCGGGCCATGTGCAGTTTCATTAGATACGGCTAATGAAAAGATGGCTGGCCCCGCAGGCTGGCCCCTCGACGCTCCTCTGGCCTGTACTTATAACTCCCTCCTCGCATCCCTCGCTGAACAGGTGTGCAGGACTGACCCTCTGACTTTCTGCTTTCAGTCAGTCTCAGGACTTTTCTGCTAAATCATTCTTTTTCCAGTTTAAAGCAGCTGTTTTATAACTCTGAATCATATAAATACAAAGGCAGTGTTGTCTCACCTTCAAAAGGTTCTCAATTACTCTTCATGTTATTTGTTTTTCTACAGAAACCAAACAGGTAAAATGATACATTTTAATAAACTAAGCCACAACATAATGGAGGGATATAGATAAGCTAAAACTGGCATTTCCCTGGACTCTGGCTGTTGGTGGAAAATTGTAAACAACACTCCCAAGAGAGTTCCCAAAGTTCCTCAAAATGTTCTTGGATGGTCTCACTTTCTTTTTTAAATGTATTGAATATGTTCATTATTATTCTATTTTGACAATTTAGATTGGTTGATTTCAGTGCCTTGCCATGTCAAAACAGATTTACTCCATAAAGTGTGAGATACTCCTCCTGTTGTGTAGTTAACTCTATTGTGTTTGTGGCACGATTGCGGTTCTTTTTCACTGTATGAGTCACAGGGCCTTGTTATCACATTAGATCAGGAATTTTAAACATTTTCAAAAGATTTGCATGAAATATTTTTCATTTTTTCTCATAAGAGTTGCTGTAAATGTTGGAAACTCGTCTCAGTTGCTTTTCAGTTTAGTGCCCCTGAATCAGAAAGTGCGAGAAATGTGGGACAACTTTGGCAGGAATTGGTTAAATTGCAAAGAAACTTAGAATGCATTGAGACCTCCTGGGGTGAAATTGCAAAAATAAAAATTTGCATGACCATCACAGTTTGTTTGAAATTGTTTTACTGATCAATTTTGTGTGATTGCAACTCAAAACTTGCACCTTTTCTGACAGTTTTCTGTCTCCAACTGGTCACCAGTCACAGCCCAGACAACAATAAAGCTTTGAGTTCTCTAATCAAATACAACTTTGTGTTTTTGGAGCCAATAAGGAGCCTTTTAAGCAAAATATATGGATTTATTCTTACATTTGTGAAAGATATTGTGAGATTATTTTATATTCCTGCATCTGAAACAGGTTTCACTAACAAATGACATCATGGTGTTAGATATTAATGTGAAATAAAATCAAAAACAGTGAGTAAAGTCTGCTTAGTTCATAGGATCTCAGAAACTCATTGCAAAATGAGGAACCGCAGCTCGTCTCTTATAAATAAAGTCATTTACACACACCTGCTGTGTCTCGTCCTCTCACTCCATTCCCTGTAAAACATTAAGTGTCCTTTCAGCACCATAATAGTTGATATACAGTATTGTGTCTGTTTGGCTGGAGTTGGATCTCCGTGTTTATTTGCTAACAGACTCCCTCTGTGTTCATACGCTGAGCCTTTGTGTGGCTTTCTGAGAGGCAGGTGGATTGTGCCTCGGGCTTGCGGGGCTACAGTTTGAAAGCAACAACGGGTAACTGGAGATGTAACCTGACCCAGAGGCAATTAGGCCCACAATGAGGACGCTTTTTCGCATTCGCTCCTTTTGTGTTGCTAAATACTATTTAAGAGCAAATAAAATGTTGAACTTTGGGTGCACTGGCAGGGAGAATGAGGAAAATGTAAGGAGGGAGCCAACCGGCCGCTGAAAAATGTATTTCTTAAAGACATCTGCTTTTGGTACAATAAATTAAGAGTTTCGTTTAAGGACAGCTGTTCTTTGAAGTTGTTTTATGTTATGCTTTTCTCTTTTTATTTGGTGAAGCATCTGGGTGGGAAATGAGTGGAGGATACAAAGTTAAAGAGTAGAGCGTTTCCTATGCAAAGGTTCAGGTTCAGGTTGTGCCAGAAGCACAAAATAAAAGAAAATATAC
The DNA here is from genome assembly GCA_006937965.1 of Callopanchax toddi. Lineage (NCBI taxonomy): Eukaryota > Metazoa > Chordata > Actinopteri > Cyprinodontiformes > Nothobranchiidae > Callopanchax > Callopanchax toddi. The sequence continues at coordinate 237,921 of SSNR01000125.1, read as the reverse complement.
TCACCTCCCTTTCTTCCTCCCTCCTTCCTCCCTTCAGTTGCAATATACCCCTCCTTGAATGGAGTGTGTCTACCGGATCTGCCCAGGATGAAATGTCATATCTCAGACTGATCCTTATCTCTTAATCGCTTCCTTTGTCTCCCATGATTCCCCAGACCTTCCCTAACTTCCCTCCTTGGACACTGCCCTTTGATGTGTCAGCCACAGTTAGGAACGCTGGGGGTGGGATATTTGTGATCTGTGTGTATACATGTGTGTGTGTGTCTGTTTTGAAGTGGCGGTCTGGTTCTGCTCTGAGCTAATAAAAGCCCCAGAGGTTATCAAGATTGGGAGGTAAAGGGGACGACTGGAAGGGTTTAGTGTTGAGCTAGATTGAGGCTCAGGTCTATTGTTGGTTTAGAAAGCTAATTGCAAAAAGTTGGAATCTTTTTGTTTTAACCTGGGCTAAGATCAAAGCAGGTCAGAGTGTGTGAGTGTGTGTGTGTTTGTGTGACACATAAACTTCACAGGTTATCTTTCGGGGTAAGCAGATGGTTGCCTGGTCCATAGACGGGGGTCAAACGTAAAACATAATGTTGAAACGATTTTAGAAAGAGTGAACAAAACATCAAAATAATGACTTGAGCTTAAGGCAAATTCCCTATGAGATGTTGGGTACATTCAGAAAACACGCCTTAGGAACACTAATGACTCATAATGTCATCTGGATGGGGAGTTTGCAACAAGACAAGACCTGTGTCAAGGCCTCCAGACATGTCCTCAGACAGGAGGTGACTGGAGACAGGAGGAGGTCTGATGGATGGATGGACAGAAAGATTGATAATAATAAATGTTCTCAATTTGATTGCTACATTTAAAACAGTAAAATGTTTGCCAAACTTTCAGAAATTTGCTAAATAAATGTAGAAGAAACTAATCTAAATATTTTTATTAGCAAACATTTATCATACAGAAATCTAAATTGTTGGGTTTTTTGCCAAACAGTCAACCTGCTGATGAAAACTGTTTTCTTTTTATATTTATGTATTTAAAGGCATACTATACAGTTTTGGATTGTTTTAGCACCCCCTAGTGTCTGTTTTAAGTCACTGTTGTAAAAATGTTAGCATTGTCTTTGCTCAGAAACACCCAAATCTAACTGTTGAAATGTCTCCACAGCCTTCTTTGCTTTCTACTGCAGCAGTTCATCACTCATTCAAAGAAATCAGCTGTGTTCAATCAGGGAGAGATTTTTAAAAAGCAGGAATCATGAGCTAAAAACACTCCGGCACTAGCATAACAGCTAGCCACATTGGGTTAGCCTAACCCTCGTGAGATACGTGACTTTGTGAGACTTCAGGGCACCGGACCAGAGACTCAGAAGTTTCAAACGCAGTATTCTGGATACAAGCAGCAGATGGAGCTGACTGATTTTTCATTAAAGCCTGTGGGTCATATTAGCACATACGGGCTCAAGAAATAAACAGTTTTCACTTTGTCTTTAGGTCAAAGGGCTCCCAAGAAATGTTACGTTTAAGTCTGATGAATTGATTCAAATATATTTTGAACTCAGACTCCAAACAGAAGTGATTTTAGACCTGATTAGGTCAGAATTCATTTCTGTGACCATTACTTGATGAAAAGATGTGAATAAATAACATGTTGTCTCATTACTACAGTACTACGGCCATATATTACTATCACATGATCTTTTTTTCTCTTTCTGAGTTGAATTGTTCATTATTAAACATGACCTGATCAGTCAAAAAGAATTATTCTGGACTGACAGCTGGAAAAACAGCCTGATCATGTTATTATATTGTGATGTTTTGTGTGAAATTATTGTGTTTTGTCATTTATGTGGATGTGATTTAGATTTTTTTTTTTTACCTCTGAACACCCGTACTATGGTAACACCAGTCCCAGATTGCAGCCACCCAGGACAGTGTGTCCCCACGACAGCTGTAAAACTGTTAAGGAGTGACTCAATTAACACGACAAAAAGACAAAAGCGTTAATCCTGTCTCCACATTCCTCAAGTCAATATTCTCTGGGGGTCCCAACACTCAACAACAACAAAAAAACAAAACAATTCTAGCCTAAAACCCAAGATGTTTTTTCTATTTTTAAGATTATCAGCCATTTTCAATTAGAACTGAAGATCAGTGTGTGATTTAAGGTTACAAATATACATTTGTCATGAAACTAATAATTAGCAAATGGACTAAATCGCCTTAAAGAATAAACAATAAGATTGAAAGGATAAAAATGTCATGCATTACGGATCGTAGGTTGTTGTAAACCGATTCAAAGATTTACAACAATGGTCAATCATGTAAGATAATATAGGATTCTGTGTGATCTTCATCATTTCTATGATGTAATGTGTGTCATTTGTATATAAAGATCTTTAAAAAGTAGATGTCACTGTCAGAGGAAGCTTGTTTGAGAAGTCTTTATAGGTTAGCTCATCTTCAAACATTTATATGATGTCATATGTGGCTGGAAAAGGCATTTAAGTATCTTCTCATAGCCCATTGTTGTCTGGTCGGCTCATTTAGTCGACCCACCATCCGGAGCTTCGTTCTTTGGTTCTGAAGGAATCTTGGGTTCAAGCCAGGGGTGATGGGGGCACATTGTCTGCACCCTCTGGTGGGCAGGATGCAACAGCACAACCTGCCTTTTGTGTGAGCACGTGTGTTTGCGCTGAAAGGCTGTTTGTTTCTGCTCGTTAAAGAATCATGCCTTCTCAGGTGAGAGCACAATACTGTGTGTTTGTGTGGGACGGGGCCAGCCAGCATCAGCTGCACATCCTGACAAAGATAGGAGCCCTGGGTTGCAATTAGAGGTTGTAGCAACCGCCAAAAGCAACAATATTCAATTCAGTGAGCTAAACAAAACAAGGGCCTCACTGATTTTTCAGCCACCTGCAGATAAAGAGGAGGGTGGAAAGATGGGAGATGAATAGAAATACTGTCAAAGAGAAAATGTCATCATAACAGTCATGGAGGGCGAGGCTGTTCCGAGCTGGTAATTGTGTGCAAACCCCAGAGGAACCTCTACAAATGGACCAGCATTGCTTCAGCTGCTGTTTTCTGTTTGAGCCCAAATGATCCCAGAAGTTGAATGTTATCATACAGTGCTGTGAACATATATTTACCCAGATGCAGTTCTTTTTTTAGTTTATATTTCATACATTTGAGATCAGCAAATACAATTAATTACACTCATGGCAGCAACAACTGCAATCAAGAGTTTGTGATAACTAGTAGGAATTTTGTCCCACTCTTCCTCACAGAATTGTTTCAATTCAGCCACATTTTTTCCAACATGAACAGCCTGTTTAAGGTCAAAGGTCAGGCATTCTCCTTCAGGATTTTGGGTAGACAGCCAAATTCATGATTTAATCCATTACAGCAAGTCATCCAGGTCCTGAAGCAGCAAAGCAGCTTCAGAGCATCACACTACCACCACCTGGTCTGATGATGTTTTTATAAAATACAGAGTTAGTTCGACTCCAGATGGAACAGGACACACACCTTCCAGAAAGTTACACCTTCTTCTTGTCAGATAACATAACATTTCCTCAAAAGTCTTTGGATAATCAAGATGTTTTTTGATAAATGTGAGACGGGTCTTTGTGTTATTTTTGGTCAAGAGAGGTTTTGACCTTTGAACTCTCATATGATGCCATTTTTGCCTTGTCTCTTTCTCATTGTTGACTCATGACCTCTGACATTAACCAAGTGAGGCCTGGAGGACGTGGTTCTGGGTTCTTTTGTTCATTCTTTTAGAACAGAACAGGATGTGCTGCTTTTTGAGATCGTTTAGCCTCATTTGAAGACTGCGTTTTGAATCTACTCAGGTTATCTTTGTCTGATATTGAAATTTGTTTGTTCAACTTAGTGTATTCTTGTATAACTGATAAAGGTCATGAAAGAATGAATGATTAAATCAAAAGGAGCAAGAAAAGTTCAAAAAGCCAACAACAGCGTGGCGGACGGGTGATGTCAACAGAAATGTCCAACTCTGGAGGGCATATTCTTGTTATAAAATGAATAATAACACAACATTTACTTGTTCTGTCTTTGGTTTTTGCTACAAGTACATTTTAGTGTAATTTCAGTGATGACTTCTTTCTATTTTGGCCTGGATTTGACTTTATCTATAGACATAAACCCCACCCCGCATCCTTGTTTCTTGTAACCTTCTCTCACCACAGAATTGAATCACTGGATCTTGTGAAAACATGAAAAAGAGGAAAAAGTGTGAAAGCGTACAATTAACCAATCTGGCTGGTAATAAAATGAAGGGAGAGGAAGAGTCACACGAAACAAACAGACCTGTTGCCTTGGTAATGTTCAGAGCCCCCGCTGAGGTGGTGGGCCATCAGAATGAGCTATATCTGAGGACCCAGTGGAGGAAGGAGTTGGGATATTTGACACATGTGTTAGGAAGAAAAACATTTTTTTATATGTTCTGGTGTTTTGCACAAATTTGAAGAAGGGTAGAGAGAATACCACACTAATTAGGTGCAGCCTATCTCAGTGCAGTTGGACACAGCGAGGGGGTTTCCAAAACATTCACAGTCATTTGTCCGCTGTGTTTGAGAAAGGATGTACATGCTGCTCATGCTGCCTCACACTCCTGCCATGTGTTCACCTCATGCTACCCTCCAGCCAAGATAAGCTGTATAAAAAGTGTCTGAAAAGGTAAAGCAAGGCAGAGGCTTATGATGGGATGAATTTTATCTCCAAGGGAGGACTACAGAAAGACAGATGAGCGGGTAATGTGAACTGTCTGACTGGTCAACATGTGGTGTGTGTGCCTCTGTGAGTGTGTGTGTGTGTGTGTTTGTGTGAGGCTCGCGGCCACAGCCATGCCCGGAAAGCCTTGGAGCGCAACCAGTCATTAGGAAGTCAGGCCGTCTGGAGTGCATTATGGGCTGGGTACTGTAACTCTTACAAGCACAGGCTACTATCAAATCAGGGATGAAGGGAACAAGGAGGGAACTGGAGGCCAAAATCAGAGTGTTGTATTGTTCAAACCTGCAGGAGGCCTTTGTTGGAAGCACTGGATGGTTAGATGAATGGTTTTATGTGTGTGTGTGTGTGGTTGAGAGAGGTTACGGAGGTATACAGTGACACAGTGCTTGGGTAAATAAGTGCTGCGATGCAAGCCACAGTGGAAGGTTTGACTGCAGCTCTCAACAAGTTGACATGTTTTGGTCCTTCATGTCAAATCAGAGATTACATTGGTTTTGTTTAGGTTTGGACGTGACATCAAATGGACATGATTCACTCCAGAGCATACACAAAACATCAAACTGAGGTAAAGACTGCAGCAAGAAATATCACCGTATCATGCGGGCAAACGAATGTTAGGAAAAGACTGGAAGAAAAGTCAGTTAAGTTGATCCCAGTGTTATACCGTGAACTGTATTTGGTTTCTAATCCTAAGTTTCCTGAGTTTTGACTTGTGTTGTGGATCGACACTGGGTTGGGGCTTTGCCTACTGTGCTTTAGAGAAGAAACTGAGCCAAAAGGCAAAGCTCCTTCTACTGATCTGACAACGCTCCAACCCTCATCTACAATCATGACCAACTGAACGAGAACCCAGGCACAATCAGCTAAAATCAGCTTCCTCTGTAGGGTATCAAGGCTTGGCCTTTGAGATAAGGTGAGAAGCTCTCATTCATAGGATGCCTGAGTAGAACCGCTGCCCCTCTACATCTAAAGTTTCTCCAAATGGACCTGTTAATCTGTGACTTGACCATGAATTAAAGGGGTAGGATGGATGGATGGATGGCAGATTTTCTCAACACAATTATGTTTATTCTACCATATACAGGGGTGCACACAATTTTTTGTTGAGGTACACAAGGGAGAACCTGGCACTGGTGTCTGGTACGCACCACATCTCCGTGGGTTGGGGGGGATAAGCTATCATCAGTGCTGTGCATGTGTGAGTTGCGTGCGTCAGACATCCTGCTATTGTGTGTGTGTGTTGCCGTTCCTGTGCGCATGTCAGAGGAGCTAATATAACATGTGTTACCAGTGCGGTGCCGCACGCCTGTGTTGGAGGTGCTGGTCTGTGTCAGAGGCCATGTCAGCACTCACTCATTCGCTGCACTGTAACAGAATGTGAAGCTCGTCAGATCACGGGATCAGGACCATGAAAGCGCTGGCCCACAAAGGAGCGTTTGGACAGTAGGCTCTGGTACGCATGCATGATATCTAGTTCTCATGTGGACTGGCGGGTTAGTTATGTGCCCCCCTGACTATATATCTACTTGTACGTATATGCACCTAATACATGCTTTGCAGCACTCTCGTTATATACATTTCTGAAAATTAATCATTACAAACAAAATAAGCAAAAATAAATATTTAAGCAGGGTGCTGTGGCAAAAAGATCTACAAGTCTGTTATCATCTTGCTTCCTGCTGAGTAACGTAGAGAAGTTGTGTGTTTAAAGCAGAGTAAACAGATGTACAGCTGCACAGTCTGAATGATAAATCTGCGTGGAAAGTCTCATTCTTTATTTAGGATCATGACATTACTGTAAAAATGGTTCTGACCAATGGTTGTCCCAGTTACAGTCCATAATATATACAACTATATATATGACTCAGTAAAAGAGAGGTAAAGCAGCTGGGAGGTCACAAGTTCACAGCCATGGCCATGCCACCAACCACACAACTTCTTTTCATGTCAGCAAATCTCCCCTTTATCCACTGGTCATTGTCCACAACCAAAATAGCATTAGTCTTTTGTTACCAAACCCCCCAAAACATATGAGTCATTGCTATTCATCACTCAGCTGCAAAGCTACAAACAAATTTTGGTCCTATAAGTTTAGAAAGAAGGGCTTGAGTCGATTTCCAGATGTTTGGAGAACTAACAACATTTGCTGAAATTGCTGAGTTTCAAAAGTTGATTTATCAATTTAATTTCCTCAGTTAAAACAAATAAAACAAAAATAGCTGAAGGTTATGTGTAAGGTTGTATCCTTGACACCTGGACTTCATCCTAGTCTTTTGGGTTTTTTGATTTAGCAACAGGGTGTAGGAATTGCCTGGCAATCATCTGGCCCTTGTATTACAGTCGACATACTGAAACACCTGTTTTGATTTATGATGTTTGGGTGGTTTGGCAGCGAACGGACTCCAGCGCTGAGCTTCTTGCACGTGGTCTGCCAAGATGACACTTTTGCGCTCAACACTGATGTGCTTTTACTCACTCATTCAACCCTTCTCTGCAGACATTTGTTTACCTCACTATGCACACGTTAAACTTCGTACAAGCTTTACAAATTTCTTGGAAGAGAGATGAATCATAAGAGCAGACTTTCTCAGAGTCGTTGTTAATGCCTTTCATTTCTCAGCCTCTCCCTGCTGAGCACAGGTGCACTGGCACACAAAGAAAGAGAGCACAAACAAATTAGAGCAAGCACAACAGTCCAAGACAGAAAAGAATAGTGGGAGACAGAGAACCATGCATCAGTCTGCCCCAATATTACCTCTGACACAATCCCACCGGTTAGCATGGACCCAAATCAAGCCCCCCAGTTTCTCTCCAACAAAAACCAAGAGAGCAATTTCACTCCACAAGATTTCTGGGGCGGTGCCAGAACTCCTCTTTTTGCTGGCCTTATCTGGCGTGCAGAGTAAAGTTAAAGGAAGGCAAATAGATACACCATCTGGCAGTCGTCTAGCCTCAACGATCTGTGGGACATATGATGGATTCTAAGTGGAAAAGATGCCAAAACACTGGCTGAGGTCAGTAAGTTTAGGAAATCCCAAAAGTGGAAAAGGCTGGGGATATTTGTAGTTTAAATGTTGTCCTGGTGGAGACGGAGATGCTTTGTAAGTTAGTATTTCAAATTGCAATAGGAGCCTCATATTTTCTTGGGTTTTTCTCTCAAGAGACCGTTGAGTGTCTCTATGTTTAGATTGCAGCATGGCCGACATTAGGTTATTTTCCTGTTGCGCGCTTAATCCTAATGAGATGTTTGGGGGATGCAGAGGCCAAGGCCAGACGGGGTTCTTCCCTCTCCTGAGTGTGACATCACAGTCTGATGCTGGACACTGATGCGTTTAGGGAGGAAACCTCAGACTTGTGTCACTGGACCAGTTTACCACACTGCAGGTTTGAGAGGAAGTCATCCATGTGCCAAGGAAGTGTGGGCTGTGCCACTTCAATCTAGGAATTCTTATCATGTTGACTTTTCAAACAGGATTCACCACATTGCGGTTTTGTCTGCAGCTGGGACAACAAAGTGATGGATGGAGCAGCTAGCAAGGAAGAATTATGCCCACACACTCACCTCCTCCCTTTTTCTTTTTCCCTTTTACACCCTTGGTGCAGCCACACACACACACACACATGCACACTCCAGTCTTGAATGTTGGGGCGACTGGAGAAATTTGTGAGCTGTGGGGCTCTCTGCAGAGCCACTCTCCTGTGCTGTGGCCATAAAACAAAAGCACTTGTAACATGAAAGAATTCCTGCGATTTACAAGAGGAAGTGGAACATCTGAGAGGCGATGTTTGAATTCTCGGTGTGCTCTTCAGGGTGAAGCGTTAAAGGAGCGGTGGCTGCTGCTAGTTGATGCTTTCCCACTTCCATCACCACCACCAAGCTAATCTCTCTCCATGCCACCACACTCATGCACTTCTTTCAAAGGTAAATGTACTTCCTGCTCCCCATTACACCACCATGCCTTAGCGATCAGCGAGACCTCAGTAAAACATCTCCACCCTGGATGAAGGGCACTAACAGTGGGCTGTTCAGGGGCCGCCGTGGGTTTCACTTTGAACCTGGCAGCTCCGGGGAACATTCCTGCCTTGAAAGGTTTATTTGGTTATCCCTGCAAACGTCCCGAGGTGAAATACACTGTTAAGTAAACTCAGCTGATACAAACCAGTTGTGGGCATGCAATAGTTAACAGATTGTAACCGCTCGTGAAATGGCTGCTGCTTGCATTGGAACAGCGTGCTGCACATTGTCTGCCTCCACCCCGCGACATCAGAAAAAACAGGGGTTTTCTCATAAGTCAAGAACTTTAGTCTGACTTTGGCTTCATGGACACCTGGGCTCTGAATTTAATAGGTTCTCTGGTTTCGAGTCTCATTTGGATTTGACAAAAAAAATACATGCAATTATTTTATGTTGCAATCTATTAGTTAGTTCACTTTATTTGAACCTTTAAAGAATGCAACAATGCAACCATGCTGGACTTTTTTTTCTTTTTAGCATTTGTTTGTGTGTGTGTTTTCAGTCTTCCCAAAATCGGGTTGCATTCATGTGGATAATTATAACTTTATGATGTTTTTTTTCCTCCCTTTCTTACGACCACATCTGCAGCGGAGCAAAATAGTAGAAGAAGGGTGGAACCTTCTGGTTCTCTGACTTTTCCTCCTCTTCTTTATGTCCCTCATCTTCCTCCCGGCCCCAGACCACCTACGTTAGGAGGCTTGGGTGGACCCAGAACCATTGCTATCAGCGCAAGTGTACTCAAACGTTCCATAATGACTTCCACAGCCAGTCCATAAACACTCTCAGATGCAGAGAGACACCCTCTCAGGGCTCAGGCAGGCGGTATAATCCTTTCCCCTTTTGGTTACAGTCACTAGGTTGGTTTCCTTCATTCCTTCCTCATTAGGAATCTGTTTGTTTGTTTGTGCATTGGTTTAGAGTTGTTTATTTGGCTGCCTGTTTTATGAGATTTAGGAAAGGTCTTCTGCACCACCCTAGGAGCTGCGCTAACCTCATATATGTGTGTGTGGCAACATCCTCACTATAAACTCAAGGCTTTTTATCGTAAATCGTTGAGTTTTCCGGCTGTGGTAAAACCTGTGTGGAGTGTAATACTTCTCTGATGATTTGAACTCTTTAATGAGTTTGTAAAACTCCACACCTTTTAAACACTTGTCACCATTGAACAAATGGCTCCAACCTGACAGTCAAGATTCAAAATCTGTGTAAGATCATCATCAAGAAGACGAGAAATGATGCCAACAAATCTGATCACTCAGGGTGAAAATGACAAAACATGTCGGGGTGTTTTAAGTTGTCTTTTACTGTTTGTTGGCAGCAGAGCCTCAGACTTCTGTGGATTGTGGGTTGGGGTCTCTGTGGATTGGGTTTGCTTCCCACAAATGCCATCAGATCATGTCTGTGAATAATTAGGTAAGAGAGTGTAAAAATAACGTCCATGTGAATGCCAGGGTGCCGATGGATGGAAATATGTTTGAAGTATTGTGGGATCATTTTTAAATGTAATTTTCTTAAGCTGACTACCGTTACATGGTTTTATAATCTTTAAAATATTTTTTCTAATGTTTGATTTATGTGGCAAACAAGAACCCAGTGGATTTTTAACTATGACTCAAAATCAAGGCTATGGAAGAAGTAAGTATGTGGCCCTCAGGGCACGTTTTGGACTTATCACGGTTCACTGTTGGACTTGAGGTACCTTTCTGAGGGCCTGAAAGAAAATCTGGCTTTTTTCATTTACAAAAATCTTGTGTAGCCAAATAGCCTGCCAGTCAACCTGAAAGCTGAGGGTTCAAATCCCCATCAGGATAACATCAAAATTTAAAAACATACAATAATGGTGTGCTTACTCAATGTAATCTCGATTAACACACCAAATGTTGGGAACCCAGAACATTTTGATCATAAATGGGTGACTGGAACAACTCGTGTATAGTACTGTATGCATAATACCTTTATAAAGTCTGTTTTTGGCAATCTAGGATACAAGGCTTTACTTTTTTGTTTTTTATCAAATAAATGGATATAAAATAATATTGGCACACCAACATCAAATTCACCAAGCAACTTCAAACAAGAGTGAGAACCAACAGGAGAACATTACAGGGGTTGTGGAACATTCTTTGGTGTGCCACTCTCATGTTTAGCTGTTACTCATTCCATGATCTTTACACAGCATACACTATTATAAAGGTGACTAATCAGGCTTTCCAACAATTTCAGATCAGATCAGGTCAAATCAAAATACTTTATGAGGGAAATTAAGTGTTTAAGTAACTCTTTGTACTTTGTTTTCAAAAAGTAATTTCTGTGGGTAGATCGATCTTCTGTAGTGGTCTGACTGAAGACACTGTTGCTGAATTAAGATAACAGTTAAATATCTGGGCTGCAGAGATTGTTTTTCACAGCAGATTGTCCTGGGTTACACCATCTGTTGACATGCACTTCAAAACCACCTCTTTTGCTTTTTTTGCTCAAATCTCTGTCTGCTGGTCTCATTTGAAAGCTGGACAGAGAGCCAGAGTCTGATCCTGCAGTCATGTCTCAGTGAAACACATGATGCTGCATTCCTGATATTCTGGCTGGGTCCTCATCAGCATGTCCATCCTATTTACGAGAGATCTCACGTTCTCATTATGATCGAGGGAAGCGATGATGTAAACTTTCTCTTCCCGTCTCTCCTGCTCTATATTTATGTCTCCTCTTTAACTCATTTGGGATTTCCCAGTTTGGGTATTATTTGAGCTTTTGAGCAGCCAGATGCTCCCTCTTGTATAAACGTCTCATGTTGCCAGGGTTACACATCATAACAAGTGGCCAAAAAGCAGAAAAAATACTTCAAAAATCTCCAAGCAGCACATCATTCAAGCCAGAACATCAAGTTCATTTTTTGTTCTAAGTTTATGTTTTTAGATTTAGCTAAAAACGAACGTGATGATTTAATGTTTAAAATGACAATATATCATTGAAATTTATATTTTTATTTCTTTAAAATGTCTCATTTTGATGTGTTCAGCAAGTTCCCTGTATTGATGAAAGTACACTACAGTAGAGAAACAAACAGACCTTACAGAAGGTTATTGAGAGTTACATAAAACGTTTACTTTCTCTGAAATTCATTGGAATTATGGAAAAATTAATTCCCTCTTATTTATGCACAAGTGTCAAGTTTAGTTATTATACCAGAACCAGCACACCAAGAAAAAAGAGGGACTAAAGCGTGACCATCATGAGAAAAGTCCGTAAACATTGTAGTCCTGTTTTTGAGTGGGAGGCCAACTGAAACCATAACAGGTTGCATAAGAATATCAGATGTATTCTTCCTTTCCCAAAAGTTAAATAATTTATTTTATTTGTGAAATGAAGTCCAGACAGCCTTCCACTTGATCGTGACAAAGTTAAAGTCAGAAAAGTCCAGCGACACCATCTCAACACCTGCAGTTTATCTGCTGCAGAGATAAACACAAACACTCACACATCAGTCGGAGCAAACCAACGATCTCCTGCTTGCTCTGACAGGTCACACGAGATATAGGCCTCTGGTAATAACAATTTTGCCAGCAGACTGTAAAAACTGTTACGTGACAACAGAACATCTCCTGAAGATGTCAGAAAAAGAAGGGAGGATACAAATAAAAGAGATGATTATGATCAGACTCTCATCCAAACCCTCTGAGATGCTAAATGTTGACGTTTCAGAGGCTTTTATATCATAGTGGAATGTGTTTTTTACATAAGTGTTGTGGTGTTGAAGTTAGGCTAAAGCAAACTGTTTTGAATGGACCACGTAGGTCATTGTGAATAGACTTTGATATTCTGACGTGTGTGTGTGGTCATGTCCCTCCACAAATGCAGAAATGAATCAAACATAAAAACATCCACCAGCCTCTTTCATCAGTTTGCAGTTTTTCCATCTCGCGTTAATGCTTCAGACAAAACTATGCATCGAGTCTCGCAACCATCTCACTTTTATCTGTTTGTCTCGGCTCGTATCTGTGTGCAGGTGAGTTATCGCTGCAGCGCTGCGTCCTGCCAAGCGTGGAGTTTCACAGCTCGGGGACCGCTATCTGGACCGATCCGCTATCTTCACATGAGGGCATGAGAGATCAGCTACGTCAGGATGGCTTTTCTCTAAGACGTTTCAAGCACCAGAGCATTTAAAGATGAGCAGATTCATAATAGAAAGCATGTGACGGGGGCAGGTGAGGTTTCTGCAAAAAGAAAAAAAAAACAACGAAAAAACAAAACACCTTATTATGTTGAGTCAGTTCACTTCACTGGAGTTTAGTAATAGTTTTCCTCTCGGGGTCATGCAGAGTTTCACAGAAGTTGAGTCAATTACAACTGTAAGTGAGTCACTAAGTGCACGTGACTCATCATGTGGGCTGGTTTCCTTTGTGCCACCTAGACAAGGCAAAGTGATTTACTCATTCTTCTCTGGTCCCCACAAACAGAACACAATAGCTCCCTTAAATAGCTGCTCTTTGATGTTCCCAGTTCAAGTTTTATGTCTGTGTCGTGTCACTCAGCGGGCAGCGTGCACTGATGACAAACTCTCCCACCCCCACATCCCTACGGCGGGTGTTTCGGATGTGTGTGAGATGCTTTTTCACTGGGATTTTAATAAGACTTATGAGATCCGAAAACCTCAGGATCACAGCGTTAGTCGGACGAGCGCTCCAAAGGTCATAAAGCCGTAAGGCGAGTGAGTAAGTCAGCAGTCACTGAGACCACATCCACACTAAGGTGGATACATCTGGGAACCTCATTTCCAAGAGAAGATGACTTCCAACTAAAGCAGAATTTCAAGTTGTTTTGAAACATTCTCAGCTCTAACCCAGAGACTGAAGCCAAATGGTCGAAGCTGTTTTCAGCTGCAGGAACACTAAAACACTTCAGAGGAGGTATTCATCTGATTAATAAGAAGGGAAATGTGCTCCGGGTGTCTCTCTCTATCAAAAACAGGTCATGGTAATAAACTTTAACACTACTATAAAACAGTTAGCCCAAAGCCTGCTGTTTGTTTCTAGAAATAAAAAAAAGGCAGGAAATCTAATACAGCCACCCAAACTATTCTGCATCAGTTCTGTGATTTTATCAGTTTGAACTTTGTGTTTGGTTGATTTGTAAAGAACTGAGGATAAATGTTAGCCAATACTTTAAGTCATCGATATTTTTATTTCATTTTAGAATTTTTGGGGTAAAACTTGATCCTTTATGCACTTTTTTTTTATCCACTTCCATCTGACCCTTTGCATCACCTGATCACTTTTAATGATCTTTTTTTGACATTTCTTAGTCATGTTAATCATCTCAATCGGTAAAATAAGTTTAGAGCAGAGATTTTTTAAAGAGTTTTAAGTAACTTAATAATATATTTATGATCATTTGAGCCCTTTCTTGTGTGGAATTTGTGATGCTGGTCTCAATCATTGTGTTAGATTCTTTAAAGCTAAAATTACTTTAACAATTTCCAATCTGGCAACGCTATGACGCTGCCTCGCTCTCGGCTCTTTGTGGCGAGTTGGTAGTTTTCGGGCAGAGCAGTAATCGCAACAGTGTGTGTTCTTTTTTAAAAATGCTAAATTACTGTGTTTGTGGAGACGGTACAATCAGCAGCCTGTCAGGACAAGTCAAACCTTTAGAACGGACGGCACAATCTTCCTTACCTTACCTCTTACCTTACTTCTGATTTGGCTACGAAAAACACGGTCCGTCGTTAGTGTCACCCACTTCATAATGGAGGATTAAAATTCCAGCCATGTTATGGAATTCCATACCAAAGTAAACATCCAGTGTGACTCTAAACAGGCGCTGTGCCTTCGATTCATTCAACTTCCCACCGGGACGCTGTTGGCAGCAGCTAACAGAAGCTAACGGCAGGCAGCAGACGCTAACAAGAGCTGTGTTTTGTAAGTTTTGTTGTCTAATATCTGCTAATTACCAACTCTATTTATTAAATAATTGTAAGTATTTAAAGATTTATTTGTGTCAAAATCCATAATTTTCTTGAGAGAGAACGGGTCACCCAGTCGTTACGTCACTTCCGGTCTGGTGGAAAAAATTCTCACAAAAATGACTCCAAAAGCCAAAATAAGTTTTATATTTGTGTAAATTTGTAGTCAGAACAATTTTCTATTATATTTCTCTAAACATTTGTTTAAGAGGGTCTCTAACCTGCAACTTGCTCTTTAAGGTCAGAGGTCATGTATCTACTATAAGAAAAAGAAAGGGGAAAAAGGCATCCATGACAGAGTTCAAAGGCCAAAACTTCCCCTGACCAATATTCTGTGGACTGACTAGATAAAAGCCACATTTTTGGAAGGTGTGTCCTGTTCCATCTGTTGTAAAACTAACACTGTATTTCAGAAGAACATCATGCCAACAGTCAAACATGATGGTGATGGTCTGGGGCTGCTTTGGTCTGAATTAAAACTATTTTGTAAAGAAAAGGAATGTGAGAGAATCATCGTTAGTTATAACAAACACTTGACTTTACAATCAGCATTCCGTAACATTTGCAGAAAAAAGACACTATGTGGGGTCAACTTTCCGTGGTTAGTTTTCAGCCTGATGCCCCCTTTATGCACCTCTGTGTTCAGGGCGCTGAGTGGAGGATCATCACAGGCTGAAAGGCTGCAGACAGGATGAACGGGTCCATCTGCTGAAGCTGTTAACCTGTTCCTGCTGACTATAAAAATAGTTTTAAATTCTGGTTTTTATTTACTAACAGAGTTTTTGTTCAGTTCAGCACATTTTCCAAATGAACAAGCTGTAAGTGGTAAATTCAAACTCCTAACATCAGGTCAAGCTTTAATCTGGTGACATTTGAAGGATTATTTAACCCTTTACCTGGCAGGTCAGCCACTTGGTGGAGCACATTTTAGTTGCTATATCTTTTTGATACATGAAAAAAAAAACTATAAAACAACAAAACTATTTAAAATATGAAGATGTTACTGTATATGTCTAATTTAAGTTAAGAAAAGACAGGATACCTTTACTCTGGTGTAGGAAAAGTACATTTCAGAGCAGAAATGCCACATGCAACACCGCCACAATGCTTACACACTGAATACACATGCATGGACTTCAAAGGAAGCTAAAATTATAGCCTGCATACTAACTGAAGCCTGGCATATTCTGCTTGGCTTTCTCCACGCAGAAATAAATACACCCGCAAATACAAAACAGGCAAAAACACACACACACACAACAGTGAAACACACGGTTTTTAAAATGCTTTTTTCATTCATTTTAAATGCAAAGGATTAATTTTTAGGGAAAAAAATGAATACAAATAAAAGCATGTGACTTCTTGGCATGATTAATGTAATGCTAGGTTTTTAAGTGAAGAGTAATTTGTATTTTATTATTTAATCCGTTTTATTCTGCCCACACATTTTGTGTCCACATCAGCCTCTGAGACTGTCAACATGTACAGTACTGATACAGATAACGGTCTACGAGGGATCAAAAATGTTCAACAGCATCTTTATCCCCTCAAACCGTCACTATCTCGTCTCGGTTCTTCAAAACTGATAGAGCGATAGTTTCAAGATGCTTCTTTTCAGATAGGAGGCAAATATGAGCATCGTATTTCCAAAGATCGTCATAATATATTATATTACCCCCGTAGGCAATGTTTAACAAAAACCATTCCAGGGATTCCTGGGCTCTGAGTATTATCTGCATGGACCACCATCCAAGAAAGTAAAAAAAAAAAGAGAGAGCCTTTAATCCATAAAACCGGCATTTGGAAGTTGAACAAAATGTTTGAGACATGTTGAGCTGAAACTTTTAACAACTGAGAGGACGGTATGTTTTTTAGAGCAGGGAGTTTATAAAGTACATCTGCTTTCTTTGTTTAGAGAGAAATGTTCTCTCTCATCTTTTTCTTCCGCTATAAATCAGAAACCACAATGGCACAGCGAATAAAAGTCAGGGACGGCCCAGATCTGTTGGACGTCTCAGCAGCAACATGAGCATTTGTTTGTGCTGTTTCCTTGTCTGTCTGTCAACAACATCTATTCATCGTTTAAAATGTCTTTATTCTCACAACACTTTGCATGTCTGCTTCAGAACCTGCTCTAGTCAGTTTAATAGATGAGCTCAGGTTTTTCTGTTGATCAGACGTATTTGAGAAATAATCAGATTGATTTGAAGACAGGACATATAGGATGAGCTATTATTTTGTCCCGTTTTTCTTTCTTTCAACAGTTTTTCTCATAAATTCATAGAAACTTTTCACCTACATCTATTCCAAACACACACAGAGGAAACACAAAGAGCCAGCTGGACGAGGCCCACCCTGCAGCCTGATCGTGTTAGTGTTGTAGTGGAGAGCGCATCCACACACCTCAAAGGAACTGAAAGGAACGACGGGGCAAAACAAACCCCAGCAGTGTTCGGGCTTCGACCCCTTGTTTTCCTCACGTAACGTCCCTGCATTTAATGAAACTGTGTGCTCGTTCTGCATGTGATCAGAGTCATTCACTCTGCCATCTGTGGGCACAAAGTGATGCACGCTTGGATGCATTCATTCAGAATTACTGTCTGAATTAATGATGTCTCAATTAGTCAACCTTATGACAGCCAGCAAGGACTTTCAAACCCAAACACTGCAGGCTCACTGAGGAATAGGATTTAAAGGAAAAAGACTGATGTGACGCAACTCTTGTGACCTGTACAAATTAGGTCATGGGTTTTTAAATGACCTCAGTCTGTAGTTTTTGACAAATATTTGTTAAATAATTCTGGATAGGTTGTTAAAACTTAGAGACCCATATTGTAAATCCTATCTTGACCAGTGTTCCTTTATCCATCGGGACAAAATCTGAGACATTGATGCAGAATTTTGTCCGTCGTAGAAAGCCTGCAGACCACCGATTGGTTAAAAGAATCTTCACTTACTGTGAACAACAGAATGGACTAACTTACTTCAGTACTTTGAACTTCCAGGATATAATTGACCACATAATTTACTGATATTTGTTTGCATGTGTTGCAATTTGTTTGAATGACTTTTAAATTCAGCCGCATGTTTACTAGCATTAATAAACATTGTTTTCCATGCTTACCAAAGCAGAGCTTTCTAGTGCCCACAGAGTTTTATTACTGGATGAAACCAGTGGCTAATTTAAAGAAAGTCATCATTATTTATTAAAACTACAAAGATTTGAATTATTATTAGATACAGCTTTTGACTGCCATGCACCAGAGATGGATGAAAATCCTTGTATCCTTTTGTTAAAGAATGTAAAACCCAAAATGATCCCTGAGATGACTTAAAAAGACAGAAGTAATAAATAAACATTTATTGAAAATGAACTAATACATATCAGACACTGTTTTTGAATTGTGGTTCAACAGAATGATTTGACTGAAACTGCTCTGGACAAACCATATTTGTTGCCCAGACGTTTGATGCGATTCAGTGATTTCTGTATTTCTTAATGAAACTTCTTCAGGTTTGATGGATTCTTTATCCAGATGTTTCAGCTCCTTCACCAGATGCTCAACAGGATTTAGGTCAGGGCTCCTAGAAGGCCACTTCAATTCAATTCAACTCAAATCAATTCAGTTCAATTCAATTCACTTGAGTTCAATCCAGCGTTTGGTTCTGACCCATTCGTGGGTGTTTTTAGCTGCGTGTTTTGGGTCGTTATCCTCCCACGACCTGAGACAGAGACCAATCTCTCTGATACAGGTCAGCACGTTTACCTCCAGAGTGTCTGTGCGTTTTAATGGACCATAAACAGATACAGGACACCCTGGTCCAGACGCAGCAAATCAGCCCCCAGAACAGAACTGAGCGTCCTCCTTGAGTCACCGTAATGATCCAGTTTTGTTTTTTCTTTATATACTTACTTTTTTGTGTCTGCCAACATAGAGCTGATGTATATTGCTAAAAGGTTCCAGATTCGTTTAATCTGTCTCAAGAAGATTCTCACAGAATCAGAATCATTTGCTAAATGTATAAAACAAGGACTTTGGTTGGGGCTGTAGGAACTGTAGCTCTCATGAAGAATCCTTTACAGATATTGCACAATATAAGCAAACATGGCGGATAAGTAAACAATGCAAAAAAAAAAAAAACATGGCAAACACTTTACAGTAAATAAAGATAGGAAGGCAAACAAGGTAAACAGCAGCAAGATGTCATAACTAGTGCAGGTCAGCTGTTTAGACAGGTGATTTCATGAAGGAAGAAACTGTTTTGATGGTGACTGATTCTGGTCTGCAGACTTCTGCATCGTCTGCCAGAGGGGAGGAGCTCTAACTGTCCAGGGTGTGAGGGATCAGCTGAAGCCCTTCCTGCCTGATCTCTAGTTCTTGACATGTACATCCTAGATGCATGTCGACATGCGTTTTGGAAAGTTCCAGTCTCATTTTTTTATGATTTGTTTTTCATTAAGACTTTTTGATTATCATGGTTGTCTCTTCAAATAGTCATCAGTTTCCATTTTGCATCCACATCCAGAGAGGCTGGCTACAATTCTGGGCCTTCAACATTTAAATAAAATGTCCAAATGTCCACACCTTAGTTTAACATGGACTTCTTTTGGTTCCTTGAAGACGTTTTGCTTCCCATCCCACTGACACTCCTCATTAGAACACTATGACCTGGATTAATGAGAACCTTCACCAGCATAACACGTATGCACATATACACTCACTATTAAAAAATGATCATCCAATAACTTTCTGACCCAGTGTCACACTGACATGCTAAATGACACATTTTTTACTACTTTAGAAATTAATTTTTTTTTCATTATTACTCATTGTAATACTAGCTTATTTCCTGTGACTTAAAAAAGCCCATTTACACCAGCCGTGAGTTTAGAAAGGTGAGCTCCAGGTGCTTTTTGGTTAAAAAAAAGTGGTTCATTGTCAAGTTTTCTACTTTATTCTTTTAGCATTTTCAAAACTGAACCTGCAAGTTTTGATAAATGTTGGAAGGACAGGAACTTTCTGATGATAGCATAACATAGTTATTATTTAGTGACTCATACTCTATGAGCCATTTGATGCCTGCAAAAAAGTCTCTAGGGTCTTTCTTATTACTTGCACATCCACACGAGGACGCTTTCAGAAAAACATCTTGTTTCTAGAGTCTGAACAAAACAACTGCTGCTTTTGTTTCTGTGGGAAGGAACAGTCTCAAGGCACATGTGTAAGCGCAATTTACAGAAATCTGATTTAGATTAGGCTGCGCTAATGCACGCAGGTTACTGCAGAACACAGCAGAACAGCATACTGCCTGACAGTGGAGGGGGGGTTGCAAGTGTTAGAGGTGTGTGTGTGCGTGCGTGCGTGCGTGCGTGCGTGCGTGCGTGCGTGCGTGCGTGCGTGCGTGTGTGTGTGTGTGTGTGTGTGTGTGTGTGTGTGTGTGTGTGTGTGTGTGTGTGAGAGAGAGAGAGAGAGCTGGGGCAGAGCTCACAGCTGGGAGAATGGTGTGCTAACCCTGCCAAAGCCTCAGCACATGACTCCCACCACTTGTCAAAATCACCATGTGTGCAATAATGTGATTACAGTCTGGTTACTATTATGATTAAAAACAACAGCTTGTGTGGAGTAGAAGGAACATATTACACAGAATGTGTCTGCATGAGTAAGAAAAGGTCTGGAATACAGAGGGTGTGCCACGGATTCCCACTTTTATCCCACCTGTGCCCTTCAGGGGCACGCTGGGTTGGGACTTCTGGGTCTTTTCATGGATTTACAAGTTAGGGGGGTCATTTTTCTCCCAGCAGCAGTCCCCTTCCTTTCATTTTAGTTTACACAATTGCTGCACTGCACACAAGGGGTTGTCATCACAGGTGCAGCCAAGACTGGCCAGGATGAAGGAACGCTTCCAGCTCAATATGTTTTCCCTGCTTGAACCACCTCCTTCATTATTCTTTCATTTTCCCTCGTCTTTTATTTCATCTCCTCAAATCAAATTGCACATAAAATTGGTGTTACTCTTAATAAGTGGGGGAGTCATTATCACAAGAATAAAGCTGCAACTCAAGCCCAAACTCATATGACAGAAATCTTCAAGTTGCCAGAAGACTAAAGGTGTGAGATCATCAATTTGCAGGAATGACTGAATGTGTGTCTGTTTCTAATTATGCTGGAAGGTGTCATCCAAAGAGAGCGATGAGCTTCGTTCTTTCTTCTTGGTGGTACAGCTTTGGAGGGTCAGAAAAAGGAGAAAAGAGGGAGAAAGGGAGCGAGTGAGTGTACGCTGTAAGCAGGGATCCCGGCACGTAGAAGCTGGACCTTATCCACACGATGTTAGTCGGGCATGAAGGCAGCTCTAACGAGTCCCTCCTGGGTACCTGGAAGAGGGAGAAACAGAGCGAGTGAGGCCTAGAACCACAATGCCCACCCATCTCGGAGCTCAGCTAAAGAAAACAAATGCGAGCGGTCACAGAGAGGGGATTTCCGGTTCCAGTCACCTAATACCTCCCTGGAATCTCAGAGGGTTTGGAATCTTGAGTTGTTGAAGAGTTCGAGCTGTAAAAAACCACAGAGCAGAAGAATAATTCCATTTTTAGATTCCACCGAATTGTGTTAAACTCGGCTTACCATCTGGCTTTATCCAACAGTTTGGTTCAGCTGAAGAAAAGAGTGTTATTGTACAACTTATAAGATTGATAACATAGATTATAAGACATTTTTTATGAATGAGTTCATGCTTTCCAGGATTTGTCCAAGTTTGCACACACACTAGCTGCAAATTCCTTCCTGAGGTTGGTGTGACGTGTGAAAGATGTCACTTGCACAATCTCAGGCCTCGAATCCTGAAAATGTTCAAGACCTGAGCAGGTCAGGTGCTCAGATGCTGAACTGCTCAGTGAGACCTCTTTATCCAGGGCCTTGCCTTAATTCTTTCACCAAGCCTGTTTCCACAACAGATGTTGTTGGACAGACAAACCCCAGACTTCTGACACAAATAGTTTCAAAAACTCCCCGTTGGCTTTTTAGGAGGAGAACTGACTGCGGGACATGTGTAAGGTTGTGTGTGCATTGGGTTTTGGTCCAATAGGCTTTATGACCTCTTTTTGTGTCTTGTGATGAAACATCTGTTCAGATTTGCGGACGGCTACAGCTGAGACAACTGGGTGCGTACATGTCCCGTGTGTATGAGGTGTGGCCAAGGCTGTTTAGGCCTTAGATGGAGTCTGTTCTGTGTTTGCACCAGAATGGTACACGTCCTGTGAGCTCTGCAGCTTCTCCAGTTTCTTCAAGCGCTGCAGTTGGAGGTTTATGTGCTCCAGGGAGCCTCATTTGAGATGAGGCAGCTGCGCAGAGGAGTGTGTGTGCATTTATGAATTTAAAAAATGCGAACGTGCGAGCAGGCTGCCTTTGGTGTTGCTCATAATCCACGCGACCCTTTTGCCCCAATGCCGCGTGACGGCGCAAGGTTGCAATGTGCTACGGCCTGATGGGAGTTAAGGCATGTGTCTGCTGTGATGAATAGCAAGCACCTGCACACAGAAAGCAGTGAGACTGAGAGATGTAAAGAAGGGAGGAAAGAGACTAAGTGCCCAATTTTGAAATTGGCAACAAGAGACCTCACCTGCTACAAGGCAAAGCTCCAGGCCCCTCCTCACTACTACTATCACACACACACACAGTCTAGCAAAAACAGCTTCTTTTGAAATATTTGTCTTGCTAATGTGCTGTGCTTCAGGGAGAAATCAGACTAAATGCAAGGAGACCGCAGACTCTGCTCTTAATATGGACTAACACTTGCCAAATTTGGCCTGAGCTGCACTAGGAGTCCAATGGGAGAAGGCCAGAGAGAGAGAACAGAATGAAAATGAGTGATGATGAAGGCAGAGTGGAGGATGGAGGAAAGGGAGGGTTTGGGATGGCAGGAGAGAGAGGTTGGGGATTGTTTTACAAACAGAATTCCTTTAATTAATCACCCTGTTTGAACAGCTGGCCTCCTCAAGACAGGTCGTAATGGGATCCCTACGTGGAAGTGCGGATTACAGACGTGGATTTGGCAGAAAAATATTAGCTGTCAAATGTTGCAGCCGTGAGGTGCAAAAGAAGGCCCCTGTTTCCTGGTGGTGAGAGAACCCAAGACACGGGTGAGGGGGGGCAGCTTAGCATGGTTCCCCAAGGACCAAGTCTGCTCAGAGCAATGCACGGGCCTGCAGAAAGAGGCCAGGGGGCAGCCTCCGAGGCCAGCGCTCATCCCACAGGACTGAGGCCGCTGCAGTCATCGGGGAACAGGGATCAGTTTTAGGGGTCAGGCTTTGATAGGGAGTGGACATTCGGAGACCCCCATGTAAGCATTTATTTACAGGCTGCACATAAACAACCGAAAGCAGCTGTCAAGAAAAAATGCAACATCTCTGTGGTACTTGTTTATTATCAATGTCCCTGTAGAGAGCTTGACATCATGGCTAAGAATGCGGTTGTGAAATAGTTGGCTACTTACAATTTGTAAATAAATATAATTTGTATGTAGGTCAGATTGTGGAAAGGACATTGGCATTCTGAAGGAAGGCTGGGAATTACACTGATTCCCAAATATTTAACAGTGAATGATTTATATTTGTCTCATGTGGGGTCCATTCTTGCTTAAGGGCTCAGTCATTTCAGACAATAATCCAAATATTTTTATTAAACTCTAGTTTATGGATTTTTTGAGGGAACACAGAGAAACACTAAAATGGGCAAAGCTCCCATGTTTATCCATCCAAGGGAACTGTTTGGTTATTTTGAATTGGGGGGGGGGGGGGGG
>SSNR01000125.1:188745-214399 GCA_006937965.1 Callopanchax toddi | reverse complement strand
CACAAATAGTTTCAAAAACTCCCCGTTGGCTTTTTAGGAGGAGAACTGACTGCGGGACATGTGTAAGGTTGTGTGTGCATTGGGTTTTGGTCCAATAGGCTTTATGACCTCTTTTTGTGTCTTGTGATGAAACATCTGTTCAGATTTGCGGACGGCTACAGCTGAGACAACTGGGTGCGTACATGTCCCGTGTGTATGAGGTGTGGCCAAGGCTGTTTAGGCCTTAGATGGAGTCTGTTCTGTGTTTGCACCAGAATGGTACACGTCCTGTGAGCTCTGCAGCTTCTCCAGTTTCTTCAAGCGCTGCAGTTGGAGGTTTATGTGCTCCAGGGAGCCTCATTTGAGATGAGGCAGCTGCGCAGAGGAGTGTGTGTGCATTTATGAATTTAAAAAATGCGAACGTGCGAGCAGGCTGCCTTTGGTGTTGCTCATAATCCACGCGACCCTTTTGCCCCAATGCCGCGTGACGGCGCAAGGTTGCAATGTGCTACGGCCTGATGGGAGTTAAGGCATGTGTCTGCTGTGATGAATAGCAAGCACCTGCACACAGAAAGCAGTGAGACTGAGAGATGTAAAGAAGGGAGGAAAGAGACTAAGTGCCCAATTTTGAAATTGGCAACAAGAGACCTCACCTGCTACAAGGCAAAGCTCCAGGCCCCTCCTCACTACTACTATCACACACACACACAGTCTAGCAAAAACAGCTTCTTTTGAAATATTTGTCTTGCTAATGTGCTGTGCTTCAGGGAGAAATCAGACTAAATGCAAGGAGACCGCAGACTCTGCTCTTAATATGGACTAACACTTGCCAAATTTGGCCTGAGCTGCACTAGGAGTCCAATGGGAGAAGGCCAGAGAGAGAGAACAGAATGAAAATGAGTGATGATGAAGGCAGAGTGGAGGATGGAGGAAAGGGAGGGTTTGGGATGGCAGGAGAGAGAGGTTGGGGATTGTTTTACAAACAGAATTCCTTTAATTAATCACCCTGTTTGAACAGCTGGCCTCCTCAAGACAGGTCGTAATGGGATCCCTACGTGGAAGTGCGGATTACAGACGTGGATTTGGCAGAAAAATATTAGCTGTCAAATGTTGCAGCCGTGAGGTGCAAAAGAAGGCCCCTGTTTCCTGGTGGTGAGAGAACCCAAGACACGGGTGAGGGGGGGCAGCTTAGCATGGTTCCCCAAGGACCAAGTCTGCTCAGAGCAATGCACGGGCCTGCAGAAAGAGGCCAGGGGGCAGCCTCCGAGGCCAGCGCTCATCCCACAGGACTGAGGCCGCTGCAGTCATCGGGGAACAGGGATCAGTTTTAGGGGTCAGGCTTTGATAGGGAGTGGACATTCGGAGACCCCCATGTAAGCATTTATTTACAGGCTGCACATAAACAACCGAAAGCAGCTGTCAAGAAAAAATGCAACATCTCTGTGGTACTTGTTTATTATCAATGTCCCTGTAGAGAGCTTGACATCATGGCTAAGAATGCGGTTGTGAAATAGTTGGCTACTTACAATTTGTAAATAAATATAATTTGTATGTAGGTCAGATTGTGGAAAGGACATTGGCATTCTGAAGGAAGGCTGGGAATTACACTGATTCCCAAATATTTAACAGTGAATGATTTATATTTGTCTCATGTGGGGTCCATTCTTGCTTAAGGGCTCAGTCATTTCAGACAATAATCCAAATATTTTTATTAAACTCTAGTTTATGGATTTTTTGAGGGAACACAGAGAAACACTAAAATGGGCAAAGCTCCCATGTTTATCCATCCAAGGGAACTGTTTGGTTATTTTGAATTGGGGGGGGGGGGGTGGAGATTAGGCATACCTGCAGTGGACAAGTCAGCACAATTTGAGTTTGATGAATCATGGTGACACCAAGCTTCTCATGGTAGCTATTTAAAAATATTTTGAAACTGAAATTTTCAAGCAAGAAATGGATGGAAGGTTAAAGCTTGAGTGACAGAGAGAACCAGGATGACTACAACATGCTAAACCCACCCACAGGGAAGGTTACACTGTAGGTTTGTGAAATCAGTAACAGATTGAAGGTCTGATTTACTCTTTTTTAATACTTTTGCAGTGTTCTCTAGTGTTAATCGATGCCTTATGAGTCATTTTTATAAAGAAAAAAGCTATGATGCTTCTATTCTCTGATGCAGAAGTTTGCTGATTTGTAGGTCTGCTTGAAACAGCAGGTTTCCTCATTATTATTAAAGATATGCACAACCCTCGCCTCTGATTGGTCTTAGGTATCTAACCAGGTAAAATAACCAGGCAAGCCAGTGGATAAACTGACAGTGTAGTTTACTAAGCTAAGGGCTAACCCTTATGTAGGCTAATACCTACATGTGAACTCACATTTTCTCCTAAAAGCTCAGAAGGTTCTGCTGTGACACCTGAACCGAGCTGAAATCTGTCTGTAGGACGTGGGAGTTGCTATGTTAACATTAGCTTGTTTGGCTAATCACAAAGACTTCAGAATAACTGCTAATATCACAACAAAAATATGTTACAAACTTACCCAACAGCTGTTCCTAAAGGCATTCTCCTCCTTGGTGCTAAAAAAATTATTCCTGTAGAAACATTTAAAAATGTAGAAAAATTTACAAATCAAACCGGGACTCAAACTCAGCCTCCACAGACCAGAGACAGTGTCTTAGACCACTACACCACAGCAAAACTATTAGTATTTGCCTCTGTTTCTTTGACTTTGTGGGTCATTTCATCTTAAGAATATTCTTGAAAGTAAATAAAAATAAATTAATATATTTTTTACTAGCCAATGGGGCTCCCAGACCACACAAGGCACCAAGGCTCTAGCCATTAGCCTGGCAAGTCAGACATGTGCATAGTGGATATGTGGAAAGTCTGCAGAGCAGAACTCACAGTCTAGTTTATAGGCTATCAAGCCTGTGCATTATGTGGGCCTGTCTGTGGGGCGGGGCCAGCCAAGGTGGGCCAGACCATGTATGTAAATTAGCATTGTGACGTAGATCTGTGACCAGATTCAAATCCTAGTGTTTCAACCTGAAAAAACTGTAAGAAGCCAAAGCTGGAGATATACAGTATGTGTAAGACTGTTTTCATGTTCAGCCTGCATGAAAGGCTCAGGATGACCTATTATAATAAAAAAAACTGAAAATTTTGTTTTTTGAGTAAACCACACCTTTATTATAAATACATTCTATGCATTTTACTATAAAATACAAAGTTTAGAGGGAAGCTGAATCAAGATTTATTGAATCCACTTTAGAGAAAAAGTTTAAATTTGACCACAATCGCTCGTCTGAGTGGTGTCATAACATGGATTGCTGAAAACTCTTATTTCAAAAGTATCATATTAGTTGATGAGAGTGTTATTTTGTTCAGTTTACATTACTCTGTTAATGTATCAGAAATGCTCTGATATTCCTGCACTGGTGACCGCTGCTACTGTT
Organism: Callopanchax toddi; assembly: GCA_006937965.1. Classification (NCBI taxonomy): domain Eukaryota; kingdom Metazoa; phylum Chordata; class Actinopteri; order Cyprinodontiformes; family Nothobranchiidae; genus Callopanchax; species Callopanchax toddi. The sequence continues at coordinate 210,963 of SSNR01000125.1, read as the reverse complement.
TTTGCTGCAAATATCTTTAGGATAATTTAAAAACTGATAATGTGAAACACTGATTTTAAAGCTTATGAAACTGTTTAGTGCTGCAGTTTTAAAGGCATGGCCCAAGCATTTCAGTAAGAGCATGTTTTCAATCAAAAGAAGAATAACAAATGGTGTGGATCTCTACCCATATATCATAGTTTAGAACTGAACTATCATTTGAAACATTTACAAAACTTTTATACATAGAAAAATGCTCCACAAATCAGCTTTAAGAGTAGAAAACATTCAGTTGTCAATTTTTGACAGCAGCTAGTGGAAGCCTGTTTACTTCCACCTGGGACTTGAGAATGTTGTGAAAAAGATCTATAAATTAAAGTCAAATTCAGTATTGCTCATTGCAAACAAGCAAAGACAAGTTATGACCAGAAATAAATCCAATCACAATCAGTTTCTGCATAATGTTTCTACAGACAAATGTCACGAAGTTGTACTAAAATCCGGTCCTTCTTGGACTCAAGTTCAAGTGGCAGGGTCTTCTGCCACTACAAGTGATAGTTTCTCAAAACCCACTATTAGCTACAGCCAATTTCAATATTATTCTGATGAAATACAATCAGTTTCACGGTTGATCTTTGCTGAAAAGCCTAACAAGATGTGTCTTGTGCTAATATTTGTAGCAAGGTAAAATAATAAACTGCAGTTTGGAAAAACATGATGAGAGCAAAGTGCTGTGGTAAAGTGCTGCATGGTGGCGCAGTTGTTAGCACTGTGTCCTCACAGCAAGGAAGGTTGCAGGTTCAAATCCCAGCTGTGGCTTTTCTGCATGGAGTTGCATGTTCTTCCCATGCATCTGTGGGTTTTCTGCATGGAGTTGCATGTTCTTCCCATGCATCTGTGGGTTTTCTGCATGGAGTTGCATGTTCTTCCCATGCATCTGTGGGTTTTCTCCAGTTTTCCCCACAGATCACAACATGACTGATAGGTGGTAATCCAGGACTTCCTTGAAAAGAGTTTCTGAAACTCAATGGGACACTTTCTGGCTAAATAAAGGTTAACACATTTAAGTGATTCTAATGACATTTTGCAGTTTTTTTCAACTGGTTGTTTGAGTTACCTTTAAATCCAGTTCTACATCTACCAGTGAAAATTTAGTACATTTATTTCCCTGACAGATGTTTTTACATGTTATTTCTTTATGGCTGCTGCCTCCTGTTCCTGTTTTTATTCCTCTGGTTTATCTCATCCCATCCACATGCAAAACTAGAGGAAAGGGAGGAATACTGCCTCAGGTGTCTGGTGGTCAAAGGACTCGCATCGTGTTTACATGTACAGGGAGTAGGGAACAAATGTTTCACACACACACACACACACAAGCACAAACTCACACACTAAGACATACTACTTTAAATGTGTAAACAGTAATATTACTCTCAGACAGCGTCCAGTTATGATGTCATTACAGTTAGTTTACACACAAATCAAATTTTGATTCATGATTTTAAATAAAAATATCAAAACTTACTTATATTAAAGCAACAACAGTCTTAAGGGACTTTCCTTGAGAGCAGCGTGGAAATGATCAACTGGACCACCAAGTGAAACGGCTGAGTGTGAGAGGCACCTCTTCCCACACTCATCAGCACAAAACAACAATTAATACTTTGACGTATCAGAGGAATTAGTTTTGGTATCAACCTGGTCATTACTTCAAAACACACATTATTCTATAATACAGGTAAATGTGATGATTAACTTTTGTAGTCTAGAAAATATTTAAATAACAACAGTATAACATCCTATTATGCAAAGATCTGGGAATAGAGTGATGTTTTCACTCTTTTCCTTATTATTAAATAAGCAATAAGTTTATGAGTGATGGATGAAAAATGATGAATTGTGCTAAATTGTGTCTGATCTTGATAAAACCCTGTAAATGTTGACTTTGTAATCCATTTATTTATCATTATTATTATTTATTAGGTATTCTATAATTTCATAGTGAATCCACTCAGCGGGCAGGTTTGCCGACCTGATAAAGTCACACTTCGTGCACACCTGATGGGAATCTTTAACATCAGAAGAACCCTCAGAGTTCCTGCACTTTCTTCAGACGTGTCATGTGCGACACCCTGTAAAGATGTCACTATGTTCAGGTCAAAGTGTTTGTGAGCTGGTCCAACAGCATCTGAAACCCCCACGGTTCACACCTTACGTGTGTAAAAGAATTAACAACTGTTTGAAAGCATGCTGTTAACACCCACTTCATGCAGGAACTGTCTAATAAGGAAGTCCTTTCCAAAGCTTACAAAACTTTTTGTCTGTGTTTTTCTCAGCACAAACCTTCAAAGAAAGCTCATATCAAAATGCCCAGTTGCACATCCTTACCAGATGTATGTTTCTGTTCAGAGTAAAGTTTAACTGTACAGCTGCCAAAGAGAGGGAGAGCAGCATGCTCTGTGAAAAGATGCTTAAATAACTAGAACAGAAAAAGTTCTTTCTCAATCTGGAGAGTTTTGAACACTGAGATCCGACCTGTGTTGTGGAGCTTCATATCATTTGCATCCATCCCATGTGAGGGGAAACACTTGAGGTTTTGTCATAAAGCTCCAACTTAAACAATCCACCAAAGAGGCTATGTGTGTTTCAGCGCTAGCAGAAAACTCACAAACCAACACACTTTTCCTGAAAAGCTGCAGTGTTTTGAGTCTGCTGTCAGGAGTTTGTAGAGGTTCTATTTAACTGTTCAGTCACACACTGTTAGCTAGCTCACCTGAGGTTCTTCATTTTGGTACATTTAAGATGATTATCACCTAAAACAATGATAATATGGATCATAGCAACATATGATTACAGATCAGTAGATGTCACACTTGTTATTGTACTGTATCCTGTAGTACTTCAATGGTTTGGTTGTGCATCTACTCTCAAAAATTCCATTCAGTCTGTTTCTTTGCAGAAAAACAATTTTATTCTTACTGTGGATGTACTTATACGTCTTTGTACTAGTATAAACTCCTCATAAACAGTGTGGAAACCATATTTTTGTCAATCTTTTTTTCCAGTAGGCGTATTTCAAATGAAAAGAGAAATGTTCACCTAAATTTGACTTCTCACACCAAACCCTAGTACCATCATTACATTTAGTCGTATAATTTTCCATCAGTTTAGTGCAGTGGTGTTCAATCTTGGTCCTCGAGGGCCACCATCCTGAGTATGTTACTGGTTTCTCAGCTTCAACACACCTGATTCTGATCTGTGGGTGATTAAAGGGCTCCTGCGGAGCTTGATGACATGAAGAACAGATAATTCAACCACTGAATCATCAGGGAAACAACTAGAACATGCAGGATAGTGGTCCTCTGGACTGAGGTTGAACACCACTGGTCTAGTGCCTTTCATAATTAGTACATTGAATTTCGTGTTAAACTTGCTTCTTATTTATAACCTAGTTTAGCAGACTTGCTTTGTGTTAACCCAACCTTAGCGTTAGAATTAGTCATTTATGAGTCTTCTATGATATCAGGAAAGCATTAATAGTTTTCAATTAATGTGCAACCAGAATAAGAGAGGAAAACATCAAAAATAATTACCATAGAAACACCCATTTGAGAAACTGGGAAGTTTTACTGTGGAGTTGTTTGTAATTCAGCCAGGGAGGTCTTTTGCTAAAGCTAAAGCTAAAGCTGTTCCCACGCTGCTTTCATGAGACAATTCCTCCTCCTACCAGTAAAGAGTCTGTGTCTGCTTGCTCTCATCTTTTTTTTTATGTTATTCTTGTTTGAAAACTGTTGCAGCAGGACTGACTTTCTCATAAAACAAAGACATGCTCCTGTCTAACTGGATTAATACAGCTGTAAAGGTGCGTTTTCACCGTCAGCGTATGTAAGGGTCACAAATGTTTCCTGTCCTATTTTCCTGCAGAGTATTTCTTTGTATGTTTCTGTTTTGGACAAATATGGCTTGAACTGTCCTCTTGGAAAAACATTTGAAATAAATATGTATCATGGAATGTAGAATATAGAGTGAAAAATACAGACTGTAAAAGTAAAAACTACACAGGGCTAAGGAAAAGGGAGAAAGAATATGAGGAGCGCTTCAGTGGCTCATCTGGGGGAGTCGAGGTGCTCCCACGTCTCTCTGCTCTCCGTCGGACAACCCCGCTCCCCTCCATCGGTGTTGGGGAGAAAGGAAACGGACGAAGGATTTACTGTTGGGTCTTGACTTGTACACATTCCTGGTGTTGTTTTTCTCCCCTCGGCCCCTCGGCCATACCAAAGGCCTCTAAAACAACAGGCTGTCAGGTTGTGACAGCTGGCTTCAAACGGCTTCTACAGCAGCCAGGTTCCCAGGCTGGAGCTGTGTGTGCGTGGACGGATGTGCGTGCGACTGCGACTGGTCAAGTGTTTGTTTGGTCTAGATGTATAGCTCCTTGAGTCAGTGTGTGTTTCTATCTCTGTCAGATGAGTAGGAGGTCAGTTGGCTAAGACTTAAATTTTAAACCTCTTTGGTGTGTGTGCGCACGCGTGCATGTGTGTGTGTGTTGGGGTAGAGGATGTGACACACCTTATTCCCAGTGATGAGTACAGATGGCAGAGTGGCTTTGAAGTGCTGAGAGCCCTTTTAGGAATCTCCTGGTCATCCAGGTGTGTGTGGGCTGGCCCACCTGTCTCAGTCACAGAAGGCTCTTTTTGTCTGAGCTTTGTCCACCAGGAGGGCACCATTTATCCCTAACCCCTCCCTCCCCTAAGAGGACTACCACACCTCCAGGATTCTGATGTGGGAGATGGGAGAAGACTGTCTGGAGGAGGTGTGATGAGGGTCGAGAGAGGAGGACGAGGTCAATGAAGGTGCAGGAGAGGTGGGTGGAGACGAGAATTCCTCTAGGTGAGCTGGAGCTGTGAGTAGCTCTTCAGAATTAGAGGATGTACGGAAAGCCATTTGGGTATTTATTTTATATCCCTGACATGTAATTTTGTATCACTAGTTCATGACAATGCATCTGTTGAACGTTCAGTTGCACTAGTTTGTCCTTTTGCCGCACTATTTGAATAAAACAGTCACTATTACAACTTTCCTGCAAAATACTGACACCTTTGTTCAGAGTTTAAGTCATACTAGTTAGCCAAAGCCCCACACTAGTAGCCCAAAAGCCCCTACTAGTTAGCTTATCATGTCACAGTGGACCACTAGACCAAACTAGTAGATATCATACAACGTGAAAGGATATTTTGGTCATTTCTAAATGGTAGTCTACAGTAAGGCCCACACCCACCAGTGACAGAGCAGAGTCTCTAGAAACTGGAAAAGGTCTTCCTTCAGGAGCAATACTCACAGCTAGTCAGATCAGGAGAGACACTGCTGTAGATCAGTGCAAATTAGCAGCTAATCTTCAGGTCTTTAAAACAATTCTTACTCAAAATGTCAGACCGATGCATTAGAACTCTGTAAACTGCTACAGTTTTCAATGAGATCATTGGTTTCGTTTATGGTGTTAGTGCTGCTGCAGCTGTACGTACAGTAGCATAATTATTTGGATGTTGTTTGGTCAAAAACACCGTAAACTGTCTCACGCAAAATTGTAGAGGTTTACAAATGGCTATTATAACTTTTTAATGCATTGGTATATTCACATTATTACTAAACAATTGAGTTGACTAGTGATGACTTTGAGCTTTACTAGTTAACTAGTTAACATTTTATGTACAGTATTGACGTTTTTCAGTTGCATTAGATTATTAGTAAACTAGTGATAATTTGAGGACTTACAAATAAAAAATTTGAGGGTATTTTTAGATGACTAGTGCACACTTTAATAGTTACTAGTCAACTAGTGGGCCAAATGTGTGTTGATGTAAAGATTTTTGGTGCTTACTAGTTAACTTGTCAACATTGTTGTCTACTAGTTTGGTCTAGTGATCCACCAGTACATGAACAAGCCAACTAGTTGGGACTTTTGGGTTACTGGTGTGTCACTTTGGCTGACTAGAAGAACAACTAGTTGGACAAAGTGACACTAGTTGAAAGAAGAGTCTTACTAGTAATACTTTATTTCAACTAATGCAACAATAGAACAAACTAGTGCAACTGAATGCTCGACTAAGGCAACTCGGAGTTGGAGAAAAGTAACACAAAATTACACAAAAATCAGGGTTTTTGAATTTATACACAAATGGCTTGCCATGTTTGTAAGTTCTGGCTGATAAAGGGAAATGACAACAGACATTTAGATATTTGTGCCTTTAAAGTGTCTGAAAATTTTGACATTTGAAAAAGACAGTTTGCTTCAATTTTGATGAGAAATTGAAAATATACTAAATGTCTGGTGATCAGAATTGACCAGTATTTGATCAGCTTAATTGTTGATCAGCCAATCTGAAACTCAAAAATCTGATTTTATTTTTGCAGTAATGCAGTAAAAATTCCCAAAATAAATCTGAGAATAAATTTGAGTGGTCAAATTGGTATTGACAGGTATATAATGTACAGTGATTACGTTAATAATGATTTTAGTAAATCAAAGATTTTACATAATTTACAGTCAAGGACAGGTGGACACTGGTAAATACATTCAGTCCTCCCTCTTGTTGAACTTTTTCTCACTATTCATCTTGTCACCAGGGTGTAAGTGCACCTTTAGTGCATTCAGGTTTGTCTCCTATTGGCAGTTAAGCTGTAAGAGACTTTATGGCTGTTTAGTCCTCTGTTTTCACAATGCAAAATCATATATTAGCTCACTTTGCTATCCACAGAAAGGTTGAAGTCCCAGACCAGCCACACATCAGCCTGGAGCTAAATTTCACGTCCTGCTCAGTGACACTCCAGCAGGACATGTAAAGTTCAGACAAGAGGGGAGAAAAACAGCTTTTTAAAGATTGTTCTGCAGTAATTGTGTGTTGAAATGTGTTTAGAACACAGAAGTGCACTTTGGAAACTATAATGTGGAATTTAAAAACAGTCCTTCGGCCCCGTCTCTCATCTGAGCAGAGCTTTGGGCTTGATGCCACTGAAGTCACAATGGGATACATCACAGAGTCACGGCCTGTAAATGTTAGCTTTAGTTTCTATTACATCAACAGTTTACCCATCTCTAATTGAAACACGGCCCCCCCTCCCTCTACGTTCTATCTAAACACACGCACACGTACTCATACATTCAGATATGCACTTCGGCCTCATGCGCATACACATGCAGGGGAATTATGGGAACATCTGGAGGAGCTCATCCAATGCACAGACAAACGTTTCCTGGAGTGCACTAAAAGAACCATCAGAGAGGCTTCAAACAGCTAACACAAACAAGCACACACACACACATACACACACACACACTTCTTAGCTGCTGAGGTAACGGCCCCATCAGATGAGCCGAGAGAACAAAGACCGTCTCTTTGCTCAGACTCTACTGCAGCACTTAAGGTTAACTTTCTGAGGACAAGGTCTGGCTTTCTTTCCAACTTGTGTGTGATCTACACATCCTCACATATACACACTGCTGTTAGGATTTCTGGCCCATCAGGATAATCTGAATGTGTTCAGGTATGATGAGGTCCTGCCACACCTAATGTGCTGCGGAGAAGTGGTGTGTTGCATGCTGGTTATCATACAGTACATGGAGCAGCTCAGTCCTCTTCTGGAAACCTAACATTTAGAGACAACGCTGAAATATGCTAACACGTGGAGGAAAAACGCAACAGTTTTTATGCTAGCTGAACAAAATTTAAAACCTTTATTGATATGAGTGTTAGGATCTTTCAGGAAAAAAAAGATCAGGTGTTGAGACTCAAGTAAAAACTTTGAGACAACAATTTAATAGGAGCACATCAAAAATGAAGTTTTTTGGAGAATAAATGGGATTACAAACTAAACCTGGTACAAAGACCTACGATACCCATAATGCCTTGTGCAAATGAACTAGGGCAACTTTACTTCATTAGGTTTTAAGAGAATGGACATCCTTTAGCTCACACACCATAACTTACATCTGAATCTGAACCCAGACTGTAAATAATTCCTCAGAATTCCTTCAATCTACAGCAAGAGAACATAAATAATAATAACAGTAACAATAATAATAACAGCAAATATTGTAATCATGTTTTTTATCAGCTTCAGGTGTTTTGATGAACACATGCATGTTTGAGACTCTTATTGTGAAGGACAGATGGAAGTTCTCAGAGTTCCATCATGGCTGCTGCTGCTGGAGTAAGAACAAAACCCTTTTTGAATAAAACAGCTTGTGTTTTTGTAGTTTATTCAGTAAAAACACACCTTGAACCCTTGGTTAAAATAATAATAAATTTGAAACAAATAGAGTCAGGTTCATAAAAAAAGACTGTGTTTAATTTCCTGGTTACTCTTGAAATCTATTAAAAACCTTTTTGTTTCTTCTAAAAATGGCATTTTAACTTTTATCAAAGTGTGAACTTTATTCCTGGAATTTTAGCTAGATATTTTTTTTTAAACAATTTCTCCACATTATGTCTTCTGCAAATATTTTGACTTATTTCTCAACATTTTACCTTTAACCTTAAGACTTTCGTCTTGAGTTGTTTTTCTTCTGAGTGCCTCTATATTTTGAGATGTCTAAATGTGTAAAAAGTAGACGATTAAGAGAATATCTCATGTAAGCAAAGTTAAAAGCTTGTTTATTAAAATGAACCATATAATTCTAACAGGTGGAACATTTATCTAGAGTTGTTTTTAGATGATTTCACAGTAGAAATGTGTTTATTTTGCTAAATTGACTGTTTTGTAAAAGGTTATTTTGGGAGGTTTTGGATGTAAAATTCACCTCAAAATGATTAAAATATAATAACTTGCTCAGCCATCAACTGTAAAATGTGTCGATCTATTTCACAACGCTTTTCGACTGAACTTGTTCAAAGCGGTCATTTAGAAACTCTTACTGGAATTTAGAATTTTACAAAGCCCCTATATGAACCTAAAACTCTTTCTTTGTTTTCCTTATCGCCATAGCAACCAGGTAGTTTTTACAGAGTTTGGTTTTAAAAACCATCCCTGGATCTGTTTGGATGAAATAGTGTGACCCTGGTTTTAAAAACGAAAGCTTCACTTTCATCTTTCCTGCATGCCGCTCTCCGTTTCCTCCATCTTTCTGTCAGAGGCGACGTGAAAACACAGTTTATCATTATCGCCCCCTCTCACCTGAGACCTCACCTCTTGTCTCCCCTCTCCCTCTACTTCCTGACGCCCCCCTCGGTCCACCGGCTCGGCCCTTTCACCCTTTCTCTCCCCTGCCACTACCCATCTCTTCACACGTCCTCTCCCCCCCTCCCTCCCCCTCCTCACCTCCCTACCACCTAGTGAGCACATTTCCTTACTGCTTCCCTGCCAACAAAGGGGGAAAAAAAGCTTTTACTCATTAGCGGATGACCCCTGCCCCTAGGCCACATTTTAAGAGGCTCTACTTGACTCCTGACATGGCCGTCAGCAATCAAAACATGTGCATTCAGTGAATATAGACCTGGAAAAGGAGGGTGGGGGTGTAGTGATGCCTGCCCTGATGTGTGTGTGACAGCAGTCTGACAGCAGACAGACAGGTTCACTAACTACTTCACAAGCTCTGCGATGGTTCCCTTGCGCCTGGACGGACCCTGCATGGTGATAGTCACTCTCGATGGAGATGGATGTGTTTCACTGCTTGGAGCTGCACAAACTTTATCCCCGAAAAGCGTTTACTCACCAGGAAGAGCAAGGAGGGCTTGGGGCGTAGAGCTGGTGCATAAATGGCGCCGATGCTTTCCTAATTACTCGCAGAAGTTGGATGTGGTGAGCTTGTTTAGGATCCGACGTGTTTGTTTTTCTAATTTTACTGAAGGAACGTGAGCACACATGTGCTGTTTATCTCACTCCTCCTACCACATGAACACACACACAGAGACACACACACAGACACACACACACACACACATTGATCCCCCAGTAAAGTAAAACTATAACAGCAATTCTGTAGCAGAATAGAGCTGAAAATGTCCCAAACCCGAGGTTATTGTCTTAATGAGGAAGCTGACAGCACATCCCCTAAGGAGAGGTGCTCCTACTGTAACAGCCCTTCATCGCTGACAGATTCATGCTCTCTACTCGTTTAATGTGGCTCTTCACCTCCTTTTTCCACCTCAACTTTTCTGTTTTAGAAACGTTCTCTTTTGTTATTCCTGCTTTTTACATATTTTGGGGACCAATTCAGCCATGTGTGCTCCTAACATGGCAAAAGTGGTCTCCTACTGTTAAATACACATATATTTTTTATTTTCTTCAACGTTTATTACAGTAAAGCTTGATTTTTAATAATAAAGTTGACACTGCAGGTACTTGCTTTCAGCCTTTTCCTTCAAAATGTATCATCACCATAAAATGTGCTTCATTTGCATATTTTAACATAGAAAAGCCTTTTTGTGTTCACTTGGTTTTGACCTTCAGCTGATTGGGTCAGTCTGGTGCCTTTAGAGGGGTATATTTAAAGAAAATGAAACGCTTAAAACTAATTTAACTTTAAAAAATCTTTTAAAATGCTTCACGTTTCACATCTGTTTGGTCACAGACCTAATTCATAAACAAACTGATTTTGAAGAAATATTTTCTGGTTTAGATTGAATGTTGGCAGCCTATTGGTGGAGGTCAGGGTTGATCTTTGACCCTTAGTGCATCAAAGCTGGATGGATGTTGTTAGAAATCCCATCTGGGGTCTGTTTTTCACCCTCCCATTCCCTGTATTTGCACAAGGTTTATTTTCAGCCTCTGTGTCGATGTTCAACACAAAAGCTTACAAAATCCAAGCGGTGAGGTTGACATGTGGCCTCCAGACTCCTTTGCTGCTCCTTCCTCTCACCCTCCAACCTCTGCTGCTCCTGCTGTTAGTCTGAACAGCATGTCCCTTTGGCATGAGCAAACATGTTTTGCCATCTCTCCTCCTTTTTTGAAAGAACAGAAGACATCCAAACTACCTCTCGGAGTAAATCACATAAAACTTTAGTCAGTTTCTTGTGACCTTTTAAAGGTATTTTAAGATCCTTTATTGACATATTTGTCAAGAGAGCTGAGTTTTACCTGTGCAAAGTGGAAAATAGCTCATTCTCTTTGAAGAGGCCACCCTCTAGTGTCTGAAGCCATTATGACGTCCTCCTACGCTTTGAAAGTCACCTTCCACGCTCAGTAGGATTAATGATCGCTCATTTAGCTCCACAAAACAAACACTACAACACAGCTGCTTCTTGGAAATGACCGTCACAGCATTCCAACCCATCTGAAGGAAATGACAAACAGTTGGGTCTAACTTTCTCCAGAATTGGTTTTATTATGCTGCAGATGCAAAGAATTAAACAGTTTAAGTTTTATGACACTATCGGTTTTTAATGCCACAAACTGAATTTGCTTTTGTCTCAGGCTTACCTCAAAAATCTACGCATTATATTGTTTACAACTTTTATTCTTTTGATGTAACTGTAAGATGTTATACTTGGTAAAGTAGATATATGCTGTTTTGTGTTTTTGTCTTGCTACTCTGCATGTTTTGGGAGTAAAGATGGCTCGCCGTGCACGGCTTTTTGTGGTATTCCTAAACAGCTTGACTGCAGACATTCAGACGATGCCGTGAAATGGTTATTTGCAACCTGCAGATGATGATGAAGTGATCTGATGATGTAAACTTAACGTTTACTTCTCATTTGGCTTTCTGTTTCTGAGCAGTTTGCATGTTTTCCCTTGCTTGGGTTTCTTCAGGGTGCTCCATCCACAGATTAGGTTAATCGGTGACTCTAAAATGTCCCTATAGGTGTGAGTGAGTGTGTGAATGGTCTACATGTGACCGTGTGATGGACTGGTGACCTGTCCAAGGTGTACCCCACCTCTCGCCAGGGGGAAATGCTGTAGATAGCCCCCACATGACCCTTACTAGAATAAGTGATTGGGAGAAATGAATGAATGAATGAATAAGAACCTGTTTGATGACATAAAATATCTCAAAAAGCAATGCACCATGCCCCGTTCTAAAGAAATTCAAGAAAAAAAGGAGGTAAGGGTGTTATTATGGGAGAGTTCCCAGGTCAAAACCTTTGCTGATCAAAAGGAACACAGCGGCCTGTCTCACGTTTAGTGACAATCTTGATGATTCCTTTTAGACTTTTGACAAAACAAAGTAGAACTTTTTGGAAGGTGTGTGTCCTGTTACATCTGATGTATGGTGAACTCTGTAGTTCATAAAAAGAACATGACAGTCAGTCAGACATGGTGGTGGTAGTGTGATGGTCTGACCTGTTTGTCATTAGGTTGAGAGGTCAGTTGTGTTTTCACATAGGCCCAGGCTGGTTTGAATAGCCTATTTTACTTTAATAAATGAAATCATCATTTGATCGTCTGAAATTAAAATTTATTTGCTGATCTGAAACATGCGACCAAAAAAAGCAAAACCTGAAGAATTCTGTAAGGAAGCAAGGACATGTTCTTTTGATGCAGACATATAATGTTTGGTCAATCTTATTTACCTTTTTCTTGACATGTTTCGACCCACTGCTCGGTCACGCCCATCGGACAAACAGCTGATAAAGACGCGTCACACAAACATCAGTGACACTTCTGATGAAGACCTGAGCAGTGGGTCGAAACATGTCAAGAAAAAGGTAAATAAGACTTACCAAACATTATATGTCTGCATCAAAAGAACCTTAACTATTAACGTAAAAAGAAGACATGATGAACTTCGTAAAATATTTACAAGGACATTTTCATTCATAAAATCAAATCCACGTTTAAAGCAGGTAGAATTTTCAAAACCTGTGCAAATACAATCCCAGTCATTTAAATCCATAAAAACAAATACATCAAAAGTTACTTTGAGAAATATTCAAAGTGGTAAGAATACATACGTACAGCTCAAAAGTTAGGGATCAATTAGAAAATTATTTGTTTACTAAGTGAAGAACATATTCACAATTAACAAACAATTTGATCCAAAACTATTACTGTTCAACAAGATCTTCATTTTTGCAAAAACATCTATGAACAATGTCAGTCCTCTGTCACGTGTTATAGCTGTTAATCCAAGTTAATCATTTTAGAATTACCGTAATCATTAGAAAACCTTTTAACCATTGTATTGTCCTGTTCACTTGCAATATTTCCTTGTAATAACCAAAAGGCTGGTCACTGCGTCCTGTAGTCTAATTATGAAAGTGTTAATGAAAAACACCATTTCCAAACTACTGAAGAATTAACCTCATGTGGGAAATTCAAATTCTCTCTTCTCTGGTGTTTGCTTTGGCCATTCATCATCAAAGATGATGTGTTAGGATGTCTCTGATGAATGAAGACTGAGACTCAGCATCCCACCTGCTCAGCTCGGACTCTGGAAGAGTCCTTGTGAGGTCTTCATTTGTTTCTCAGCTCAACACAGTAAATATTGGAGAGATTTATTGCTGGTAATGAATTAATCACACGCTATCTTGAGTTTCCATGCATCTTTTGTTCCTGAAGAAGTCACAACATTGATAAACTGTCAAGCTGTAAATGTTCTGCCTCAGCACAGTGTGTGTGTGTGTGTGTGACTCAGCCATTTCCTCTTATATCCTGAGGTTTTCATGTCCAAGAAGCTGAGTTTGTTTAAGAGCGAATGGAGAAGTGAGGAGGAGCGGCTTCGAGCAGGAGAAGGAGTAATGGAGCTTGACTAAAAACCTGGTGCTTGTACATAAATTGACATGTGCAATTAGGGAGATGTACACAGTCCCCCTGGTCTGTTTAAGATCTGGAATAGTTCCCTAACAGTTTCAAGATGCCCTGTTTTGGCTTAGGTTTCAAATCTAAATCAGGTTTGACCTTTTTGAATAATGCTGATGTTCCTTCTGTTCTCTTTGGCTAAAGGCCAACACCGTGCTACACATGACGGCAAAACGCAGAACATGGTTTGGCCTCGTTGGAATCTGATGAATGATGAAGGAAATTCTGACCTGAACGTGAATTCTCCACATTTTGCAAGGTGGTCATAAACACTTTGGGTTTCCTGTTTATGTGCTACAAATGAGAAAAAGAGTACTAGAGCTGAAGGTTTAGCTGCTCTGCCTGAAAAATACTTTAGAAAACTCCTTATTTTTAATCCAGGTATCGCCTTTTTGCGTTTTATTCTCCCTGTGACTCTTTAAAAATCCTACTCTAAACTACAGTGGCGCTTCACGGGTTAAAGACAGCTGCCAACATCTGTAACCGTGGTTAGCTTTTTAATTGTGAGGCCCAGCGAGTGAGTGAGCAGCACGGTGATGAAGAGCTGAGTTCTCAGAGCAGCTTTCTGGATGTCCATGTGGACTCAATGATGGCGTGCTGCGCTCATATGAAATATTAAATTTGCTTGGACCTTATGTGTGGACAGACCACCTGCAAGCAAACCGTGGCGTGCTGAGAGCCCAGTGATCAGATATCCCTCAGCTATGCACAAACACTCACTTGTATGTAAGAGACAGAAATAAACTCAGCCAGATTTCCTCACGGGATGAAGCTGTGGGTCTGCACATGCTTACACTAATGGACATAAACACATACAACACAAAACAATGTGAATACTCCATCAATCAGACTGAGATATGGAGGGTTTTTTTTCACTGTAATAAGAAAAGCAGCTATATGAGTGTACATTAGACTTTTAAATCCTCTGTTGTTGTAAATAGCTCTTTAAATGACTTAAGTGGAGAATAGTTCTGACCACACTGATGAGCTAACTGCTAGTCCGAGCAGAGCTAACACTAAAGTTGACCACTGCCATGTTAAAACAACGCCAATATAAATAACATTGTAGCTGTAAGTGCACATTTTTGGAACTTTAACACCACGAATAGTTTCACATCAGTCATTTCACCAAAGATTTTATAACATAACCATGGAATGGCTGCATATATATAGGCATATTTTGCAGTTTTGCTTGTTTTGGCACCCCCTTCTGTCCGTTTTAAATCAGTGTCATGAAGACGTTAGCACCATTGTTTCTGCTCAGAAACACCTAAATCTGTCTAAATGTCTCCCTTCACTGCTTTCTACTGGAGCGGTTCATCACTCATTCAATGAAATCAGCTGTGTTCAAGCAGGGAGAGATCGAAAAAAAGCAGGAATCATGAGCTTAAAACACTCCGGTGCTAGCATAACAGCTAGCCACATTAGCCTAACCCTCGTGAGATACGTGGCTTTGTGAGACTTCAGGACACCGGACCAGAGACTCAGAAGTTACAAACATGGTATTCTGGACACAAGCAGCAGATGGAGTGACTTCTCATTAACCCTGTAAACGGTCATGTTAGCACATACTGGCTCAAGGAAAAGATGTAAAAATATGGAAAAGTTACATAGTATACCTTTAACAACAGCTGCAAATTGCATAATCAAATACTTATAGAATTTTGAGTAAATAAACATTAAATGTGACACATTAAAGTTGATTGATTTGCTGTGATATTTTGGGAGATTTGTGTTGTTTTAAGATGGCAGAGATCTACGTCGATCTTGGCCCTGCAGTGACTAGCCGTTAGCATGTCGATCTGGTATCCATCTGTTTTTCCAAACTGAGGTTGTTCCGATTAATCTACAGGTAAGATATTTATTCCTATCCTTTTGACAGAAACCAACGTCAAAATGTCTATACCAGTCCACTTAGAATGCAAATTACCGGTAAATATTTTAGAGCAACTTAATGACACTTTTTCCACCATTGTTCAAAACCATGCTGATCAGCAGCAAATTCAACGAACACTGATGACGAAAGAAGACTGTCTGGCCAAGGAGAAACTAAAGCCCACTTTGAAAGGCAGCCAGGAGGACGACAGGCGCTCATCATGTCCCCTTCAGGGTCTCGTTCATTTTCACTCTGTGGTCCTCAGCCTCCCCTCTGCTTCACTGAGAGATCCCAGCCTGTACAGATGTGCAGATGTTTGTGCCATGGTTTAAAAACAAAGAGAAGAAGAAGAAAACAGATTGCATGTACATTCACAAAATGAACAGATGGTGTCACCATTCTCAAGCAAAACTGTAGAAATTATATGTTCCTGATCCTTTGCTAATTAAAGCAGCTAAAACTAAATAATTTTGAGGAATTAATAAAATATTTAATGTCATTTTATTGTTTCTTTATTAAGATTGTTATTTTTTTTTAGCTTTAAGGGCTTTAATGAAGATTTTATTCACCTGCAAAAAACTAAACAATGGTCTCTATACTCCAGTGAATTTAGCTCCTCTTTAAATGTGATCATTTTGAATCACAAAACACTGTGTTTTTCCTAACTGGTTGATCACAGTTACAAATCAAACATCTACTCTACAAATAACTCCATGCCGTTTGAATTTGACCTGAACTTCTGGTAACTTCTTAGACGTTAGTGACATCCTGTGGTCAGTTCTTACCACTGAAGCCTGTGTTTTTCTGTTGCTGCTCCTGCTGGAGGCTGCCAGGCTCCAGCCATGCCTCACGCTGTGTGCTTTCACAGGTTTCCTGCAGCAGCAGCTGCTTGTGACATCAGGGGGATGATGTCTCCAGCTGACTCACAGCCTGCTGCTAAAAAAAGGTAATTTAAAATATAACACAGAACAGTGAACAGGCATTTTATTTAGGCATTCTGATCCTGCATGATAAAAAAAAAGTATAGATTTATTTTAAGTGTTTAAATAATGTAATTTTAGTATTTGTTCTTTGTCTTTTTCACTTTTGTTGATCACATTCAGTTTGTAAAGGAATATTTGTTTTAAATTTGGATGAATTTATGTCCAAATTTGACACTAGATTCTCCTTTGCTGTAACCTGAACATTTAATGGCCCTGAAACCTGCAAAGATGTGCAGGAGAGATGCAAATTAATACCATAAACTGAGTTTTTGTCTGTGTGGAAGACAAAAAAACGATGCACAATTACTTCATTCAATTGGACAAAGCAAACAATGCATGTTACTGTAAGTGATGTAATTAATCTGTTTAGCATCATCTTGGAGGGGTGTTTATTCTCATTATAATCCTAATAATCTCATTAATAAAACGTGTATTTTGCAGCTTCTCTCAAGAAATGAGTCATGTGAACATTTAGTCACAAGGGGGCAGTGGAGCCCTACCTTGCATCTTCACCATCTGTCTCTACAAACTGCAGCTACTACTGCTAAGCACCTCCTTTCCCTGACCCAAATGTACAAAGTACACTATGTGCTGCAGAAAAAAAAGGGCAACTGGGCATTTTGGAAGACGTGAAGGTCAACTATCTGATAGAGGTCACAGCCAAAACATGCAATAATCTAAAGCCTGAAGGATGATGCTTCAATGATTTTTGATGCAATTTGTTATGTTGTATTACTAAAATCTGTCTTCATTCGCCCTTGAACGTATTTGTGAATGAGTCCAGGCAGGGGAGGCGCTCCTCCTCATTTGGATTAATGTCACGGATTAACCTAACGGGCACATCAGCGGGTTTTTGTCATTCAGGAGAGAGCTGAGGCTTTCATTTAGTTGCCTTGGAGACTACAAATCAATCGCACGTTGCAGCATCCGTCTCGTCCATTCCCAATGAGCAGCTCCAGTCCCTGTTGTCGTCATCCGGGCTGGAGGGGAGGGGCCTGCGTCACCTGCGCTCTGATTGGCCGCCGCCGCTAATGAGCTGCCATTGAGGATTTTTTGGAGTGGGAGGGGCGTGTCTCCAGCGCACGCCTCGCGCTTAAAAAGACTTCACAGCTGCGTCTCTGATCAGAGGCGTGAATTGGAGAAGCTTCCTGCAGGTGGTCGGTGTTCACTCAGTT
Organism: Callopanchax toddi; assembly: GCA_006937965.1. Classification (NCBI taxonomy): domain Eukaryota; kingdom Metazoa; phylum Chordata; class Actinopteri; order Cyprinodontiformes; family Nothobranchiidae; genus Callopanchax; species Callopanchax toddi. The sequence continues at coordinate 193,219 of SSNR01000125.1, read as the reverse complement.
TGATTTTTGTGCTGGAGGTTTAGTTTGTAACCGACGGGAAGAGAATTAAAAACAAGAGTCTGAAGGAGTCAGCTGGTGTGAGTGATCCTGATCAGACCCCCCCTCATCCATAGAGCTGACAGCAGGTGTGAATTCATGTCTGTTTTTTCACCACAGCTCTACTGGTGAGTACTCCGTCTCCTCACCTGTTCAGATGCTTTGTTTGAGCGTCATTTTCCAGTTGCTGCTGTGGAATAGTTTAAACTGACATGACAGCGTTGGCTCTGTACCTGATAGGAAAGAACACCGACAGCCTGTGGTTGACTTGTTTGGTGATTTCCCTCTGAATCAGCTACCCACTCTTGTTTCCTCTGAGATGTTCTGTGGGGTGTTGCCCCTGAGGCTGGAACATTTCGGGGTATATGGATTAAAGATGGAGGAAAATTTGAATTAACTTTTCAGCTTAGTTGCCATCCTGATACAGTTAATTCTCTTATTCAATTTAGAGAAATGTTCTTGCATCCTGTTTAATCTCTTAACCTGAGACTTTCTTGGCTTCTCTTTTTTTGTTTGCAGCAGTCTAGAATCGGTCTTTCCATAATGGACTGATCTCTTATAATTCACTCCTCAAGAACTGAGAACAGTTGTGCTCTTGATTATTTAGCTTTCTCTAGAGAGGAAATGCAAGCTGCTTATGAAAAATTGTTTTGCAAGCTCTGTTTGAAACCTCAGGCTTCTCTCTGCTGGTCTTACCAGGAAGTAGAGAATCGAGCCCTTTGCAGAAACCACACTTTTGTTTTTTCTTGCTTGGAACTTATGCTGCTCTGTAAAGCAACCTCTATGAGAACGTTCCTTTTCCACAAAGCAGCCTCTTGTCAAATCATAACTGGAATGTTGAGCACAATAAATTACATGCCAAACCTTTCAAAAATGACTTTCTCCGTCAGTGTCGACATCTGGCGTGTGCTGCTTTTTTAAATTAGTTTTTCTAAGATATGCCAAAAAAGCACAAATGCCAAGACTCTAGGCAATAAACCAAATTGATCTTTTTGAGCCCACCCACAGCCCTGCTCAATCCCAGGGGGTCTTCCTCATCCATCCACCACTCATACCTGCAGAGCTGTGTGACTTGGCTGGTTGAGAATGTCAGCAGCTTTTCCAAACTGCCACACAGGCTGAGATTTATAATGGTGGTAGTAAGAACTGCAGGGTGGCAGAAGCTGTTGATGTAAGCCTCCATCATCTCTGGTTGTTGCAGAAACCACTTGAGCACCTGTCAGTGAAGTTGGTCTTGTCATTTTTTTTGTTTGTTTAGTTTCAGTGGGAGTAAGGGTTGGTGTGTGTTTGCAGGTGGTTCTGCATTCTTATAAAATTTGACTTTAAATGGTCCCTGAATTAATTTCAATCCTAATTTTGAAGAATTAAACACCTGAGGGTAAAGCAACCTGGTTTTTCTTTATGCTTAACGACCTGTGACCGTCTACGTTCCTTCAGTGCCCTGGCTGGCTCTGGAATTAAAACGTTGGCAGGATCAGGTGTCAGATATTTTGATGAGGAAGAGATTTACTGCCGTCTGCCCTGCCAGCCTCACCCCATTAAGAAGGAAATTGGAAGTCCTGCGTGTTTCTGGCCAGTTGTTCTGTGTTAGGCTTGCAGCTAGTTGTGTTTGATGCTGAAATGTTCTTTTTAATTACTGATTGAGAACCTGGAGAACCTCCAGCGTTCCCTAGGTGTTTAGAATTCCACCAGGGGACATGTTGTTCATCCGTCTTTGACGCTCGAGACGTGACAGCGGTTTGAGCGTGTTTGTTTCTTCCCAGGTTGCATTGTCACACGTGCACTCCCACTTCCTCCTCATTGTGCCCCCTTTATGTTTTATTAGTCCGTGTTCTGTTATTCTTAGCCGAGCAGGATGTTTATATGATCCCCAAACCGAAATATGACTGGCAAGGCCAGAGTGTTTATCTTTCTTTCCCTTCACTCCCTTCCTTCTCCTCCTTTTTGCTCGTCTGTTCAGGTCTTTGCTGTTGCTCTTCCTGCCCTGGTCCTCCTCTTCCTCTCCTGCACCCCAATCAAGGATGAAAGAAATGCACAAGCAGCCATCTGACACTCATTTTTCCATGTTTGCATACTAAACTTTAAAAAGTTGCACCTAATTCAGTCAAAACATTTATTTTAAGTGATGGTTTTATGAAATAACCTGCATGCGAGCTTTGTTTTAAAGCCACCCTGCAACCTGTTGTGATTTAAAGGAAAATTTAGGAGTGGAATAATGGAAGCTGCTCTTTCTTCAGGGACTTGATCTTCTGATTTTTCTTCCTAATCAGGATGACTGTGTGCGAACGGGTCATTTTAGACTGCTGCATATAGAACTGGTAGCTCATGACTTGACGGTACCTCTGAAGGCCGTTTGGTGTGGATGTTGATCCTGATCCTGAGGGCTTACAAGGTTATGAATTTACATTAACAACTGATCTGTTCCTCACGAGTGACACTTAACGGGATATTTGATATTCTAATAAGCTGAGAAGGAAAGGTCGGTCTGAGCAAACAGTCCTCAGATCAGCATGAAAATGATTAGTTCAAACTCTTTATTTATGAAGCATGTGCTGCTTTTGGATTCAAGCATCTTTCTTTATTCGGTTTACATTTTGTCAGCTAGTCCAACCAATGGTAAACTGTAATGTGTTTAACAATGAGATGAAACCATAAAGGGAACTCTCAGGGATTTTAAATGAGTCATGAATGGAGATGATAAACATTTTACTCAGAAATTCCACTGAACTCTTTATTTCATGGATGAAGTGAGTTTGACTGTTTTCTGAAAGGATAAGTCTCAAACTGTGAACATCCTAACGTAATACAGGAGCATGTTATTAGCCTTAACAGACGAAAACATCTGAAATGATTTACAATAATCCTTGAAGGAAAATGTTTTAATCTCAATCTCTTTTTTTTTTTTTTTTTTTTTTTTTTTTAGCAGGTCAAGTGAAGGCAATGTAACAAATTTAAAGTCTATTGAGTCAGATGATGTGAGGATTCAAGTAAACCTCCGTCATGTTTCATTTTCTTTGTCCTAAAGGCTTCACACACCACAAGCCTTTGGGCACTGACCACCAGGCTTTAAATAGCGTGAGAAAGCTACTAAACATGTCGTCTCATGTCAGCTTTAGGACCAGTCGGGACACAAGTTTGTCGTTTTTCTCCTTTTTTTAAATTTATATTAAAACTATAAAAACCCATCTTTAATTAAAAGTCTCTCAAACTTTACTTTCTTTCATTTGAAATGGAAAGTTTTGTCCGAGCTCTGAAACTGAGCACATCAGACTCCTGAACAGTAAATACCACAACCCGCCTCCAGCGCTCTCTCACTATGACTGTTCCCTGTTAGCAAGTGCAGAGCATCAGTGTTTAGAAACGACCGCCTCATGAAGGCAGCATCACGAGCCGTGCAGCGCTGCAGTGCATCAACAGCTGAACGCAGACTGGATGCTTTGTGTTGTGGTCAAGACTCACAGAAACTGTCAGTGAATGCACCATAGCTCTTGGTCCTTATCTGCATCAAGGTGGCTTGTTTTTCCTTTTGACATTTTCTAATGATCATGACCTTTTTATTCATTTACACTCGATGGGGGGGCACCTGATCCTCTCCCCTCCTGTATAAACCCAGCTCTATAATCTGCCAATATGCTTTTTGGCTTGGTGTTGAGATAAAATACACTTTTATTTTACTTTTTTCTGTTTCCACAAATGTGCTGTTGCCATCGCTGCTGCTGTCACTCATCGCTGCATCTAATCTGTTTCTCATCTTTCATCCCTGCAGCCCAGTGTTTGTGCCCGTCGGAGATATGACTGAGGTGGTGATGATCAGCAGCACCCCCATGGAGGATATGAGGCTCAGCCCAAGCAAGGACAGACTCTCCTTCCAGGTAGGACATGCAAAGGAGATGGTGACATGTGGTTTTTGTTTCCTTTTTATTTTATTATTTTTTAAATTCCCTGCTTTGACATTGTATTTTTTGTGAATTTGATAAGTGTTCATAGGGGCTGGGGGAAAAACCAGCTGCTGCAAATGAAATCAAACCAGATGCATGTCTTTAAAGTAAGACGTGAGAATGATGGCTGCAATAAATGTAATCGGTTTAGTTATGGGAATTATTTTTACAAATTATACGGTAGTTTGGAAATTGCTGCAAATTTTCATGTTGTGAGGAAATGGTGACATTCAAATTGGAACTTTAGTGGTAGAAACCTTTAGTGGTAGAAACAAAAAAGAGAAGTGGCCATCAGGTGTTCATGACACCAGAGGCTTTGTTTCACTGTCAGCCTGATGGGGGGGGATCTTGGGGATTTAACCACTACTTGCCTGTTTTTACTTTCTTTTTCTTTTTCACTCAAGCAGGAAATGGAATGAAATGAACTCTTGTTGTTGTTGAAACTCCATCTTAGATCAAAGCCATTTGACTTTTTTTTTGGGGGGGGGGGGGGGGGGGGG
>SSNR01000125.1:109907-185801 GCA_006937965.1 Callopanchax toddi | reverse complement strand
TTTTTTTTTTTTTTTTTTTTTTTTTTTTTTTTTTTTTTTTTTTTGTAAGGGTGCTTCTTTCTTCACTTACAGTGGTTTAGACAAAGCGTTGCTTCCTGCTTGGCATTTTTCACATACAGAGCATCTCTCCCTCTATGAAAACGGCTGCATCGTGTGTGTGTGTGTGTGTGTGTAGAAGCGAGAGCAAGCCACATGCTACTTCCTGTCTTCATCTTGCACACAATCTTTCTCCGACTTAGAACAAAATCTCATTCCTGAGCAGCTTTCAGTTTTACAACCTGTGCTTTAAAGATTGAGAACACTATGAAGCTGCTTCAACCCAGAGAGTCTGGAGCTGGTACAGTATGGGCCTGCAGAAGCCACTCCTCTAGCTTTACCCATAAACACAGTGATACAAGTCTAATAAAATGTGATTGACTGGAAAAGCTCTAATGGGGATCCAGGAGAATAAACAAACTTTCAGATGATGGTTACAACGGAAACTTCTTGGGTAATTTGCTGCAACAATAAATCTCCGGAGATGGCTCGGGCTTACTCGAGTGACCCTTGAGGTCAAGTTTGATTGTCTTGGTGAGGTCAGACTTGCCGTGATGGAGCACTGGGAGCAGAAACTTGACATATTAGCCAAAGTGCAGCAACTTGTGGTCACTTCCTGGAAGGGAAACAATGAGATTTTCCATCCTACGTCCTTCTTGAGAGGAAAATTTGAGAATAAAGGGTTAAAAATATCCTAAAGCTGGTCAGCGGTGGAGTGTGACTGATTCTGAATAAAGTCACTGACATTTTAGACTTTAGTGATTGTTTGAACTTGGTGGAAAAAGTAGTGAGATCACAGAAAAATGATATAAATAGTTGGACATAGTCAGTAGAGATGCAGACTGAGCTTTCACCCAGCTACGCAATAACATGACGTCAGCCAGAGACCTCTGGACCTCGCGTCTCTTTGATATTGCAGCAGAAACCAATATACTTCAGTTTTAATAACAAAAGGTCCTCTGCCTGGGAGGTTAGGGAGATATGAAAAAGAGCCCTGCAGCATCTTTTTGTAACATTTTGATATTTTGAGGAGCTCTTATCTTTAGCTCTGGCCCTTCAGCCACATCCCAACCTATACCTTTGTAATCAAAGCATTTGTGAAGGCCTCTGAAGGCCAGTTGCCTTCAACCCAAAATTTAAAAACATACCTTAAATAGAAAGAAATGACTCAAATAGATCAACATGTGTCATTTCAAAACAAAAGTCCTAACTAGAAGCTCAACATCTCACTTAGAAAAGCAACCAGAAACCTATTATTTATCCTAATTTCCACAATGAAACCAACATTTATGAAAGGTAATTGTCGGATTAATACATTTTCAATCATAATGACACTTGTGATCTTCTAAATATCTCATAAACTACTGGACAGATTTTTTACAAATCTCAGAAACTAATAATTGTTGATCTACTGGAGACAAGATTGTCACCACAGCTAATCAACATCAGAAAACCCCAAAGTGGCTTCAACTCAGTCAGTAAATTAGATAATAAAATAATTTATAATATAATAATCCACAGCCAATCAAATTCAGCCCATAAAAAATGTCTACAGCTGAGTCAGTTTTACAAACATCAAGCTACAATTCTGAGTGGCAGTAGCTGAGAATCATAACAGAACACACAGGTCTGGTGTTAATGTGTGGGATCATATATAGTAAATAAAAGGCTATTTAGTCAAGCTGAATTCATTGTGTGTAGGAAATCTGTATAATGAGTTGGTCTTTTTTGTAAACTCTGGTGAATAAATCCCAGAGCTAAACACTGTGACAGTGGTCTGATTAGTCATGACTTCATGGTTTTAAAAACTTTTTAGAAACATTCAAATGATCCTTTAGAAACTTTTTTACGCGACATCCTTCGTTAATAATCCTGCTGGTGATCTGAGCTGTCAGCAGTTGTTTTCAATAAGCACACTGTGATATAGGGGTGACGGAGAGTGTCTCACACACCACTGTTAGCGTGAGGCTCAGTATCTTTAAAAGTGTGTGACAGCGTGTGTGTGCCTGGCTGCGTATTAAAACTGCTGTCCACGGAGTGAAGTCACTGATAGCTCTTCTAGCTCATTCCTTGAATTCTTTCCAGTGGAAACAATCTCATTGCTGATCCGAGTGTGTCAGCAGTGTCCGACCCGCCACCCCCGTGAATTCTCCCTGCACTCAGTGCACATTAACAGTTTCACTGTGGTTCTGCTCCTCACCTGAATTCACAGCAACCCTCTCATCACTTTGAACTATTTTTTATTTCCAAATCTTTTTTTCTCTTGCAGACTTTTATCCAGTTGTGTTGTTTCAGCAGTTTTCCCAGACTTACGGAGCAGCAGAAAAGTCCCCTGCATTCCCACAGTGCAGGTTTTATTCTGTAGCGACGGCCTCACTGTTCTTATAACCTCTCTGTTTTAGCATCGTGATCCTGGAGCGTACGAGGCTTTATTCTGTGTGTTCGAGCTAAGCTTGCAAAACAGACGCATGAGCCTGGATGTTTTATGTATAACCGTGTTTGTTATTATGAGTGCCATGTGCGTAAGGGAAAGATTCTTTTCCCATGGTTCCTCAAGTGTGAGAAGAAAGTAGAGCTCTCAGGACATGAAGCAAAAAAAAAACTTTGATAGTTATTTTTAACCTGCGTGGAGAAGGCCAACCAAGCGAAGACACATATTTGGCGCTGGCAACAAGAGAAGAGCTGGAAAAAGATTAGCTCTGAGGCACAAAACAAGAAGGGAAGATTAAAGGAAGGAGAAGAATAAAAACGGATGTTAAAGAAGAGGAAAAGGGGTCGCTGCTAAATCATTAAAAACATGTTATGGCTACTTGAGATAAGGCCTAAACAGATAAGATAAAGTGCAACCATGGCAGGAATGAAACTCGCTTGATGTCATGATGTTCCAATAAAATTTAACTGATTTCCGAATGACACGACAAACTGCAGCAGGGATGGAAAAAGTCTTTTGAAACTGCATGTGACCTCTGTAAACAAGAAACAGGTTGTGTCATCTGATCTTTTCCCCAAATGCTTTACTTATTAGACATTTGAAAAACCCTCCAACAATATGTGAGACACCAGTGAAGCACTAAGACCGGCACATATAGAAAAGCCTAATTATGCTCATTTTCCGTATACACCAGTAAAGTGCATTTGTGTTCAGTTTCAAAGCAAAGCAAAAATGAAAGTGTCTGCTCTGTGCCACAGCTCCACGCGCTAATGTGCAAAGCCACAAGCTGCTACTCTTCCATACGTTGTTGTTGGTATAAATAGACAACTTGTGACCCCGTCACATTAATCCTTATTGTCTAGAGACCAGGGTGGAAAAATAAGCAAGGAAAAAGTGAAGTGACTGGGAGCACAGGCACGGATAAACACTGGACTTCATCCATAACACGCATATGTGTCGTAACAGGTGTAAATCCAAGACGTGAAGATTCAGGTTAAACTAACTGTGCCTCCTTGTTCAACCACCCAGAAAAATACAAAATGTTATTAGAGGCAGGAATGTTCAATTTTTGTTTTTCTAGATAAGAAACTGAGATTTGACTCCTCCAAATCTGAGGCCATGGTTCTTGAACGGAAAAAGATGGAATGCTGTGTCCAGGTCGGGAGTGAGTCTCTGCCTTCAGTGGAAGGAGTTCAAGTGTCTTGTTTGAGAGTGATGGTAGGATGCAGCAAGAGATGGACCAACAGATTGGTCGTCTGCAGTAATGAAGGCTTTGCTCTGTTTATGAGAAGGAAGGAGCTGAGTTCTTGGTTTACTGGTCTGTCTACATTCAAACACACACCAGTGATCCCAAGATCTGAAAAGTGACCAAAAGAACGAGGTCCAGAACACAAACTGAAATGAGCTTCCAGCCTTGGAGATGAGGTAAGAAGCTCTGTCATCCATTGGCTTAACAGTGAGGGTCACAGGTAGCTAGTAGTCACAGGGCGAGAGGCAGGGGATACCATCACAGGGCCACACAAGACTTGCAAACATTCACAATCACTAATTAACCTAACATATGTTTTTGTATGTAAAGGAAGGCCAACCATGCATGGGGAGAACATGCAAACTCCAGGCAGAAAGGACAGAGCTGGGAACTGAACCTGCAACCTTCTTGCTGCAGGGCAACAGTGCTATCAACTTCACCACCATGCAGACAAAATATAGAAGGTAATATTGTTTTCATCGTTTACCTTCATGATAATCAGTTATGTGGAAAAAGTACAACTTCGAGGTTTCTAAGTTTGAGGTTGGGACCCAACAGTGGGTTGTGAAACAACAAGTCTAAGTCCAAAACAGAGCTCCAGAATTCCAATTAAACGCACAAATTGTTGCTGACAGCATTTTTTTTTTTTTTTTTGCCAAAGTTGTAACAAGACATTCATATTAATAGTATATTACTTGTTGCCACTATTCTCTTATTTAATGGTCTAATTAACAATGTCTGTATAATTCATCCAGATATATTTTTGAATGCTGGAACGTTTGGGAACCTCAGATTTAGACATATTTTTAAAACATATAACACCCCGACCCAGCCCAGCCAGCATTCCTTATTTCAGTTTTTGAAAGTTGGCTACCCTACCATAAATAGACTTTAGTTTTAAATAAAAACATGTAATAGCCAAAGAAAATGTTTTTCTGTCTCTCCCACACAGGGTTATGTAAATGGAATGGTACGTGTAACATAAATCAGTGTAATGCCTGTGTTTATCAGTCAGTTTGATCTTCATCTATTGTTAAACAGTTGCTCTTAACTTGACCTGCCAGTGTAATTGTGTGATTTTCTTGGATTAAAACTGTATTTTGGCTTTAATGCCCTGAATTCTCTGAAGGGTACTGGGTTTAACTTGATCATGTTGCTTTTGTTTAATCATCTTGGACAGCGGTCATTAATTTTGTGGATGTTCGCTGCTCTTTTGAAGGTGAGCTGGCAGCAAAGTTTAAAAAAGAAAACGGGAGGTTGTTACAAAGCAAGGTTTTTCCGTTCCTCTCTCAAGTGATGCATTGACCCTTGAGAAGTTTATACCGATAAAGCTATACAGTCTCTCAGATAGAGTGCATGCCATGGGGAGCAGGTCATGGAAAAGTCTTGAGTTTGACTAAGTGCACTCTCATTTCTACCTTGTCTGTCAGTCCGTCTCAGCTTCACTCACTCGCTCACTCACCGTGTGCACACGCTCAATCACGCACACACAACTGAGCACATGTTCACCCTTAGACACGCTCAGACACACTGACCAGCAAGTACACACACATCACTGAATGCTGAGGTAATTTGTAGCTGCAGAACATCTCATAATTGAAAGTTAAAGAAACAAAGATCTCAGATTTGTAGTGCTTTAAAAGGCTATGTTGGAGGACTCATGTCAAGAAGTATATCATCTGTATCATACTGAATGAGTTTGGATTTCTTGGATAGACACGCTGTAACTTGAGGAATACCTCTCAGGCCAAGGTAAGCAGATCATTGTGCAGAGAGACCTTTTCCAGTGAATGTTTACTTTAGCCATTTTAACATTTAAAGAAATTTGGGCTATTTCAAAGGTTAAACTTCCTGAAATAAAGTAAGAAGAGTCTGTTAAAACAATGCATTATCCACGGCTTATTTGCTCTTTAAACACTTTATGGAAATTAGCAGGAATAATGAATGTTTTGATAAACTTTTGAGGTATTTTTGTAGATTTGTCTTACTCATATATTAATAATTAAAAGCACAGTGTTTTGTTTAGTTAACTTGATGAATGAGTGTCGGAGAGGAGTTTTTTTCCACTCTCACATAGCTTTGAGGAGATAAGTCCTTTTGGGGCCCCTTTTCTGTCTTTTGTGCGAACTGAAGATTGTATCGTCTGTGACTGTTTTGTTCATGATCTACAGAAATTAAAAGACAGTTTGATGGTGTTTTCAGGATAGTGTGGACATTTCAAGCAACTCTAGCACCATTTATTGAATTTTAAATGCAACATCTATTTAAAACCATCAAAATGCAACCAAAACTCTGATTAACAATGTCTGTTTAGGGCATGCTTATGCTTTTATTTTGTCATATTGTCAATTTATGTGCTTTATTTCAATTTTATATGCATTATTGCATTATATATTAAAATAACAGAAGATCTCAGTTCCTGAAGCACTTGTATTGTGCATGCATGCTCTTTTGCACATCCTACTAAAGACTTTATATGTGCAACTTGACTGCTTCTAAAAATATAACACTCACTTTTCAGCATATGAGATGCACTCGGTGTGAGGGATTAACTGCTCTACATGCGGTGTGTGGTTTTCTGAGAGGTTGTTATTGAACTTTATGAAAAAGTAGTTTGCACAAACAGCGACCCCTGTTGACATCCCGGTGTAAGGACAGGTGAGAGGTGACAAGTTGAGAGGTCGCATTTCATAAAGACTGCTGCAAATTTGCTACATTTTTAATACCGTTCTGTGTTTCGGCTTAGTGGCTATAAAGTTATTGTCTTTATAAGCAAATTAGATGCCAAGCAGCTTGAGCAAACAGCGACGCTAAGCTGCTGGTAAAGCTGCTAATCGATAAGCTTCGCATGTTAGCTGATGCTAGCTAATGTTAGCAACCTGCTAAAGGGTGTGCTACCATGTCGCAACCAAATGTTTTGACTTAAACGTGACTTCAACACTTGAATTTATCTTTAGCTGCTGAAGAAGAGCACAAACAGTGAGTATACATTTATTTGACTGCGTTTAACTGGTGTCTAGTAGTTGGTGCATTAATGTCGACTAACTTGAGCTACTTCTATTATGTTAACATATGTCGCTCTGTTATCGAGAAACATAGTATTTGTTTCTCATATTAGCCTGAATTTAACAAGACAGTAAAAAAAACACCAGGTTTCCAACATTTCAGAGCTAAGAGACATAATAAATTAGACTGTTGTAATAATATTGGGTTATCTTTCCACACAGTTACATCGGCTCGTTTTTGAATTGTTTTTAGTATTGATTTCCCCTTTAACCAGTTCTATTAATTTTTGTTTCACGGTTGCTTTTGCCATAAACGTTTCTGATTCGGTAATATGTGATAGTAAATGAATGAATGATTTCTATGAGAAGGGACGTGACGTGTTTCATAAATTAAAGTTTAACGTTGGTTAACTGGTTCTCTTCCTGGCTGCGCCTAGTTTATTTATTTATTTATTTATTTAACCCCATGTCCTGTCCGGCTGTGGAGCAAACAGAATAATGTCTGAGTGCCAAAAACAAGCCCAACAGTGTTGCTGTTTAAGGTGAGAGGTTACAGCCACTGCTATAAAACTCCTCCTGATTTTTGTTTAAATATAACCCCCAAAATCTTTATTAGAATATTGTTATGGTTGATTGGACACGGAGCCTGAAAGTGAAGGGAAGGGTACAGAAAGAGGGATGGGGGAGAAAGTAAACAGAAAAAGAAGAGAACAAGAGACGTGAAGAGTCCACTTCTAGACCTGTAAATAAAGCACAAACAAACAAGCAAACAAAACAGGGAGAAAAGATACAGCAGCAACAAACAGCATATGAATACACAACAGTTGTGATATTCTTCAAATGTATACGTATACACCAGTTCAAGAGAGTTCAGTGTCAACCACGGCCCCAGTTAATGTGTCTGAAAACACCTGAGTCCGTCTTTATGTGAATACCTTGTGATCACCTGTGTGTGTATTAGGGATGGGACGATACACTTAAACTCACGATACGATGCACCTCGATATGTCAGAGTCACGATACGATATTTCACGATACGATATCAAGAAGAAGAAAAAATAAAAAATATTACTGTATAATACCAACTTGTTTATTTTTGTTTCAGTTGCACACGGGGAAACACAAGGCCTAACAGGCCAAACACAAACCAGAACACTCCCTTAGTGTTGCTCTAACCCTAGGTTGTTATCTCAGGTTTGTTTCTGACCACGACTTCTAAACCTCCTACTCTCAACCCAAGGTTTAAAACTGAAGGAGGCTCTTTAATGGGAGACAATGAGTCTTCAAAATAACTGGAAAATTCAGCTGTTTTCAATTCAAACTGAACATGATCATGTCCAGGATGACAGAGAATCTACTCCAACATGCTGCAGCGTTCTGTCAAAAGGGAATCTGAAACTTCAATCTAGCTGCTGTCAGTAACAATAAAACAGATTTAAAACATTAAAACTCTAAGCAGATTAAATAGTTCAGAAAAAGCAAAATAATAATATTAATCTCACAACTTTGTGTGTTGTCAGATTATTATTATTATTACTAATAATAGGTTCATTTATTGGTCAGCCATTTCAGGTCCTAGAGGGCTGAACCCAGCAGCTTCTCATCTGGAGGACTTTAATTATTTTACAGTTTATTTGTTCAGCGTTCTGACATCTGGCTCATATAGATGAGTGAGTGTAGATGTGTCTGACTGTTGCTCCGTGTGTTGATTTCTGCAGTGAGACATGAAAACTCACCTCACTCCAACACCTTTAAATCCACCGTGTTGATGTATTTTAACGAACTTCCTCCGGTATTTCCACAGTAGTTTTTGTTGCAGGACGCAAAGTTTACATCACTCTGATGGAGTAAAAGTTCGGCAGATATACTTTCACTTTCATTTCCGGCGTTGTGCTCCGGGACAGCAGGGAGGAGAGGGAGAGACGCGACGCTGCACACAGAGGGTCTGCAGGCTGCATGATCAGCTGTGAAATACTTTGTTCAGTCTTGGCAGATCACGTTTTTTTTTTTTCATGGACATCACCCGATTCTGTTCAGCAGCTGATGCTCTATGTCAACCCTAAATTGCCTGCATTACTACTACTCATTACTACTACTCACGCAGCAGTGCCATCTAGTGTTTATTTCGCGATTCATTTTTTTTCAACTCGATGCATTTCGTCACGTTTTATATCGCGAAATTTCGCCAAACGGTATTTCGTCCCATCCCTAGTGTGTATATACGCGCTTGTTTATGTAAGGTTTCTCTATTGAAACATTCAATAATAAGTTTGAGGAGCCACAGACCCGCCCCCAAGGCCCACGGAGGACACGGAGGAGGTCCAGGCCCCAGACGTCCAGAGGCCACCCAGGGCACGGACACCCCAGGGAGATCGCCGTCAGGGCAGCCACTAAACTCTCCCCCAGAGGGCATAGAGGCTCACCCCACGTGGGCCCCCTGGCAGTCACCGCACTAGAGCCCCTGGGGGGTCGCGGCTAGGAGCTCACAGGCACCACCTGCAGCCGGCCATCCAGGATAGATCTAGCCGGAACCAGAGACCCGAGACCCAGGAGCGAAGCAGCCCCAGCAGAGGCCCGACCACCCCCGAGGGCCCAGATCCCACCAGGTAGCCACAGGAAGAAGAGCAGGCAGACGCCCCCAGCACCCAGACCCAGACCCCAAGACACCCCAATACGCCACTGGAGAAAGGCACCACCAATGCCGAGGCGCAGCCAGGGAGGATAGTCTCTGCTGAGGAGGGTCTAGCATGTCACAGAAAAGGGGGGGGGGCACGAAACCTGACAGAAAAACAGTCACACACAGACACAATCACTCTCCCTCCCTCATGCGTGCACACACACATTCCTGCAAACATACTAAGACACACAATAGACGCTATACACCCACTCTCGCTCCCCATGCATACTCTATGTTCAGGACCAGGGACCAGCGCCCTAAGGGTGAAGCCGGCCCTGAGATCCAGATGATGGTCCCTCCCTTACTGAAGTGGGGATAAGCAGACCACCGCGCACCCCGCCGCAGCCGAGCAGCCCCCCGCCGCAGACCCTGACCAGACGGCCCGCTCCACTCCAGGCCCCAGGCAGCGAGCAGAGAACAGGGGTGTATGAAGACCCCAAGTCTCCCCCCGCCAGCTCCAATGGGGTGTTGATGCGTGTTGTAGTAAGATGCTTTTAAAAAGAGTGGGGGGCGGCCCGCCATCCCCCGCCCTGGATCCTAAGTGTCTAAATGCGTTGAGGTGGGTAATGACACCGGAGGAGAGGTTTGCTGGCTAGACCTCCCTCCCCCCCGGGTATTACTGGGTGTAATTTCTCCAAAGACCCTAGATGCATAATGTAAGAATGGCTGGGGTGGAAGTGTTTAAATTGTGCAATAAAATTGGGCCACAGGCTGCCACAGGACTGCAGAGATGGTGTTCCACACCCATGACGTGCCCGTGACCCAAAGCCCTGTGTGTGTGGTGACGTGACGGAGCAGAGGGAGGGAAAAATCCGAGGATGGGGAGGCAAGACTGGGGGGACAAGCCCTCCCAGGGAGCCAGCTCCCCCGCTGGCCCCAGTAAGCACCCCCGTTCCCCAAGACCACCCAGGGCAGGGAGATCGCTGGCCCACCCATCCAGGCTCCCGGCAGGAGCCCCACACAGCGCCACAGAGCCCACGGAGTCCCCCACCCCCACTCCAGCAGGGTAACTATACCTCCCTCAATCACGCACATAGTAAACTACAAACTTACATAGGACCTAGACACCCAGGCAAAGCGCCCCCCCCCAGACCCAAGACTCCTCCCCCCCAGCTCAGATGTAACCAGCCCCATTTGGCTAGGTGGTATCAAGGCCCACCAGCAAACTAAAGGCCCCAGAGCCAGGGTCAGGCACTGGGAACTGGGCTGCGCCTAGTTTATGCCCTGCCCCACCCAGGGATAATGGAAAATGTTGCAGCAATGGAAAAATGCACGATTTGTTATTGTATTATCTAAATTGTACTAATCTGTGCATCTAATCCCCTCATGGTGTCAAAGACATCGACAATAATGAGAGAATGGAAGATGATCGAGATAGTCTGTCTTGTTTTTGTTTCTGGTAATCTGTTTTATTCTGTTATCATATTTTGGTTTATGTTCTGTGAAGCAAACCACATCAGTGGCTGTACAAGGGTTTAGGACGAACATATGTTTGATTGTACAACAGTTACTCTATAGATGGTGTAACCTGCTGCACAGTGTCAGGTCTGCTTATAAAAACTTGAACTTTTTTTATTTAACGTAAGGTTGTTTGCTAAATCTAGCTCCATCTTAAAGTGTCAATGTACAACAGAATAGCCATGGGTAAATAGAAGATTGGCTTTAAGTCTAATCTAATTCTGTGTTTTGTGAGATTTAGTTGTAACATAATATTTGAATGGGTATAAGCTTGACTGTGGTACAGGGTGGTGTAAAGTAGGTGAGACTGATGATGCAAAGTGAGATTTGTAACATCTAAATGGGAATGTTATTGCAATAACTTATAGGTTATTGCAGTCATATCGCCAGACAAAGTAAGCCAGATGTAAAAGGAAATACTGTTAAAGCATCCTAAAATCCTTCCAGGAGTGTAGAGTATTACCGTCTGCATAGAGAGGCTTGTGATCTTGCCTTATTACTGCATGTAACTTAGTGCATATTAGAGAAGCATGACAAGCTCTTTATAGAATCTAGCTGTGGTTCTGCTCCAAATTTTATTGTGTCCTATTCATCTCCACCACAACATACTGCCCAGTTAATGTTTTTTTGATTCAAACTTCTCCTAAACTTGCGTCTGATGGCCGCTGCACTCTCAGTGGCAAAAGTAACAAAAATAGTGATGTGTTGACAGATTTTTCTGGCTTAAGTTTTAGGAGTTTTGTCATTAAAGACAATTTTTTAAAATTTTATAAAGCTATTAATACACAAAAGAGAGGTTGTGCATTGGTAATGGTTTTTATAAGCCATGCAGTCAAAACTGCAGTTTTTGTTTACTAAACTTTCTGCAGTAGCTTTCATAAACATTAGGAGTTGCTGCTGATCAAATAGTACAGCTGTAATAATGTCAGAAAGCACACTTTTCAGACACAAATGTCACTAAAATCTCAATTTGTTGGCAGACATTTAATTGTTTATAGTTCTAAGGGATAGTATTCAAAGCAATACCTCCTTACTATATTACTGCCCAAACGTAAGCATACATCAAATAGGCTGCTGCATCACAGATTTCTGAAATGGTAATTTGCCAATTCACTTTTATGAAGAGTTGTTTTTTTTTCTATCCCAAAATTCCATTTGCATTTGGATAAAAGGTGCAAATGTATCAGAAAGTATAGTTTCCACTTTCACATGGAAAGGGTCCAAAAGTATCACTGTGCATGTAAATATAGCCAGTAGCCAGATACTTCATCTGATAAATTGCTCCCAACTGTTCAGGCATGGGTTGTTTTATACACAAAAGTGATTCAAGTTTCTGATCTGATACAAGACATTGTTTTGAAAACTTGTTATTTTTACTCTTCCTGGTAGTGCTAAACTATGCAAGTAGGACTTCCTTACCAATGTGCTGTTAACATAAATATTATTCCTACCAATCCCCTCTGATGTCATTATTCAAAGCTTTAAAAACAGAAATGCACTATGTTCAAATCAGTAACTCAGGTCTGTAAATTTTCCATATTTAGTTTTCCACTTCCACATTTTTTAAAATGGAGAAACATCTTTAATGTAACTATGTCACACTAGGTTAATCTCTGCTCCTACGGTATTTACATTTGAAAGGTAGCTCTAGGAATCATACATTTTATTAATGTTTGTATTTTGACTTTAAAATAACCAACACTGTCATTGTTACCTGGTAAATACTGAGGACTTTGATTCATATTGTAATCCGATTTGGTAATTAGAATCATTTTAGAAATTCAGCAAATGCACCAGGTTGATTTAGTCATTTCTTCAGTTACGGAGCATAAATGATCTGCTCAGATTACCTCAGTTAATTCTTTATTTCTGTTTCCTTCCTGCCCATTTTTTCTCTCTCTCTCTCTCTCTCTCTCACACGCACGCACACACAGACACACACAGAGACACACCACTTAAGCTCATTCTTTAGTTGAGACATGCTCGACCTCCTTACTGTGCTGAATTGGGATGTCTGGTCCTAGCTCAAAGTTAGGAATGCAGAAAGGCTGCCAGATAATTCATACTTGGACTGAGGAGTATATTGTGAATTGTTTTGGGGCTGTATTTGAATGTGTGCTTTCAGGATAATTTCTATGGTAATAATTAAAAACATTTTAAACAAACAAATTGGATTAGACTAGATCAAACTCACAGTATGAAAACAAACATTTCTATTGATGCCAATTTTATACAAAAAGACACATTTTGATATTTTTGGTACTTTGACCCATCTAATTGTTACATCAGAAACCCAAGTGTGCTAGGAACAAAGCCATAATTGTGTCAGTTCTGCTGAGCAGGCCTGTTATTATCACTTGTCATGCCACATTTTCCATTGTTAAGCCTGGTAACCCTTAAACCCTTATTGCGAACATAATCGTGCACACAAACACTCTTGCGATGTACCCAGAGCCACTGTGGTTGCTGTCATGAGAATCACTGCGTCATGGTACCACTGTAGAGTTTACAGGGGCACGACGATGAGCAAGTTCTCTGAACAAAAGGTTCATACAATTACTAGAGTAATTGAGGTGGAAAGGTGTGATCTGAAGTCCACAGAGGAGAGGAAAACACCTGCTGAGGGGGGTGATGTTGCTACCTGTGGCATCCCTTCAGACGTTATTAATCAGCAAAGCAAGTGTCTGAATAAATGACCTCGAAAATTGAATCTTTAATAATTTGCTTGTTTAATGGTAGACGTGTGTTTCATACCATTTGTCAGCATTGCAGTAGTTTTGCATGTTACACAACTCTCACAGCTTCTATTCATTTTTGGTCAGTTATTGTCACATCCAGTTTTGTTGCAACATCAAAGTTTTAGCCATGCAGAAATGCTGGCGCATGTTAGGTAAACATTAACTATGTGGCATTTTAAAGAAACTTTTTCATTTCATTGTATTATAAATATTTTTAATTCAAATTAGATCTTGCTAACTGTAGACTTCTAACAATTAAATAATGTATTTGCCTGTGAAGCACTTTAGAGAAAACCCTCAGTTTGAGTTACCATTGGTTGAGATGCAGATGTGTCACATTCTGTCCCACCGTGTTAGAAAACACTACAACAGTTACCTTTCAGTTAATATGACTGATATGAGATGTTGTAGGATTAGCGGGATCACTCCAGCGTCCCTCCCTCTATCATCTAAATGGCATGGGATTCCCTCTGGCATCTTTACCAGAGTCCTTTTAACTCCTCAGTTATGTCATGGACAATTGAAGGTCCCATTATTTGGTTTTAAATATCAGATGGATGACAGGTCACCTCTTTTCCCTCAGGGATCCAGTGATCAGGAGTATTCAGCTTACTGATTTGGGTTTAATCAACATATAAATAGAGCTGTATTTGTTTAAACCTGCCAGATTTTTTATTTTCTATTTACTAACTATAGCAGTCAGTTAAATTAGAAATGTAAACGTTAACATTAAAGTCTGTCTTCATCATTACGTGTTAAAACAATAGCCACCTTGGTATATCATTATTAATAACAATAAACACGCTGCCTGCTCCTGCTACATTTTACACAATGTCGGAAAAAACAGTGTTTATCCCTCATGTTCAATGAAAGCGTTTGTCAGCGCCACAGTCATACCTGATTTAGTCACCATGCTACTGGAGTTTAACACCCACCATCAGAAAGGTTCCCATATTTACATTTCATGCTTGGAATGCCTGTCCAGTATTTTCCATTGTTTGTGGGAAAATAGGTCAGAAGGATGCCAGAACTGCCGTTTTTATCAATGAAAATATCAATAACAACATTAGAATCATGTTGCAGGTGTTCTGTGATGGAAACCTAAAATAAATTTTTTTCTGAATGAGTAAGCATTTCACACCTGTTAATTTTCCATTCAACAACCTTTTCTATATCGGTGATATTTTCCTTTTGTGGTTTTCCTTTCAGAGATGGCTGTATCGGTGCGAGGCCTGTACTTTATTACAACCTTATTTTGGGCTAGTTTCTTTGGAAGCATCTTCATGCTAGGTCCAGTTTTGCCGCTCATGCTGTTGTTTCCTGCGTGGTACCGCTGGATCACCGATCGAATCATTGCTACCTGGTTCACCCTGCCTGTGGTGGGTATGATAACCAGCTTAGTCCTGGTTTAATGGGATTTTTGTTTCAAGTAATGATAATTTATATGATCTTAGCCCCATTTAACTACATTTTAATTAGTCATAATTGAGTATTTTACGTTACACTTAAATGAATCAGAACTAATGAGGTAAATTATTTTCTTGCTCTCATAATCCCTCTGTCCATCTTTTTTTCCTCTATGCTCTTTTAAAAATGGCTTCCTGATCATGTCTTTAATTTTTTCCCTTCCCGTTCACTCCCTATGTTCTCCTCTCTCAGTCATTACTAGAGCTGGTGTTTGGGGTGAAGGTGGTGATTACAGGAGATGGCTTTATTCCTGGGGAGCGAAGTGTGATCATCATGAACCACCGCACCCGTCTGGACTGGATGTTCCTCTGGTGCTGTCTGCTCCGGTACACCTACCTTCGTCTGGAGAAGATCTGCCTCAAGGCTGCGCTCAAGAGTGTCCCTGGCTTCGGTGTGTGTGTACAGTGGGTGCTTCGCCCCTTTCCACTTGCTCAAACATATGTACAGTGGGGCAAAAAAGTATTTGGTCAGCCACCGATTGTGCAAGTTCTCCCACTTAAAATGATGGCAGAGGTCAGTAATTTTCATCATAGGTACACTTCAACTGTGAGAGACAGAATATGAAAAAAAATCCATGAATTCACATGGTAGGATTTTAAAAGAATTTATTTGTAAATTAGGGTGAAAAATAAGTATTTGGTCACTTCAAACAAGGAAAATCTCTGGCTCTCACAGACCTGTAACGTCTTCTTTAAGAAGCTTTTCTGTCCTCCACTCGTTACCTGTATTAATGGCACCTGTTTGAACTCATTATCTGTATAAAAGACACCTGTCCACAGCCTCAAACAGTCAGACTCCAAACTCCACTATGGCCAAGACCAAAGAGCTTTCGAAGGACACCAGGAAAAGAACTGTAGACCTGCACCAGACTGGGAAGAGTGAATCTACAATAGGCAAGCAGCTTGGTGTGAAAAAATCAACTGTGGGAGCAATTATCAGAAAATGGAAGACATACAAGACCACTGATAATCTCCCTCGATCTGGGGCTCCACGCAAGATCTCATCCCGTGGGGTCAAAATGATCATGAGAACAGTGAGCAAAAATCCCAGAACCACACGGGGGGACCTGGTGAATGACCTGCAGAGAGCTGGGACCAAAGTAACAAAGGTCACCATCAGTAACACACTACAACGGCAGGGAATCAAATCCTGCAGTGCCAGACGTGTTCCGCTGCTGAAGCCAGTGCATGTCCAGGCCCGTCTGAAGTCTGCCAGAGAGCACATGGATGATACAGCAGAGGATTGGGAGAATGTCATGTGGTCAGATGAAACCAAAGTAGAACTTTTTGGTCTAAACTCAACTCGTCGTGTTTGGAGGAAGAAGAATACTGAGTTGCATCCCAAGAACACCATACCTACTGTGAAGCATGGGGGGGAAACATCATGCTTTGGGGCTGTTTTTCTGCTAAGGGGACAGGACGACTGATCCGTGTTAAGGAAAGAATGAATGGGGCCATGTATCGGGAGATTTTGAGCCAAAACCTCCTTCCATCAGTGAGAGCTTTGAAGATGAAACGTGGCTGGGTCTTCCAACATGACAATGATCCCAAACACACTGCCCGGGCAACAAAGGAGTGGCTCTGTAAGAAGCATTTGAAAGTCCTGGAGTGGCCTAGCCAGTCTCCAGACCTCAACCCCATAGAAAATCTGTGGAGGGAGTTGAAAGTCCGTGTTGCTCGGCGACAGCCCCAAAACATCACTGCTCTCGAGAAGATCTGCATGGAGGAATGGGCCAAAATACCAGCTACTGTGTGTGCAAACCTGGTAAAGACCTATAGTAATCGTTTGACCTCTGTTATTGCCAACAAAGGTTATGTTACAAAGTATTGAGTTGAATTTTTGTTATTGACCAAATACTTATTTTCCACCCTAATTTACAAATAAATTCTTTAAAAATCCTACCATGTGAATTCATGGATTTTTTTTTCACATTCTGTCTCTCACAGTTGAAGTGTACCTATGATGAAAATTACTGACCTCTGCCATCATTTTAAGTGGGAGAACTTGCACAATCGGTGGCTGACCAAATGCTTTTTTGCCCCACTGTATACACAAACACACTTTTGCACACTTCACAAGAAGATGTCTGCATAGAAGAATATTTCCAAAAACCTTTAATTGCGTAACAATGTACTGCACTGTGCAAAGGTCTTTAGCCTCTTATCTCTTCATTTCTTCGAAAGAGACAAACGTTCTTCTAACCCTAGCTCTGCAGTCTGTTGAAAGGTTGTTAAAAATTTCTCTGGACTTTGACTGCATTCTTCTTTTTTCCAGTCCCTGTACCCAACTGTTTTAAGGTGAATTTTTTATGGTTTACAAGCTGCTGGACACAGTCCCATTAATCATTATCTCAAGGGATGAACCAATTTATGTTTCCACACATTTGGTAACTTGGTAAAATATTATTCCAAATTGAATTTCAGGAACATTGTTACTAGAGGTTGGATGGAAAAAGATTTGTTTCCATTTTTTTTCCACTGCATCAACAAACAAGACAGATGTAACAGTTTGAATAAATTACTTTTGAACCAAAAAATAACTTCCAAAGAGCTGTAATCAGAAATGTGGCCAATTTTGGTTTAAACCATAACAATATGTGAGAAACTGAGTTAAAACACAGCTAATATTAAAAGTAAACCATGCGAACTATTGGTCAGGAAATCAATTACAGGAAGATAATAAGAGACAAGTTTAAGGAGCTTAAATTTACTGTAAAAACCCAGAATAATTGGCTGCATGTTAGTCAAGCTGAATTGAGTTTATGTTCACAAATTTTCCATTGGCTGTAAAATGAATGCTGAATCTCCTGTATTGTCCTTGAGAGACCCAGTCTGCTTTGAAGTCCCCCAGATCCAGTAAAAGATGAAAAGTAACCCGTTATACGTGTAAATACTTTATATGCACTCTGCAGGCTGGGCAATGCAGGTGGCCTGCTTTGTCTTCATCCAGCGTCGCTGGGAGGTGGACAAGAAACATTTGGAAAACATGCTGGACTACTTTTGTGACATCAGGGAACCTCTGCAGCTGTTACTGTTCCCCGAGGGCACCGACCTCACCGGTGAGAAGCCAATAAGGCAAATATCCATACATCCATGGAAGAATTGGCCTACATTTTGTCTAAATTGGTAACTTATCAACCAGTTTATAGAATTCATTGTGGCTTTATTTTCTTGTTAAAACTAACGATAAGTTAATTAAAGTTCTGGGTGGCTCTTCTTAGAAAAGCAGGTTATTTTTGTGTGTTTTTTTTATGGATCATGTTTATAAGAGGCAGTCCAGGTGCATAATAACTGGCCTGCTGTTTTAGGGTTTTGATTATTGTTTAACATTTGCATCTGTTTGTTTGCTGCCATGTCCTCACATACTTGTGTTTAAGCCTCTTAAATCCAAAGGCTTAATTTGACAAATGAATCCAGGGTATGTGCACATGATGTTCTGGCATTGTATGCGGACGTTCTTGTGTTAAGTACTTCCTTAATACTTTATTTTGAAGGCTTACATGCCTCTTGTCTCAAGGATTATGTTCAGGCTTTATTTAAGCTTCAAACATTCCCATCACTCTGCGTTGAGCTTGTCAAACTTTCAGATCTAATACATTTCAAAGCCAGTTTTTCATTTTTTAAGTCTTTAATTACATATTAATTAAAATGTATTGTCAAGTTAAAAGAAATTGATAAACATCAATCATAAAAAATAAAAATTCCAAAAGAAAACTAAAAGTTTGTCTATTGGCTTGTATTTACTAAAATACAATAAAATATTATATATATTTGTTTTAATGTCGTGTGTGTGTGTGTGTATGATGTTTTAATGTTGATATTTTTACTACTGGTTGTGAAACCAATTGCCCCTAGGGCAGGGGTAGTGAACTAAACATGACAAAGGTCCAGATCAGCATGTGCGGCCCGGTTAACTTGATTGTAATTGTCTGAGGTTTATTTGTTCCATTCTTCTGCAGAAAATACAAGAGCAAAGAGTGATGTGTATGCTGAACAGAACAACCTGCCAAAGATGGAATATGTGCTCCATCCGCGCACCACCGGATTCACCTTCATTGTGGACAGACTCCGAAAAGGTCAGGACGATGCGCATCACCAGCTCCTGAAGTTATGTAACGTCTCCATCCAACACGAGCCCTTACAGTCCGTCAGACAGCAGACACATGCACTTTTGATGATTAACGCTTGCTCAGATGAAAATAAGCAGACCGCAAAGCCTAAAATCAGTGTGGAAAAATTTTTATCAGCAAAACCCAACGGAAAATGACATGCTACAGTGTTGACTGTAGTTATCCCTCTGGCATTTATAGAAGAGGGATCATACCTGTTATTCTTTTAAGTCCTGGATTTCTGCTTTATCCCACTGCTGCTCCCCTGAGACTCTCATGTTTCTGTGTGAGCTAATTCTGGCAGTCCTCCAGGGGTATTAAATACCACATCTGGCCGTTCTGTTTTGCCCTCACTCACCCTGTTTGCTGATGATGGCACTAACTCTCCAAGCAGGTGTTATGATATCATGGGCCTTAGATAATTCTCCTCCCCTCTCTCTGCGTCACTCACTGACATGATGTGCATGTTGTCTTTGTCCAGGTCTACTGTGCTGCTTTCATCTCTATTTTTACAACAGTAGAGCTCAACTGTTCAGGAGCAGGCGCTATGTCACGTGCCATCCTGTAATTTTGATTTTTTATTTATTATTCCTATTATAAGGGATCGTGGTAGTTATAAATGAGTGGAGCTGATGGACAGTCTCACTACACTGGGGTTTTTAATTTACACTTATCGTAAACTCAACTTTTAAATTCTTTTTTTTTGTAGGTAATAATCTGGATGCGGTCCATGACATTACAGTGGCCTACCCCAAGAACATCCCTCAGACAGAACGCCACCTCATAATGGGCCAGTTCCCTCGTGAAATCCACTTTCACGTCCGCCGCTATCCTGTGTCTTCACTCCCCGTCTCATCCTCTGACCTGGAGTCTTGGTGTCAAGAGCGTTGGGCTGAGAAGGAGGTCCGTCTGCGGGACTTCTACTCGGGCAAGCCCCGAGGCTTTGACCGGGACGGCGTTGCGCTTGTACCTCCTTGTAAATCAGAGCTGCGTGTGGCTCTGATCAAAGCTGCCTCACTGCTGTACTGGAGCAGCTTCACTGCTTTTTGTTTCACAGGCCTGTGGTTGTGGGCCTCTTTCAGGCTCTATGCTCTAGTTATGATAGGAGTATATGTGTCCCTGCATAAGCTGTTCGGAGGGCTGGAACTTCTGGAGCTGGCTTGTCATCGATACTGGAAGTCCACAAGCTCAGATGTGGCTGAGAGTAAAAAAGTACTAGATGGAAAAACTCAGTAGTTGAACTGAGCTACGTTTCCACTTATAACCAGCAGGACACTAAATAGTTGTGTTCGGTCCAGAGGGCTATGGGGATCCTTTTGAGGAACTCGAGGTGTCATGTCTTAGAGAGCAACAAGTGCACCTCATGATTGTATGCATGGCTTCAGCGGAGAGCTTACCTTTCTGTAACCGGAGGAAGTTAAGTACATTTATCCTTGCTGGGTTCAAGGAATTCATCACCCCTGATGTTCAGCTAGATGTTTGTATGTCTCTACTTGCACAAGTTAATTAACTTTGAGGTTTTTATCCATTTTGGATTTTTCCTGTTTAATGTTGGTTGTGCTGAATGCATCAGGAAACTGTGCTGTTAGGTTTTATTTCACTGTCATGTCTTTTAGTGTCTTATGTAGCCATTTTTTAAATCATGAAAGGAGCAGAGCCATATTTCACCCCACCATGTTGACTTGACTATTATTCACTTACTGTTGGCACAATTGGACTGTTTAGATCAATCACTTTGTTAGCAGCATTTAAGGAAATGGTCTATGTAATTTCCAAACTAAGGAGTATGCAGGTACATGTGTAGTTGTTTACCTTTTATCAGGTATAATTAGGTTTTTATGTACAAATTGTTTTGATTGTTTTTTGCAGTTGGTCAACCCAGTTACCATGTTGTTTATTAAAGCCTCATTAAGTAGTTTTTGCACAAACCAAAGGTGAGAAAAAACAAAACAACAGAACCAAACAGAATGCCATCTTTGTTGTTGATTAGCCTGTAAAACATTTAATTAAATCCCTACATAGGATCTTGTGTCTGAAAAGCTGTAGATGATGAGTAATCCCTTTCTGGGAATGAAGAGATGCCTCATCTGTGGTGTGTTAGAATGTCCTGTTGAGACAACATTACCCCTCAATGTGCAGGGTGGTCCAGAGAGCCAGACTTGGAGTGGAAAACTGGCCCTGAAGTCAGCCTAATCCCAAAAAACACCCCATAATGCCCACCTTTCTGTGTGTCCCGTTCGAGGTCTGGCATCATTTCGCCTGCTAAACTCAATTAGCAAGCGACAGCTGAGAAAGCTGCTCCAGTTATGCCAAAAAAGGACAGAAATGAAAAGCAGCACTTCAACTTGTCTCCCCTTTATATTGCTCTTGATTTGACTACAAATCACATAATTCAGTGGTGAAGGAGCCATTGTTTTTTTAGTATGTAGGAGTTTCTGTGAAATATTTTGACCTAGCTGATTACGTCACACAACAGAAGTGTCTTAAATGTAAAAATTGTTGATTCCAGCCACTGTGATGCAGCATTCACTATTTTATTTTGACTAGCCACATGTAGATGTTTACATAATACCACGTTTGTTCCTTCACACTCTGAATGAGTCTCTGTTGTCTGGGGATGGACTGTCCAATCTCTGTCTTTGCTTTGTTTTACTTTACTGACTTGCAGATCCTTGACTTTTTGAAGTCACTGTCCTCAGGAAAAAAGGTGGACAATGTTTAAAGGCACTCTCTAAATACATACATATACATATATATATATCCTGTGTATATATCATTAAAGCTACTTTATCACCTCTAAAGCCTCCTTCGATGGTGTTCCTTATATGTTTAGTTTTATGGGCTGTTTAAGACATGTTAACGCCCGAATTGAGCATCTACTTTAATGGTGAAGGACACGGCAGGTCACTTGATGTAAGATTTTGATTTGGGTTGTATTTTCTTTACTCAGCGTGTTTAAACACTGACACATTGATCAGCTGTGAGTTATCTTGTGTAAAGTCTGAGCAGTCCTTTTAATCCATGTTGTACTGTAATAATCGCTACAAGACCTTGAACATTCATATTACACAACGCTATAGTCTGCCTCGTCTGCTCACACACACACACACACACATCTGCCATAGACAACCAAAAAGGTCAGGAGCTTTGAAGGTGAAGTGCAGTCGCCATAGTAACTCATGTTGACTCCCATGTCTCCTGGCAACGGAATGTAGAATGATGTCAATGGAAAGCATGCTATTTTCTACCGGTGACAATGATGTCATTCCTTTGTGTGTGTGTGTGTGTGTGTGTGTGTGTGTGTGTAAATAGAGAGGTGGAATGAAAAGTTCTAGATCTTGGAGGTTGGCAGTGACATTCAGTAACCTAAAATAAATGTGAGGATAAAGTAAAATATCTTTCTGGGCAGGGTGAATCAGGCCAATTAAGGATCCAATTATTATTTTCTATCCCCTACCTCTGACAGTTCTTCAGCATCCGAATATAACTTCAAATCTGCTCGGAAAGATTTAACAGTGGGTGGAAAGAAGGTGGATGATGCACTCAAAACCTATTCTAAATAATCTAAATAAGACTGAAGAGAGCAACATTTTATTCTGTTTATCGTTTTCATAGAAAAAAATGACCTTTTGTGGCGCAATTATTGCTTTTAAGTGTGAATTCCTGTCCAGGTGCAGCTTTTAGGTGTTTATAAGGGTTGGTGGGAATCCTGCACTTTTATTTGGACAAATGACCATCTCATTAAATACAGCAGACCGTTCCGAGGTGGCATAGGGATTTAAAGCAACGACGACTGGATTATAAATTAGCACAGTGGAGAAAGAGCACCCATTTTGCCTTTGGGCATAAGTGACATTTAAATGGCACTAGACTGAGTCATAAATTCATCAATATTTTCAATCCATAAATGCCCTTAGTCTCTTTAAAAAATAAGTGGCGACCAGTTGAGTTTGTGTGGGCTAAGTTTAGCCCAGAATGCTTAATGTTAGGTGCCTCCAGGAGTGACTGCAGAGAAGCAGACCTGTTGTTGATTCCTCCACAGTGACACACACTATCTCTCTCTCACACACACACACACACAACAACAAAAAAAGGCTTCCAGCAGCATCAGAGCTATAAATAACTACGGCAGCACCGCAATATTAGTGGGTGGATTAGGAGTGAGTCGTCGCTTCCTATTTTTAAACCAAATAAATGGAGTCAAACCTCTTCTTCATGGGTGATTCACTGAGAGCAGCATAGTTTGGATTCAAGTGGAACTTGGCCACTTCTGCATTTGATTTCTAGTAATTACTGGTTACTTAACTCCAAACAATGCATGAGACTTTTAATTTAATCGTCTGCATGGAATGAAATCAATAACATGGATATCAGAACTGCAGTGAGTGAAGCCCAGCAGGTTAACGTCAGAGACAGGCAAATGATTCTGCATCAGCAGCATTTCCAAGGGGAAAAATAATAATAAATCTTCAGCTTGTTTCTTAGTATTCTGCTGCCACCTACAGGTTCAGGTTTTAGCTTTAGAGAACGCTGTTTTGTAATTGATACAAAAAGAAAGGAAACAAATATGAATATATATTCAGCAAGACTACATGTTTATTTAGAAATGACAGAGAAAATCTTCATAAAGCCATTGAAGAATCAAGAACAGATATTTAAAATAAATGTATCTGTCAAACAGCACTCATATAATGTGAAGAAATAAAAACATTTAGCCTATGAAAAAAAATGCTAATTTAAAAAGAAATTACATTGACTATACACTTATGGATGAACGTCTTTTTTTTTTTTTTGTAGAAACAACAGCTTGCAACACCTTACACAACTCTGCAAATGCAAGCAAATCATAAAATAAAGAAAAAGCTGGGCATTTTTGGTAATGCCTTTCATGCATTCACACGTTTACATGGCACAATGTTACACCAGGGCCACTGGGCTGTGATACAAATCAAATCCAAAATTCCCCTCAATGTCATAAAAAATGATTCTTGTCTTACAGTTTGCTTATATAAAACAGCTATTCTGGTCTATTCTAAGGACAAGGGCTTGACTTTAAAGCATCCCAATAAAGCTCGCCTGGCTTTATGTTTTATGAAACAAGTCATCTGATGACAAAACATGCCTCAAGCTGTAGATTATATAAAGAGGGTGGGTCACCGCGCTCAACGGAGCTCACCAATATGACAGAGTGTTTGAATGAAGAACACAGTTTACTGCAGGTCAAATATATTGCTTTTTTGTTATTTCTTTGGAATTAAAGACTTTTAAATGTGACCCACCCTCTAATAATCCCAGCTCTTGAGACAGAAGACTGTCAGAGTGTCTCCCTCACGCTTCAGCCTGAAGACACCTGGCCCTGATCGACACACCACGGTGGAAAGTCACTGAAGTGACGTTACTCTTCACACAGAGCACAAACAGGCACAGAACTCATAGTAACAGATGTGGATCAGCATTCAAATGTAGAGCTGTGTGATGATCAGTACTGTGTAGTATCAGAACTGTGATCAGTAGCTATGGGACAATAAAGCCACTACATTTCAAGAATGTCACGTCAATCAAAATATATGCACATGACCAAGATTAAAAAAAAAACAACCTAATCACCACTGAGCACTACAACAAATGATTAAATATGACATCATTCTGTGCGGTCCTCTGTGTATCTTCTGAATGAGAACAGAGATTTTTAAACAGTACTACATTCAAGAAAATCTACAAGCTAAGTAAAGATGCAGGATAAACAACTATCATGGTGACTAAATGCATTTGTTGTTAACCGGTACACAAGGGTTCACGACACTGGAGAACAAATTCCACAACAGCAGCATGTAGCGCGATGTCTAAACGATGCTTTGTAGGAGAGGTTGATTGATATCTTTGATCATCTAGATAAAACAGCTAAATGATGTCAAATGTGTGATACCATCCACGAAGGAATTACCATGAAAGTGTGTAGTGTGCCTTGTGCAGGGTTGATGAAAATTCTGCACGACTGTGCTTAAACACTGGAGTGAAGGTACAACTCCCTAACAATGCTCACAGCTGTGTTGGGTGACGCGTAGATTAGGGACTATTTTGGGGGAAGCCTATTCAGCAACAACAGATCCAGCACATTATGTTTTTGATCACCGGTCTAAGGTCATATGCTGAAGACAAAAGGAGGAGTGTGGGGATTGAAGTCAGAGCTTCACTGGCCACTAAGTCTGCAGGTGGTGATGTGCTGTGCAGAGGCAGAAGGGTTGAAAGCGGGACAGGAGTGCACGATAATGTCCACAGCTCATGAGTTGTCCGAGGGGACGTGCTCCTCAAAGCCCTCACTCTCTCGGACCAGTGCCCTCTCCAGGATCACACGTCCCTCTTTGTAACGTTGACTATCCTCTGTAGCAAACTCATAGATCCAGCCCAGCTTGCTGTTGCAGTTTTTGCAGCTGACATCCCTCACCATGTGCCTACCGGTGAGCATCACTCTGTCCTGAACCTCGCTGTACTGGAGGTTCACCACCTATAGGATGGAGATATAACACAATTTGTAAAGCACGGAACAAAAATAAGCATAGCCTGTATGGTTACGGAGTCCAAGTCACAGCTGGTGTCTTCATGCTTCATTTCACTGTACCTTATTGAAGAGGAAAGCTCTGCCTGTGGCTCCTGTGAACCGTGTGGAGATGAGCTCTGAGCGATTAGTCAGGATGGTGTCACAGTTGGCACAAGAGAAGAGGCGTGTTCCACCGATGTGGTCGAGGAAAATACGTCCCATTGTGTAATCCAAGGAATTATAGGACTATCACCACTCCCTAAAAGAAGACAACTATCAGTGTCAACTCCTGTTAGTTTTTACATTTATCTTTTAATTAAACCATATTTGGGCCCCTTATTCACTCACTATTGTTGAGGATTAAATGACAAATGGAAGTCAGAAAACAGAAAAATTTAATATAAAGGTCTCACTTAATTTTAGAAACTAATTACTTTAGACTTCAAAGCAAATTTCTTTTAATTATTTTATTCACTTTATAGCAGCATTGCTTCAGGATTTGGCTTAATGTGAGTGTAATAAATGACTGGTGATATGTGGCCTGACCTACGAAGGCCATTTTCATTTTTCCTTCCATATTTGTTAATGTTGAACAAATTTTATCTCTTAAATTACTCCTGTATCCTCTACTGCATTTCTGCTAAAAAATTACCTACAAGATATGTTATTATATCTGTTGATTAACAGAACACCATAGACTTGTTTTTTTGAACATTTAATTTGCTGATGACATTCAATAAGACTCAATACATTGTTTCTGCCTGTTGTAATACTTTATCAGTGACAGAAACCCACAATAATAATAAGTGCAAGCGGGTACATATTTAACACTTACTCTTCTTGAGCAATTTCACTAAAAATAGCACATATTCTATTCCTGCTTCTGTTTCATTAAACCTCTGCTTTGACTGTAAATATAGATATGAATTATGAAGAAAAACATACTTTTTAAAGATTAAATGTTAACATTAAATATACAACTCGCTTGAAAAAGAAAAAAAACTTAAATATATTGAAATGTATAAAATAAAACAAGAGTGGCCTGTTGTGGATTTAATATGAGAAAACCGTGTGTGTGTAAAAAGACAAAAATCTGAAATAATTTCTGAATCTAACAAGCTGATAATTCGTTGAACACAAGAGGAGCTGCCTCTCTTTGGAACATTCTTTCTTTTATGTAACATGACGCTGATCTAATCAATAACTTCATGATCCTGACTGGCTAGTCGTGACTACAGATAAACTCCAAACATTGTTTATTAAAAATGACACAATAAATAGTTCCCAAATAATCACTAAACAATAAAGAAGTGTGTCTAACTGAAAACAGGAAACACACTAGTTAGTTTTAAGGTCGAGCTGGAAGATTTTTTCATTTAGTTAAGACAAACGTCATGTTAGCCATTAAGCTAACAACGCCAACAGGCTAAAAGCAACAGAAACACAACAAAACGTAAATTTCACGTTCACTTCACATGAAGCTCCTACCTTTTTTAAAAATCTTAAACGAAACCGAATAGTTCTTCTAGCGGTGGTGTCACGGGCGTTTCCACTGTATTTCAGCTGTTAATCTGTTGTTTTGACCGTCGTCGTCGTGGCTTTGTTTTCCTTTTTCAGCTGTTCCTGCTGCGTTGAGCTCCGAGCTAGTATCAACATCCGGTTGTGACGTAGCGGCTCCTGCTGCAGAGGCTCGTGGCTGCTTCGATCCTCCGCCAGGCGTCAGCAAAGAGCAGCACGAGCTAGT
Organism: Callopanchax toddi; assembly: GCA_006937965.1. NCBI lineage: Eukaryota > Metazoa > Chordata > Actinopteri > Cyprinodontiformes > Nothobranchiidae > Callopanchax > Callopanchax toddi. The sequence goes on along the minus strand of SSNR01000125.1, from coordinate 158,350 downwards.
TATCCATAAAGAGCTCCTGGAGTTTTATGATGTTGACGAGTTTTCCTGCAAAAAATATGTCAATGCAATTTATATTGTATGTGATCATTGCCCTGAATCTGTAGTTCACTTGTTTCGGCTGAAAGGTGTCCTCTCCTCTGTATGTTTATTTATTGATTACACCATTAAATATTCAATTGAAGTCCCTCAAAAAGCAAACAAAATAATAATAATAATATTTTGATTTTATTTGTTCTTATATGTTTATATGCCAGTTCCAATTTACAAACATAATCTGGATATGGAAAGCCTTTTTAGTAAAATTTAAGTAAATAAAATAAATAAATACTGAAATATTTATAATATACTGAAATAAACAATTGTCCCACATAAATAAATAGATAAGTGCTGTTATTAAAAAATAAATGAAAACTCCATGAATGTCCCCTTTAAATAAATACTTTTATTGATAAAAAAATGAATAAATACTCAATTAAATAAATAAAATGTCCCCTTGAAATGAAAAGAAAAATGGGGGGGAAAATGTAATGAGAGCTTTTTTGGTCAATTTTATTTATTTAGTCCTGCATGTCTGTATTTATTGTTTATTTCTATTATATGTATTACTGTATTTAATAAATATTTCAGTATATTTTATTTGTTTATTTCATAATGGTGTCTTATTTTGTGACACTTTTATTTTGTAAAACTATTTTATGTATTTCAGGGACTTTTCTTTTTAACTACATTTTTATTTAATGCTAGTATTATTTAATTTCATTTTGTTAAATTCAAAAGAGGGGGTGAAGTCTTCTCTGTGTGTCGGGTCTGGTCAGGTAGCAGCTTCTGTTTCAGTGGAAACAAACAGAAACCAGTGCTTTAAGTGGCCCGGTTACCAACTGGTAAGCATTACTGGTACTTTTACATTTTACCTCTCAAAACAATCAGTGGGAGAAGATTTTTTTCAACAGAATTCTGTCTTTGATTCAACTTCATTAACTGTATTCTGTAATTATATTAATCCAGTTTTTCATCTAATATTTATTAATTCAGTATTCTCTCTTATATAAAATTAATCCAGTTTTTAATCAAATATTTTTTTATTCCAGTGTTCTTTCTGAGACTATATTAATCAGTTTTTAATCATATTAATCCAGTATTCTTCCAGAGATTATATTAATCCAATTTTCCATCTAATAATTATTAATCCAGTATTCTTTCTTGCTTGTGAAACATCCTGAGGGTTCACTGCACTGAACTAGGTGTTCATTACAAGATCTGAATCCTCTAACAACAATAATGTTCTGCTTGTTTCATCCTATAACTGCTGCATTGTGTTTCCTAAATCAGTTCATGCAACGATTTTGTATTTTGTATAAATACAATTTGAATTCTATAGAGGCTATACCTAATAGCATGCTAGTTGGTGCCATTCACTTACAGTGTTTTACACTAAGCTAATGCTAAAGGAGTATCGCCGGAGACGAATATCCACCTGCCGGATCAGGAAAACAGCTGGGCTGTTTACAAATTGTTTTTGCCTACGTATCTAACTCTGAGGAATATGGCAATAGACAAAAAATTACTTCCCAGTGGAGTATCCCTTTAACAAGAGAAAACAAAAATAAACAGAGTTGAATAAATGAGTAAGGGTTGAATAAACATGACACAAATGAAAACAAACTTAAACAAAGACAGATTTAAACAGATGAGTTTTTAACTTCTGAGTCTACTGAGTCCACAGACCTCAGTGAGAGTGGAAGAGAGTTCCAGAGTCTTGGAGCTACAGATGAAAAGGCTCTATCTCCTTTGGTTTTCAGTCTGGTTTGGGGGACAGAGCAGACCTTGGTCAGAGGACCTGAGGGACCTGGAGGGAGTGTAAGGTTGTAGAAATGCAGTGATGTAGGCAGGAGTTTGTCCATGCAGGGCTCTCCAAGTCAGAACAAGGATCTTGAAGTGAATTCTAGACTCAACCAGAAGCCAATGCAGCTGCATCAACAGAGGAGAGACACGAGAGAAACTGGATGATTTAGTCAGAAGCCTGGCAGCAGCATTCTGTACAGTCTGTAGTCGGTTTATGGAGGTTTTGGAAAGGCAGGTGTAAAGTACAGTAGTCCAAACAGGATGCTTCAGGACTAAGACCTCCATTTCAGGACTAGACCTCCACTTCAAGACAGGAGACAATGGAGCCAAGTTTAGCAATGTTTCTGAGGTGGTAAAAACAGGATTTAACCAGAGATCTGATGTGGTTATCCAGAGTGAAACCTGAGTCAATGGTTACTCCAAGGTTTCTGACAGTAGATTTAACTAAAGGACTCAGAGGTCCAAGGATCTCCTTCACCTTTAAAGAAATGTTTTCTGGTGCAAAGATGATTATTTCAGTTTTGCTCTCATTTAGTTGTAGGAAGCTGCCTGACATCCAGCTCTTAATTGAATCCAGGCATTTCAGGAGGTTGTGGACCTTGGAGAGGTCGTTCAGAGGAAAAGATATGTACAACTGGATATCGTCGGCGTAGCACTGATAAGATATGTCCTTGAAGGAAGACAGTATTTGACCAAGAGGGAGCAGATAGAGCAGGAATAGCAGAGGTCCAAGGACAGAGCCCTGAGGAACACCAAAATGTACTGGACAGGAGAGGGATTTGTAGGTCGATGAAGCCAGGAAGGTCAATCTATCAGACAGATATGAGGACAGCCACTTCAGCACAGATCCTGACAGACCAGCCCAACATCTCAGTCTGTCCAAGAGGATCTGATGATCGACGGTGTCAAAAGCTGACGTCAGGCCCAGCATGAGCAGCACAGAGCATTTACCTGCATCAGTCTGCATCAGGATGTCATTAGAGACTCTGACTAAGCAAGGTCAAGGTCAACTTTATTTATAAAGCACATTTACTGTTGCTCACGCAACCCAAAGTGTTATACATGATAGCAGAATTAGTATCACTACTGAGGGACTTTTAAGGACCTTTTTTTCCCACTATGCTAGTTGTTACTATTCACTTACATTGTTTTCTGCTAAGCTAAAGATGTAATGGGTAATTGTAACTGCTGGGCTGGTTACAAATTGTTTCTACCCATTATTTTATCCAACTATGAAGAATATGGCAATAGACCAAAAAAAATCAGTTTTTGGTGGAGTATTCCTTTAACAGTGGTTAAAAAGGACATAATGTCCCTTTTTCTTTTCACGCCTGCATTTCCAGTCAGTGTTGCAAGAAAGTTATAGAGAAGTTAAAACTGATCTTCCTATCTCAACATGTCTGGCTCAAAATGCAACAACTTTATTTATACTTTACTGTTAATGTTATTAAGGAGAAAAATAAACCAGTCACTAACCGTGGATAGACTGAGTTAAAGGTCCTATAGGTAATTTGCAAAACAGTTAGGCTAAAACTTTTTTTTTTAATTACTCTTAACTAGGGTTGTCAAATTAGCGCGTTAATTACGATTAATTAATTACAGCCATAATTAATGTGTTATGTTTTCGAATCGCCTTAATCGCATTTTTAATCCCATGACCGTTTCCGCCTGCGGTCTGCCTCTGTAGTGATGTGTGTGTGTGTTGAGGTGGTCTCCTGACGGTGTTTGTGTGTCACTGAGCAGCTCTGTGAGGCTCAGAGCCCCGCAGTTTCAGGAAGTGATCACGTGACCTACGCGTAATGCAATGACATAACACACAGCTGATGGCCGTGCCGGTGTTATGATACCGACGTCACCTTTTAGAGCGCTCTTTATCTGAGCCTCGCTGCAACAGGAAATACAGATTAAAGCGGCACTCGTTAATTTGGTAAATAATGTAGCTTTTAACAATTTTTTTCATGCCTCTTAACAACGTTCTAACATAGTACAGCTATAAATATATTGTGGCGATTAAAAAAACCCCGAAAGAACTTAATAAAGTGGTTGTCCCGCAGTTCTCTAAAAACTTAGCCAATCCTATCGTTCGGACCAAACAATAGGATTGGATAATTCGGCTGTCTGTCTCACTGAAGCGCCGCACTTCCGCACTGCTTGGATCCGCCATTAATGCGTCCTGGTGCATTTTTCAGCAGAACATCCCAGTAGTGTACGGTGGCCCCTAGAGACAAAACACATGCAAAACAGAAAACACATGCAAAATAACAAAAACACATGCAAAAACCCAAAACACATGCAAATCAGAAAACATGCAAAACCCAAAGCACATGCAAAACAAAAAGCATTCCAAAACTGAAAACACATGCAAACCAGAAAGCATGCAAAAACAGAAAACACATGCAAATCAGAAAGCATGCAAAACTGAAAACACATGCAAATCAGAAAGCATGCAAAAACTGAAAACACATGCAAATCAGAAAACATGCAAAACCCAAAGCACATGCAAAACAAAAAGCATTCCAAAACTGAAAACACATGCAAACCAGAAAGCATGCAAAAACAGAAAACACATGCAAATCAGAAAGCATACAAAACAGAAAACACAAGCAAACCAAAAAGCATGCAAAAACTAAAAACACATGCAAACCAGAAAGCATGCAAAAACTAAAAACAAATGCAAACCAGAAAGCATGCAAAAACTGAAAACACATGCAAACCAGAAAGCATGCAAAAACCCAAAACACAACGGAAGTGCTCCAGGACGCTAGGGGGCAGTGCAGAGCTCGATTTGCAAGATAAACAGGAAGTTACCGGTACTTTAAAATTTGGAGTTGACCACTCTGGCTGACACAACTGGCTAAAATAGAGCTCTTAATTTGTCAAAACGTCAAATAAAATAGTAGAAGAAGACAAAGGTACAGAGTGTAGGATGACCATAATTAGATTTTTGAAAAAGAGGACATTTGGCTCAGTCGTGAAACATTTTGATACTGTTTAATGAAAGAAGACTTAAACCTTTTTAATGTATGTAGTCTCTGTGTAGTTTTGAATAATAGTTATGTAACAACCTTATAGGCTTTCAAAAGTCAAACAGGTTAAACAAATTAATTTAACAGCTCAACAGGAGCTGGATTTGAACTTACAACCCCCAACAGCACAAACCAGAGACACAGCCACCACACCACCTCCAACTGAAAGTAATCAGCACAAAAATCATTTGATGTAGTGTTAAAGTTATATTGCAAAGGAAATACTGTGAACTGTTGTTTGTTCTGTCTATGAGAAGGACGTCACAATCAAAACGGACTGCTTCATTCGCACCAGTTACTTTAAGTACATGTCTATTTCCAGCAGAGGTCGCGTTAACTGGAAATTTTCCGTATTTGATGGGCACCGGTCATTCTGACAGGTGTGCGCGCGCGCGCGCGCCATCCCGTCCATCAGACCATCATTGGCTATCACTTAATTGTCCCCACTAATAATTGGAACCAAGGATGCAGAAATAGCGCTGCATCTCCACCACTGTAGCCCAGCAGACTGAGGTTCTGCAGAGCGCAGACCTGTGATCCACACGTCCTGCGCTCTGCAGCAGAAGAACCACAGGAACTGGTCCGCCAGAGCGCATCAGGTGTCAGACCTGATCTGCACAGAGCTGCACCTCACCTGATGCTGCGCAGCGCTCGACTCCGAATGGAGAGTTTTTAGAAATGTTTATATGATGACTGGCTGATCGACTAATTTAGAGTCTAATCCTATGAATTTATGTGCTAAATGGGCCCGGTGTTAGATCAATCAAGTAAATGAAACCGAGCGATCTGCAGCTTTTAAACAGGTTCTCCAAACCGTGACATCAGTGGAGGATGAAAAGATTAACAAACATGCAATAATATTTAAAAGTAATGAAATAATGCTACTGAAATAGTAATTATTATAATTTTTAAAATTAATAAGTGACGGTTAAAAACAGATTATGATCGGATTTTTAAAACCCTGTCAGTCAAATGACGGAAAAGAAAAAAGTCTAGCGCAACCTCTGATTTCCAGTGAAAAATGATAAAACCCATACATTTTCATTGATTTCTGAAACCCCCTGGATGCCCCAGACAGAAGGTGAAAAGTGAACATGTCAAGGAAAAGGAAAAAAGGACGTTTGATTAAATTACTTCCTGTTTATCTTGTAAATCGAGCTCTGCGCTGCCCTCTAGCGTCCTGGAGCACTTCCGTTGTGTTTTGGGTTTTCGCATGCTTTCTGGTTTGCATGTGTTTATCTGTTTTTGCATGCTTTCTGGTTTGCATGTGTTTTTAGTTTTTGCATGCTTTCTGGTTTGCATGTGTTTTCAGTTTTTGCATGCTTTCTGGTTTGCATGTGTTTTCAGTTTTTGAATGCTTTCTGATTTGCATGTGCTTTGAGTTTTGCATGTTTTCTGATTTGCATGTGTTTTGGGTTTTTGCATGTGTTTTGTCTCTAGGGGCCACCGAAATACGAAATAGCCGGCTGTTAGCGCTTCAATTTTAGGAAAAAATACCAGAGTTCCAAAAAGAAAAACACATTTTCAGCTAGCAGAAAACATAAAACGTTTGGACGTAGAAAGAGGAAAAACCAGGGGGAACGTTTCAACAGCTGGGTCTCTATTGTAACCGTGACAATGTACGGTCCCATGTCTGGTGGAAGACTGGCCTACGGATTATACCCGAGGGGAGGGGTGAGTACTCTGAGAGGTGTTTCTGTAAAATATAGCGATACCTAGCTTGTTTACCAACCTGCCGAGTGCAGCGTTAAAACAAGCAGCGCTTTTCAGAGCTGTGCGACCGGATCACTGCCAGCCCAGCACAGCGCTGGTTACAGTAGTACACAACGTAACTGTCAGCCGGTCCAGTACACAACGTAACTGTCAGCCGGTCCAGTGAGCGACCAGACCGGCTGACAGTTACCACCGCGAGTCCAGGACAGCGCTGATCACTGTTAGCAGTAGTAGCCTACATGCTGGACCGCCAGTCCAGCGGTGCCTGCATGACATGGAGGTAATTTGGGGGGGGGCCAGGGGGGACATGTCCCCTGCCTATATTTAAAAGCAGCTTTGAGCCCTGTAGTTTTTACTGTCTAAAACAAAGTTCCACTATATTAAATGGATACAGGCTGTTGTTTTTAGGTGTAGGGTTGATATCAGGACACTGTTTAAACAGTTCAGCCCCTCCTCTCCACCTCCAGATCCCCCACCTTTGTATTCAAGTTGTGTCCCCCCCCACACACACACACACACACACCTTTGAAATCTAAAATTTATTCTTGGTGGAAGATCAAATCAAATCAAACTTTATTTATAGAGCACATTTCCTGCATAGCGACACAATGTGCTTTACAGCAGATAAAACATAACATAAAATCAGATGAGGGGTTAACAGAGCTGCTGCAAACTGAGTCCACTGACCAAAGTAATGGTTGCACTGGGACTGAATCTGTTCAAGTCTTTTAAACACAATAAATGACTTCATAAAGACACTTTTTGATGTTCTATATCAGTTTATTGGTCTGACACAATATTTTAATGAATTTAAATGACAATACCTCAAGAGGAGGGCTTTCTTCAGCTATTTTTTTAGGTGTGATTAATTAGATTAATTAATTACAGATCATAATTAATTAAAACCCCCCCTTTTTTTAATCGTATGACAGCCCTACCCCTAACCATACCCCTCTTAACAACGTTCTAACATAGTATAGCAATGTGGCGATTTAAAAAAAACCCGAAAGAAATTAATAGTGGTTTTCTCACAGTTGTCTAAATGTCTCAGCCAATCATACATTTCTGTTTTTCTGATTCACTTGCTATTAATTTTTCATTGCAATCCCTGTGACACATTTTCTTTTCTCGTGTTCTCATGACAAGTGGATTTCTCCACCGTGGGATCAATAAACTAATTAAATGAAGTTAAACACTTTGTGTCCTTTGCACTTAATAAATTAGATGCGATCATGTAACTAGAATTTATCTCTTATTGCAGCCAGTGTTTTTACCTTTAACTTGTTTTTCCAAATAAAGTTCTTGGAAAAACGAATGAATGAAAATGTCAAATAACTACATTTTCCAGAAAGAGCTGCCTGGCAATGGCTATAGAGGTTGTTTTTTCTTTGCTGCAGATACAACTCAAAAATACATTCAGACATGAAAAAAACATGAAAACAACATGTGTTTTATAACATATGCAACATGCCATGATGCAATGCACTGTAAACATCTGGTCAAAATATAACTGCAAAATGATTCCAAGGGTCAGATTATCAGCACAGTCCATCGTAGAGCAAACTCATAAAGTTGATAGAGATCTAAACATCTCCAAAAGTTAAACCTGTCTAGTTTTACTGGATTACATTATGCCATTAGAAAACATCAAAATCATAGACGTAAACATGAAATTGCACATATACTTGTTTGCTCTCACAGTTTTCCAAATTCATAATTGTTTTAACAGTTTGTGTTTTTAGCATAAAAATGTTTTCTTAAAATCCTAAACCAGTATCTCACTGGGCTGCAACTGTTGGTGACCAGTTGGAGTCATAGGAGTCATAAGAAAAACTGCACATTTTCACTTGGAACCCTGCCAAATTAGTCAGAAAAAGCACAGGACTGTAACCGCCGCTTTGAAGGTTGTAGGTGATATAACTGAAGCTCTTGATAAGAAGCAGTCTTGTATCTCCCTCTTCATTTGGTGTTTTGAAGGCATTTGATTCTGTTGATCATATTATATTAAATAAATGTCTTTAAGCTAATGGTTTTTCTCAACAGGCAGTTGGGTGCTTTGCAAATTATCTCACCAGCAGAAGGATAAACGGTGTCCCTCAGGTTCTGTGCTGGGTCCATTGCTTTTTTCGTTCCTGTGAGCAAGTTTTAATGTGTATTGTTTGTTTTTACAGAAATTATGCTCCTGTTCTCTTGGCCAGGTCTCCCTGATCTCAATGGGTCTAATCTGGTTATATAAATAAAATAGGTAGGTACATGTGGCATTTTTGCGACGCGTTTTATATACAGTGGTGAAAATAAATATTTGATTTCTCAAGTTTCCCCATTTACAAAGAATGGAGAGTTCTGTAATTTTCATCATAGGTACTCCTCAACTATAACAGACAAAATCTTTTTAAAAATCCAGATAATAACATTGTATGATTTTGAAATTACTTATTTGCATGACATCCAAAGTATAACCTACCCCTAATCCATAATCTTAAAGGTACAGAGATTGAGTATATTTTTATTTTTAAAGCGGCACTCCGGAGGATTTCATCAGGAGAGCAGTTTTTGAATCTAGCGTCCAAAGGCTCCTCCTCAAAACATCTCGACACGCGCGTCCGGTCGCGTGTGCGCGCGTGCACGCGGCGCATATACTTCGGACATGAACTGTACAGCTCAATGTGTAGGGTTTAATCACTCACAGTTCACAATCTTATTCCAACAATACTACGAGGGTCTGATGAGCCCTCTCTGTCCCTGCTGCTTCTGATATTAGCTCTGTTAGGAGAGAGCTGCTGCTGGACTCTGAAGCTGAACTTGACTCGGCCCTGGATGAACTTTCTGACCAAAATAAACGCGTAACCCTGTCAAGCCTTGCCATTCTGTGAGGTGAAAGGTTTAAAAATAAAAATAAATCCATCTTTAGCTGGGGAATGGGTAGGTTTTTAGTAGAAATGAGCCGTGAGTCCTCAGTGAACGGCTGAGACGGCAAACAGAGAAACACATGGAGCGTCCTGTTCGACAGCGCCCCCTACTGGTACAGGTTTGGTCGATGCGCGTGCATGTTGAGAGAATGCAAAAATTTGAATTTCATTGGCTGAAAAATGTCGGCAGCAAGAAATAATGGAAAGGGGTCTCTAGGAGGAAGGAGGGTCTTCATCAGAATGACAGATGTTGTGGAACTCAACCCATAGATCATAGTTTAGACCTGATATATCATTTAAAAACATTTAGAAAACTTTGATACAGAGAAAAATGCTCCAGAGTGCCGCTTTAAGTATCTGGGAATCTTTTTAGACAGTTCTCTCTTTTTTCCTACCATATTCAGCAGCTGGTGAAGAGATTGAAAATAAAGCTGGGGTTTTACTTCTGAATAAAATCCTGTCTCTCCTTTACTTCTCCTCTAATGATGACTGCCAGCTCTTCCTCTCCCACTTTGTAGACAAGGTCAGAAATGTGAGAAATAACATCTCTCCTCCTACACCTGGGCTGATGTTTCCCTCTCCAGTCCGTCCTGTAGTCTTAGACCGGTTTTCTCCAGTATCCTTGCCTGAGCTAGCTAAGCTTGTTAGCACCATGAAGCCATCTTCCTGCTCTCTGGACATTTTACCTGCATGTTTGTTTAAGTCAGTCTTTCATTGTATTGGACCTACTAGTGTGCTCACCATCTTACTTCTGGTCAGGTTCCTGATTATCTCAAGAGTGCTGTCATTCACCCACTTCTAAAAAAAAATCTCATTTAGATTCCTCTCTTCCCAGCAGCTACAGACCCATCTCCAAGCTTCCTTTTCTGGCTAAGATCTTAGAGAAGATTGTGGTCAAGCAGCTAACCACTGCTCTTGATCAGCACAGCATTATGGACCATTTTCAATCAGGTTTTTGTAAATCCCTCAGAAACATCGCTAAACTTGGTTCCATTGTCTCCCGTCTTGAAGTGGAGGTCTTCATGCTTTTGTCGCATCTCGCTTGAACTACTGTAACGCCCTTTACACCTGCCTTTCCAAAACCTCCTTAATCCGACTACAGACTGTACAGAATGCTGCTGCCAGGCTTCTGACTAAATCATCCAGATTCTCTCATGTCTCCTCTGTTGATGCAGCTGCATTGGCTTCCGGTTTAGTCTAGAATTCACTTCAAGATCCTTGTTCTGACTTGGAGAGCCCTGCATGGACAGATATAACTTCAGAGTGACCTGAGCATGTGTTAGCTTGAGCAGGGAGATCTTGCTGCAGGATTTTGATCCATGATGACAGTGTGGTCATCTTTAACCGCTGATCCCAGCTCTCTTCAGGTCATTGACCAGGTCCACTCATGTAGCTCTGAGCTGACCCCTCACCTTTCTCATGATCATTGATTCTCCACCAGGTCAGATCTCCATGGAGCTCCAGTCTGAGGGAGATTAACAGTCATCTTGAGTTATTTCTAATAACAGTGGCTGCTTCTCACCACGCTGTTCCTGTAGACCACTCCAGCATTGTGTAGGTCAACTACAGTTTTGTCCCTTCTATCCTTTGGTCTCCATGGTGGAGAGGTTGGAGTCTGATTGATTGTGTGGACATGTGCCTTTATACAGGTAACCAGTTCAAACAGCTGCAATTAATATAGTTAATGAGTGGAGGATAAAACATTAACTAACAGTTAATATTTTAGTTCTTATTTCTTTAGTTCTAATTTCATGCAATAAAATGCACATTTTAAAAACACTGTTCTGTCTTTTTCAATTGAGGTGTTCCTTTGATGAAAATTACAGACCTCTCCACTATTTGTGAGTGGGAAAACTTGAAAAATTGGCAATGTGCAAGTACTAACTTTCCCCATGCACTTACTGAACACCACACTTGTTAATTGCTTGTTAACACAAATCAAATGGCAGCAACTAATCTAGACATGATGAAGACAACATGCCGAAGTTTAAACTGAGCATATGAATGGAGAAAAAGAAAGAAAATTGATTCAAGTGATTTTGAACATGGCAACTGATCCTGGTTTAACCTCCACAGCCTACCTGAGTATTGTTGCTGACCATGTCCATCCCTTTTTGACCACAGTGGACCGTCTTCTGATGCTACTTCCAGGATAGAGCTCCATGTCACAAAGATCAGATCACCTCTAACTGGTTTCTAGAACATGACAATGAGTTCACTTGACTCCAACAGCCTCCACAGTCCCCAGATCTCAACCCAGTCCAGAGCCTTTGGGATGTGGTGGAACAGGAGATTCACATCATGGATGTGCAGTGATGATGTCATGGTAATATGGACCGGAACCTCTGAGGAATGTCTCCAACACCTTGTTGAATCCATGACATGAAGGATCCAACTCTGTACTAGCTAGCAAGTTGTGCCTAATAAAGTGACCGGTGGGCATGTGATGTAATTACAAACACATTTTGACAGAACTGTCATGCAAAGTTCTTGTCACAATTTACAATAAACCATACTTTATTAATCTAATGAACTAACTTTTCCTGAATATTACTTTATGTTGTTTATTTAATTTTACAGCAAGTCTTTGACTCAGTATTTTCAGGAAAATAATATCAGTGTGTGCCACTTTCTTCCTGAAATACATCAGACTACATAATTTACAGGTGTCACAGTGACAGTCATAAATGCTCTTTAGCATCTCACCGACTTCAAAATGTGTCTGTTGACCTCATATCCAGATATTATTTTCACAGTAAAACTGAAACTGTAGAGAGACTGATAAGACTAACTTAAGTTCCTGTTCATTGTCCTTCAGGCACTATAAAATGATCACAAAAGAGTTACTGAAAAGACAAACAGATGAATGATTGTTTCAGAGTGTTTCCTCTCTTCCTTGTCGTAACACTTTACCCTCTCTGGACCCTTTGAGTTCTCCACGCCCTTCCAGGTACTTTTACAGTCAGTGAAAGCTTACAGTCATTAAAACGAGGCGGCGGACACACAAACCCCTCAGTGTGGAGAGACACTTAATATCTCGCTGCATCATGACGCGATTGCTGATTCTGGCAGCCCTTCTAGGACTCTGCGCTACATTTACAGGTGAATGCACGACTCCATAAGTGGTTCCATAAAATTTAATGCACTCATTTACTTGGTAGAGTCCAGGACTTAGAGCTGTGGGACGAGATTATTGATCTGGTAACTAAATAGCCAACCTGCTTGTTTTGCGTGTTTGTTCACACTGTTTGCTGATACAAGTCAGCATTAGGGGAACATTTACCTAAATGTGAATAGAATTAGGTTGAACCTCCACCTGTAGTTGCTGCGGTCCCCGTGCAGATTAGAAACGTTCACCAGAGTTATATGATATGTGACTTTTAGCTGCGTACAGTTTAGAGTAAGTGTATGACGTCTCTAATAGCTAGAACCGAATTAGATAAATGAGAAGGTGTTAAAGTCAAAATGAGTTTGTCAAATCTAGACAAATAAAAGGCATTCACATTTTGAAAACTTTTACATTTTTTCCATGAGCTTATTCATTTAGCTCCTTGTAGATTATTGTCACTAATTCACATCAAGTCACTTCTGGCCCTAAAGCGTCAGAAACCTGTCGCCTCCAGTCGTCTTCTGGTGAAGGAGCTGCAGGTGGAAATGACCAGTTTGACTGCTTTATTACTGTTTTATTGTTATAAAGTTACATAATAAAATTATTATTTAACTGGTTATACAGTAATTAATGTAGCCAATAAATAGTTCAGTTTTAAAAACTAAGTGTTTTTTTTTTTTTCATATTTCAAGATTTAAATGGTTACAGATTGCTTTAATGTTTGTGTTTTTTCAGATATAGAAAATGTTGAAGTTGGTGTGCAAGATAAATCTACAACGGTAATGACTGTCATTAAAACAAAAATTACCTTCTCTTTTTACATTTTTTTATAACTTCTGATACAAATGATTCTTTGCCAACAAGTCCTTTTTTGTGCTGCAGACGGAGACTTACGTGCCGATGCTCTGCTCACCCATCCCTTCCCCCTTTCCCTCCCCAGGTAATGAAACATGCGAAACTAATCTGAGGGGTTATTCTGTTCAGGCTTCCCCATCCACCCTGCTGTTGTCTGAAAATGAAACGGGATTTTACTGACATTTGATTTGTTTCCTCAGCTTCAGTTCATACTCTGACTCCTGCTGATATCTGGGGACTTTACACACTGGGAATGCCTTTCTCACACAGGTACACCGCAGAATATGACGTGCACAAACACAAAACACGTTACTTGACGACAGATTAGAATTACTGGCATTTTATAATTTCCTGACTCTAATTGTATTGCATTAAAATTGGATTAATTCGAATTAAATGTAGTTGCAAATAAAATATACAGATGTAAACGAGAACGTGCGTAATTGAATTTGAAATCTACGCTCTGAGATTGTTCCTGTTGTGAACTTTATAAATAAAAATAATTTTGCTATTTAATCTGCACATGTTAAAGGAATGCTTGATTATGAAAAGACATATTTAATCATGATGAGTATTATTTAAATCACCATGATTATTCATTGAATCAGAAAACATGTTGCATTGATTTCTCCTCTTCAGCTGATTGAAAAGCTGCAGCTCCTCAAAATCAGAGCATCAAGTGACTTCCTGAACACAGAAAGCCTCATTAGCAGTAGTGACTCTGTATTGTGATCTGTGCTCACTTTGCCCAGGTGTATTTATTTTGAATGAATAGCAAATAGATTTTGTCCACCAATAAACTGTGTCTTTAAAAGACAAAGATTTTGTTCAAGATATTTTCTGAATTATCCAGAGTTCACATAAGGAGACTGCAGGTGCAGACTTAGAAGATAGCAGAATTTAGCTGTTGGGTCAAAATTAGAGATCAAAATAAATTATGAAGCTAAAATCAATGTAGACAACCATACAACTGTAATTAGGCCTGTTAAGGATAAGGAAGCTATCAAATACATTTTTGTAACATTCAAACAATTGAAATCAGTGGTTCCCAAACTGGGGGGTGTGGTGTAATTGCAGGGGGGGGGGGGGGGGGGGGGGGGGGGGCAAGTTTGGGAACCACTGATTTAAATCATGTGTAGTGTAGACACCAACTGATTAAACTTAATTTTTCTACTTGATCGATCAGTTTCATGAACAAACATGGACATGCTGCTGCTTTATGCTGCTTTAAAAGCAGAGAAGAGCTGTAAGGAAGCCTGGGTGTCCAAGCAGGAAGTGAATGCACAGAAAACAAAACTCTATGAAAAAACATAGCGTGCTGCAACACAGTGGGTCATAATATATAATAAATGATATGAGTGTATATTTGATCATTCATATGGTGTTTTACCCTTATTCTGGCATACTTGTGGTGACTGGTGGTTTTAGCCTTTAGAAGGGGAGGATGTGTGCACTATCAAATAAAAGCGTGCTGGATGAAGTTTAATTATTATTATACATAGTATTTGCAATTGTTTGGAGCTAAAACCACACTTGAAAAATAAATACAGGTATATTAAATCTTAAATATTTTCTGTTTGTCTCCCCAATGTAACTTTTGTCATAATTAGGAATGAAGCATCCAGAGTCGTCAGACGACTAGCAGGTAAGACACACCCTCACTTTCAAGCTGTTCTTCAAGTTAACTGGAAACTTTTACTTTATTTTATTTGTTTTAGACACTGCATCCCTCCCAGTTCATTCATTTTATTTAGTTATTTTCAGTTATCAGCTCCTGATTAAACTTAAGTAAACATAGATTAAAACGTAATTAGGGTCTCTTTAGATTAAATAATTCAAAGTATTATATTAAAAGATTGCATCAAAGGTCAGATCTAGTTCAGACCTTATTACAGAACGTACCAGGTTAGAACATGCTTTGAAGAAAAGCTGTCACATCAGTAATCATGTAGTTTTGTTGAGTTTATCTGTAGACGTTAAGATAGTTGGCCATAAACACTGACCTTGATTCAGCATAACAATATCTAGCAGAAGCTCTAATCTTACGATGTAAATAACCTGCTGTGTCATCATATAATTAGAGGGTTTTGTGTTTGAACAGAGTTAGTGTCCATGTTTAACCCCGAGGTGATCACTCAGCATGTGGATCAGACCCTCCTGCAGCCCAGGTATCACACAGATAGTAAACATTTACAGAATATTTGTGCAAATCGGTGCAGCAGTTCTCATGTGTGAGTAATTTCTTGCAGGAGTTTATTACAGGAAGCTGAAGATTTGAGCGTTTCCCTTTTCAATCAGGTATTTTCTCATCTTCCATGAAGTTTTTCATCAATTTTTAAGTATTTTATTACAAAAATGGATGCTAATTTCAGTGTTTTTTAAGCTAAAACATACTTTGTGAGCTGGCAAATACTTTGTATTTACTTTATGCCTCATCAGGTGACAGACTGGAAGATTGTGCTGCTGTTTGTCCCAGAAGATCTGATTTGCTCCTGCTCACCACATGTAAGATTTATTATTTTAATATCTTAAAACACACAAGTGATTTAAATGTATAAATGTATTTATTTGATGGTTTCTCTTTGTATTCCAGGTAGCTGAGAATGTCAAAACTACAGTTCAGGAAGTGGATGCAGCTCTGCAGATGCTGCAGAAACGGGTATAAAATATGTGTATGTGGACAATAAGCACAGCAAATATGAAAGATGCTAACGATGTGTTGGGTATTCATTTACAGTTACATCACACTTTAGTTCATGTGGTAGTCTGGAGTGGAAATCATCAGGAGGAAAAGTCAGTGTTTATTTAATGTAACCTTTTTATCACTCAACTTTAAAATGCATTCAAAAACTGCTTGTTTTATATATTTTTTAGCAGATGCAAGTGTTTAAGAGATGAAGTCATAAGTCAAGGTCTGCAAAAAGCTACTCTACTGAAGGCGCTGCAGGTAAAACACATGCTTTTTGAGTGTCACAACATTTTTTCAGCACTTTTTGACAATTCTGCTCTTGACTTTCTGACAGGACTCCCTGAGTCATCTTTTAAAAGCATCATCATGGTACAACAAAGGCGCAGACTTCAGCGTTCTGCTGCAGTCTTCTCCACTTATCCTTGAATCCAACGCAGACTCTGTAAGTGCAGAGAAAACATCGCAGTTATAATCAACAATCAGCAGGAAGCTGTAAACCCTGCCTTTCCAGTAAAGAGTTTAATGTGTAACTGGTATATATGTTTCTCTAAAGGAGGCTGTTCAGCTGTGGACAAATCTGGTGAGTTCTTATAAATCAAACATTGCAAATTCACTGACAGTGTTCTGCGTGACACAACAGTCTGACATCAATCACGATGCTGGAAAAGCTCATCGCTATCTCTCAAATCAGAATCCGATCGAACGACAATCACAGTTCGCCTCACAGATTAGATTAGAGATGTAAAGATTAACCTCCTGAGGTTAAACTCAGGGATTTTCTCATAAACTCTCTGCTGTGTGTGTTCAGGTAAACAGAACATTTGTGTAATCAGTTCTGTTATGCAGTCATCAGCTGAGAGCTCAATCATAACTTTTTATTCCTTCAGCTCCAACCAGCGACGGCCCCGGCTGAGGTCACCACCTTTCCCTGTCCCACAAAGGTGAGACACGCTGACGTAATAAAATCTAAATCTGTCCTCACTTTGACCTGTTGCTGCTCTAAAACTCCTGACGTTTGAACTTTTAATATCTATGAATCAAAACGTGATTTATGCTTTTTATCCTTCCAGGAGCATCCTTTTCTACGAACGCAGATCAACTCCCCCGTCGATAGAGAGCAGGAGGATCTTAGGAAAGCCTCTGCATCAACTGATCCTGTAAGAGATTTTCAGAGCCCGAAAATAAGAGTTTCTGGTTTGGAGTAATAAAGAGGACCTCCATGTTTTCAGGTTATGGGTACAGAGGTGCCTTGTTTAGATCGCAGTCCGTCTCCGACCACACCCACGTCAGGTAAAACAACATCTGGAAGGTTTGGGGAAAAGTTCAGATGAACTAAAATAACTGCTCTGTCCTCTGTAGTCCATGAGCTCAGGCCTGGAGACATCAAGGTGGTGGCAGCTGTAGGCGACTCTTTGACAGTGAGTCAGTCTCTACGCACATTTATAGGATGACAGACAATAAGACATAGATCAGGTACACTAAGATTAATACATCAGATTTCAAGATTTAATAATGAAAATATGATGCATGGCTCTTCACAGGCAGGCAATGGTGTGGGTGCAAAGAATGACAACCTGCTGTTAGTGATTAATGAGTACAGAGGGCTGTCATGGAGGTAGGTTGTTCATTTAGTGAGGAAAAAATACACTAAAATGTTAGTTTTTATTTTAAATAATCTAAAGACGATTTATTACATTTTCAGCATTGGAGGTGATGGAAATGTAACCACTGTGACAACTCTACCAAGTAAGTTAGAGTCATCCTGGTGTTTTAAACAACAGACCGTATCACAAGCTCTAATAAGATGTAAATAAAACACACAGTGGTTTTAGTAAAACTATAAAGCTCTGTTTATTTAAACTCATCACAAAAAAAATTCTAATTTGGTAAAAAAAAAAAAAGTTATTTTATTTGTTTATGTAAAATATGTTGTTGTTCTAAATTTAATGTCCACTAAATAAGTAAAACAGCAACAGTAGAGCTATTTAATGTAGAATATTTTTGAAAATTTTATTAAATATTTTTTAATGTAGAGTCACATACTGTTAGTTTTAGTTTGCTTTAATATTTTATCTGGATTCTCTTCATTTTCCAATAATATTTCATCCCACAAATGATGAAATTCCTTGAAATGTAAACCTCAGAATCGTTGTGTCTAAGTTGTTGAATAATTAATGTAACAGTGATAAATCTCTCCTCTCTGCTTCAGTAAAACCTTTTACGTTCAGTCGTTCTGCACACGCTCTTATTAGACTAATACATCTCATATTTCATCATTTTAGTAGAAATTGTGTAAATTATTATTATTTTGAATGATATTTGTGAACTCTTCAGTCATCAATTAAAACAATAAATCACAGAAAGGCATCCCATAGGGAGTGTTTCACCTCACGTTGCATCAATAAACCACATAAAAGCTTTTTGTTGTTCTTTAGTTTAGTTTTTTTACTTTACTATTATTACGTTGCAGACATCCTTAAGGAATTTAGCCCCTCTCTGACTGGATTTTCTACGGGAATAGGAAACCAGAACAGTCCAGCAGCCTCTCTGAATCAGGCTGTTGCTGGAGCTACGAGCAGGTCAGTCAGCTACAGAACATTTAGTTCACTTTCTATTTCCATTAGGTCATCATATTTCATGTCAGTTTATCATGAATGTTTTCCTTTACAGTGACATGGTACGGCAGGTACGCACTCTAGTGGACAAAATGAAAAGTGAACCGGTAAGAGAGAAACAACAAAGTGTTTAGACTCAGGCACACTTTATTCACAGTTTATTAACAGTTGAATTTTTTTTTTTTTCCTTTAGAGCATTGATTTCCTCAATGACTGGAAAGTGATCACCATATTTATCGGTGGAAATGACATCTGTGACTTCTGCACAGACAGTGTGAGCACGCTTTACCCTTTCATACAGATTAGATATTAAACTCTTATTACTGCATGTCTGTGACCTACAGGAGCACCAGCACTTCTCCTTTCAAACAAGGCAGAATATTATGTTGCTTTGTGTATAAAACAGGTTAAATATCACATACTGAACATGTCTCAGAGCTGTCTCCTTCCACTAATGGGTTAAAGACACTCAACAAAAACATTATAATTCAGACACTGCTCTATTAATCTGACCAGCAGTTTACATCTGATGAAAAATATTCTGTTAAAAAGACAGCAAATACATTTAAAGTGCGTTTTTCATATACAATCATCTTTATACAAGCTATGACAAAATCAAAGCATTTTGTCCGTCCACTAGAACACAGAGAGGCACCCCCTTCACCCTGTCTTCTTCTTACCATAATAAAAACCAAAAAACTAATGAATAAACTAGGGGTGTACCGATACGGTATAGGTATCGGTATGGGTAACGGTTAAAGTTACCCAATACCAGGAACCGATACCAGTGGCTTCACTGTCTGTGACTTGTGATTTCTGTTGTAGTTTCCTATTTTGAACACTAGGGGGAGCTATTAAGCTAAAGAGGAACAGTGTGGGTTGAGAGCTGGAGATGGTGCCAAATAGTTCATTTTATTTGGTTAAAATGTGGAAAACTGCAATAATTTCACTGTGAAATCACAGAAAATGGTTATTTTCCACCTTATATTTTAGTTTTGCGATCATTTTTATTAATATATTTTATTTTTTTTATCTAACTCAGTTATTTGTTGTAAAAAGCAGAGAAGAAAAAATAAAACCTGTATTCCAATTTGTTGCATTTTTGTGTGTGGTAGAAGTATTGGTATCGGTACTCGGTATCGGCGAGTACTCAGATTTAAGTATCGGATTGGTTTTGAAAAAAGTGCTATCGGTACATCCCTACTTTTTAATTTACACATTTATGGGATTCAGCTATGATATTTTTTTTTAAAACAATTTTGTTACTAATAGATTTATTACATAAAATTTGTAATTTAAGGGTTGTATTAATATACAGCAAATTGAAATATTAAAAAATTCCCATCAGGATGTAGAAATGTAAACATAAGTTTTGAATAATCTGTGGATTAATTTCTGTTAAATATTTGATGTTTTTGTCCCACAGATCTCTTATTCACCCAGGAATGTTGTCAGTCAAATCCAACAAGCTCTGGACTTACTCCATAGAGAAGTATGATGTCATCTTTCTGCTCCTACTAACACAAACATAAAACATTAAAAACCAGGAGTCAAAACCCAAATGTCGTTAACCTTCCAGGTGCCTCGTGCGGTTGTCAACCTGGTGGAGATGCTGAACATTGCACCGCTGCGTGCTTTGCACAACGATGAATCTTTGAAGTGTCCCACCTGGTTTGTAAAGTCAGTCGTTTTGGGTTAGAGTGTGAATGAAAGCAGTTCAACCTTCAAAATGAATCAAAAGTGAACTATTTATTGGTTTTGATTTTCAGAATAGTTTGCCCCTGTGTGATGAAGCCCATCGAGGGATCTTCTGAACTGCAGAGGTTAAACAGCTTCAACAGAGATTATCAGGTACAAGTCAAACGTTTGAGGGAGGTTTTTTGGACATTTTTTAAATGGGTTTATTGCCGTTTTCAGCAACTTTTTGAGGAAAAAATGTCAGTCGGTCGTGACCTGGAAATAAATGTGCCTGGGTGTATAATTTAAATACTCAGTCATATCTTATGGTTACTGCCATTTTTAAATAAATAGCACCAGTCTTATTTAGTTTGTATTAATTTTTTTCCCTGAAAGCCCATCTTTGACACATTGAAGTCAACGTAAGTTTAAAAACATGGTTTTAAGGCAAACTAAGTCGATGTTATTAAGGTGGCACACAAAAATAGGATCAGATAAAAAATGATTGAGCGCAATATCCCAATATAGGATTATTTTCACCATCATACAAAGTACTGATGCAGTATTTTAAAGGTGATGAATCCCTGCTGTCACTTTATGAATCATCTTCATCATCTTAACAGATTTTTAACTGTTTATAAAGAAAATATAGAAACAAATACATTTATATTCTCATCACAGATACACTGTTGTTTAAATTACATGAAAGAAATTCTAATTTAGTCAAACTTTTACTTTGCTAAAAACAACAAAAATGTAAATATTTAAAATAATTTTTAGTTTTTTACTGACAAGAAAAATACAAATAATACAAAACCGTCTAGTCGAATCTAAATATTTGTTTTTGCACTGATTAAACCCTTATTAAATGTCAGCTGGCGATGAGAGAGCTGATCGATTCTGGACGATACGACACACATGACAACTTCACTGTGGTGCTGCAGCCTTTCTTCAGAGAGGTTGTCCTTCCCAGGTTAGAGGTAAGAACAGCTCGTTAAGAAGCATCTTCTATTTTTATTTATTTATATCACATCCTCTCTGTTTCTTGTTTTTAAAGGATGGTCGACCTGATCGCTCCTACTTCTCCCCTGATTGTTTCCACCTCAGTCAGAAAGCTCACACACACATGGCTCGCTCGCTCTGGAACAACATGGTAAAGGTTGCTCTGATAGTTTGTTTCTGTCTGATTTACTCCAAACAAATCCACTCTTCTCGTCTCGTAGCTGGAGCCGGTGGGCAATAAGACTTACAAAGAAGACTTCACAGCTGACGCTGATTTGAAGTGTCCCTCTAAGGTAAAAAAAAACATGCCAGAAGATTTATGTTTTTATTGTTTATTATTAAAATGTTTTTACCTCTTATAGACCAACCCGTACTTGAGAACAGCTCTCAATAGCAACTACACCTTCCCAGGTCCTCCACCAACTCCTCCTCCAGTCACAGTAGGTTTACCTGATTTTAGAACAAAGCATCAAGCTAACAGGTTGTAATCTCAACTATATCCTTTTTAACAGAACTGGGGCAGTGACTTCTTCTGTGTTGATATAGATCCATCTAACTCTGTCCCCACATCAGGTAACTGGAATGAACTGAAGTGTGTGTGGGGACATAAAAGATGCTCATGTTCTTTTATCAGTTCACAGATTACGTCCAGCAGACATCAAGGTGGTGGCTGCTTTAGGAGACTCTATTACGGTACGTTTATGCTGTTTTGGAGCAGGACTGCAACAAGTGACTATATTAGTCTGATTAAAGTTTATTTTAGGTTGACGAGAAGGAAATGGTTGTTTTCTGAAGTGCCTGGAGTTTCTAGAGCAGAATGACAGTAATTATTAAATTAATGTCCCACATGTTTACTAGAATGAGCTAAAAACAACTTCAGTTTTCACCCAAAATGTGGAATGTTTTGTTAAACGTTTTGTTTACGTCTGACATATAAAGAGACTTTACTCCAAATCCACTAGAATATGAACATTTTTACATGTCAGCTAAGGGCTGCAAGCAAAAGGCAGTTTTGCTCATCTCTTTTAAAAATTAAGACATCCAAATATGATATAACAGTACAATGCAGCAAACTATTTACAAGAAAATTATATTTTATAAGCATACTATTGTTAGTTACTTCAGTAACTGCCTGGTGTATTTTTCATGTTTTTGTTTATTAAGTAGCAATTTGATGATTTTTTTATTTCTAGCTGGGCAACTAATTATACAAATTCCCTATCAGAAGAACTGATCTAGAAAGTGTAATTTCTATGTCAACCCCTGTACTGTATAGTTTATGTCTTTATTCCTTTATGACAACACTTAAAAGTACCGTGAACACAAACTCTTGTGTGTTAATTAATGATCTCTTCTCATCGAGGATGAAAATCCTAAATCTAAACTCAAACACTTTTCCTAAAAGTTTTCAGCTCTTTGATATCCAGACATGTTTGTTTTACTTTAACTGAACCCTGATATGTTATCCTAGCTGGAATAATATTCTCCAACAAAACAACATAAATAATGTCCCAGTAAACCAGCTCTGGGCTTTTGGGAAGTGTGGAATTACACCAGGAGTTTCACCAGAAGCCATAACTAGTGTTTCCTGCTCTTAGGCTGGTTTTGGTGCAAAGGCCAAGAATCTGCTGCAGCTAACCACTGAATACAGAGGGGTGTCATGGAGGTGAGGCGCGGTGCACTAATTTAGTATGAAATTCAAACAATGTAAATATTTAATGATTTCTGTTTATTTCTCAAAAATCAAGCATTGGAGGGGACAAGGCTCTTGAGACGGTCACCACACTTCCCAGTAAGCCTCTGTTCTGTAGTGTAATGCTCTTTACCACCACTAGATGGCAGCCACAGTCTGATCTATTAATGCAGGGAAAATTAAACTCATTTTTGTGTGTGTTTTGTTTTGAAATCAGATATCCTCAGGAAGTTCAATCCTCACATCAAAGGGATGTCAAAGGGAATTGGAAAATTGCAGAGGGGCTTCAACATGGCTGTATCTGGGGCCAAGATATCGTGAGCTTTAACGTGTTCCTGTTATTGACGTTGTCATCATTTATGCTCTCATTAAAACTTACATTTGTAATCACACACAGAGGAATCCCAGAGCAGATCCACAATCTGATTAATACCATGAAAAACACACCTGTGAGTCTAAAACTGATTGTTTTTTTCTAAATTTTTTGATTTGATTTTGTAGAATTCTGTAATCATCTTTTTTATGATCTTTTGTTGTAAACAGGCGGTGGATTTTCAGAACGACTGGAAGCTTGTGACCCTCTTCATCGGAGGCAACGACCTGTGTCAGTACTGCAACGACAGGGTGAGTGTGGGGCTGATCCAGTGGTTTAACCGTCCTGGGTGCTGTGTGATGGCCCGTCTCATGATATCACTGGATCTCAGCAGAAGAATGAAGCTCTGTGAGCAGCCCTCCCTTAGAGTTTGATTGTGTCAGACTGAGACGAGAGCCCCTGTCTGTCTGAGCTCAGGGGCCACAGAGACAGGCCTTGTTCGCTAAGAGGCATAAACAACATCCTGTGTCTGTTTTGCCCCCTTGCCTCCTCCATTTTTCATTTTTACATCTTGTTTTGCTTTCTCTCTCTCTCTCTCTCTATGAGTTTCCTCACGCTTCAGTGCTCTTTCTTATTGTTGTATTATATTAAGATGAGGCCCGAGGCTGTGGTGGTGACAGATTCTTTTAATTTGTGGCTAGTGATTTGTGATTTTTCAGTTTCAGTCACTTCATTATGCAGCTTTTCTCTGCACATAACTAAGATGCTAAAACTTGTGTTTATATTACAGTAATAAATTATTTGTCTGAAAATTGCAGGCCACCCTTTCACCCCAGAACTACAGCCATCATATGAAGACCAGCTTAGACATCCTGTACAAGGAGGTGAGAAATAATTAGACTCTTTATCTGCGTGAGGGGAAATTCCACATAAACCTGGTGGTTTTCTTCCTTTTTGACTGTAGGTTCCCAGAACTATTGTCAACGTCTTGGAGATCCTGGAAATCGAAGGTCTTCGTCGGATCACAAGGGACAGTCTCGGGTGTAATTTATTACAAAAGTCAGTCCGATCAGTCCGTTTGTTCTTTCTTATTATTTGTTACCTGCAGATTTTACCTGAATGTGCAACTATAACCAATCGCTGCATCTTTTGCGCAAATTTGACCTTAACCCCCTGCACAGTTTCATTTCCTTGAAGTGAAGATTGAAATGAAGCAAGTCCAACATCAGGATCACAAATATTACTGTTTAAATCTATGCAGACCTGTTTTCAATGACGGAGTATTAGAGACACTTTGAAGAACATTATAAAGAGGAAGTGTTGAGAGTAAAGTCAAAATACTATTTGTGCCAACTCCTATGGCAATGTCCAAGGACTTCCTTCGGTCATTCACAATAAGAGTCTGCATACATTAATTAGATAAATACCAAATAACAAGCTAAAAACACAATCACAAGAAGATGGTTAAGCCGGGTTCAGCCGACCATGACTGGATTGGGATTATTTTGGAGATATTTAGGATGGAGAAACTGATCTATCTGTTAAGGTTGCAGAAAGCCAAATTCTATCAAATCTGGAAAAGCTGGATTTCATTCATTACCCCTACCAGAGCAGACTTTTCTCACTGACAATTTTATTTTCGAAACTACCTGTATAGGACTCACTCATTGTTTAAATTATTATTTTTATAAGGACGGCAGCGGCTTCCCCCCTTGTTCATAAGTTTTGTTCTGCATAAGCGTTAGGTCTCCCAGTGTCAATGTAACGCCACCTGGAGTTCATGTGAGTTTACTGATCAAGCTGGAGACTATTTGTTAACTTGGACTTAAATCAAAAACCTGGAAGGACACCTGTTTAATTGTCATGATAACTATGATTCTGATTGATTTTTTCTTGTCCATTCCTAATAAAAATACAAAAAAAAAAAAAAAACAATACAAAAAAACAACAACAAAAAAACAAATAACACCTGAAGCCAGGGGCGGTTCTAGGGTGGGGAGCAGGGGGGGCCAGTGCCCTGCCCTTGCACCCCTCCTTTTTTTTCACTTTACTTTTTAAACTTCTTACTCACTTTTTTAAACATTATTTTAATGTGCTACTTTTTAGACTCTGAAATGATTTTCTTACTTCTTTTTAAACTTGTTACATTGTTTTCTTTTCTTTACCTTTACTTTATTAACTGTACTTTTAATTTTTTTGACTTTTGAAAAAACTTCTGACTTATTTCAGTTACACTCTAAAAGGGTTCATCGTAGATAAATGAGCTCTCAATATTTCACAAGGTATGGTAACAGTGTTGTGTATCTGAGTGTTATAAATACACATGGACTACCCTTTATTCTCAGTAATGTAGTTTTATGTTTTGTTAGATGTGTAAAGTGTAGCTTTTCATGCTCACAGCAGTCAACAATACCTTCTTTCAAAGTGACCACCAGTCTGAAGAATCTTCAGGGAAAATGTACAGACCCCAGGATTTCACTAGCTTCAGGAAATATATAAATACTGCCTACAATGGTTCTTGCCATGTTATAGAAAATATTTAAATAAAGCTTAAAAATGGGGCAACTTTGATTTAAACTTTTTTAAAAGCTGCCACAGAGTCAACCTTTTAGGCCACAAAGTCCTAAAACATCTGTGACTGACTCCATGTGAGGCAGAATGTGCTTTTAGTCAAGAATTGTATACATTTTATATTCAGTGAGTTCTGTAAAAGTTATTGGCCAAGGCCACTGCTCCATTTAACCTCCTGAGACTGTGCGTCCTCGTGTGTCCTATAGAGTTTTATTCTGTTCCACTCAGAACAGTTTTAATTCACAGAGAAGAGTTCATTTGAAATTGTTCAAATTGTTATTTTTAATTATTACATTGATTTTTGGTTTTTTATGTTTGGAGCTACTAATTGTACAGAAACAATGTTTTTAATGGTTGTGATTTCCAACTAACCCCAAAAAGTCTCAGAAGGTTAAAGGAAAAAAAAAACTCAAAATACACTTCAGAAATGAGTTTGTGCTCCATCTTATGTTCGGATTTGATAAATGTTGGACATTTACTCTGGGATTGGAGTGAATTATGCCACAGTTTTCACCTCTGATCCACAGGCAGGTCTGCCCCTGCTTCCTGTTACCAGGAGAGGATTCACCGGAGCTGGCTGAAGTCAAACGGATCAATCGGGAATTACAAGTGAGTAAAACAGGAAATCTAGACTGTCCTGATGAGAAATGTCATTACAGCCACAATAATGTTCATTTCTATCAGATTGAGACTGAAAACCTGGTGTATGGAGGTCACTATGATGGCAGAGAGGACTTTGCAGTAGTACTCCAGCCTTTTTTCAAGAACACCATCGTTCCAATAAATGCAGTAAGCTATCCCAGCTCCTCGCTGCCTTACCAAACCTTTAGATCACATAATACACACAGGGATGTGTTTGCTTCCTCCAGGACGGCCGGCCTGACACCACCTACTTCTCAGAGGACTGTTTCCACTTCAGTGAACGAGGACATGCTGACATGGCGGCTGCTCTCTGGAATAACATGGTGAGTCTGGCAAAGCCAACGGTTACAGGAGGCTTGGGTTATTACTTCTTAAAGCTCAGACATGTTTCTGTCTCCTCTAGTTGGAGCCTGTGGGGAAAAAACAAATATACAACCATTTTACAAACAGCAGAAATGCCCTAAAGTGCCCCACTGAGGTAAGACAGCTGCTGCATAATGCTGACATACTTATGGGCAATCAAGTTGCTTGCAGTTCATTTAAGGCCTTTGTGTGTTTCAGGAACATCCATATATCTTCACAAAGGTGAACAGCTTTCCCAGTTTGACCACAGCACTGCCAGCACACAGCAACACAACCACAGCAGCAGCAACACACACCACCTCGATCCAGCCTCTCACCTCAGATTGTTCGGGCAGCGTCCCAGCCTGGATCGCTGCTGTGCTCGCTGTCGTTGGTCTTCTGATTGGCTGGGCCATCACCTGGATCGCCTTCTTCTGCAGAGACAAGAGAACCAAGAGGATGACGATGGCATCTTCACTGGAGATGAAAGGGACACCGTTTTAAAATTCTACCTGTTGTAATTCTTGCACTGAATTATTCATGTCAAAACAAAGAATCCACATCAGCATCACTGAACCATAAAAACACAAAGTCACTGGATGCACCCAGAATGCTTCACTTTGTTTTTTATCACTTTTTCAGTATGTATAGGTTTAATGACTAATCTAAAGTAGTTTAATTGAAAACACTGGATTTGTATGTGCAGAATTTAGAAAGTTTTGTAATGTAAAGTAAAATACACAATTTTTACCACCAAACATGAACCTAAATAATTGTGTGTGATAATACCGTGCTGTAAAAAAGTATTTGCAGGGGTGTTTCTTGTACCTTGGAACATCGGGGATTTAGCCCAGACCCTCATAGAGGAATCTGGGGGAACTTACACAGTAAAAAAAAAAAGATTTTTATTAAAGCTTTGTTGAGCATTGTTGCACCTTGTTTAAAGACAAATATTGCAATATGCATGTATGGCACACAGTTCTTGTGCTTCGTGTTTGTTTGTCTCGCTTAAATGTTTCAGATCAGCCAAAGATAACCGGAGTAAATACAAAATGCAGTTTTCATATGATGATTTATTTATTAAAGGACAAACACCAAACTGACCCTTTAAAATGTGTTTCCTCACTTGTTAAATCATGAATTAACTATGATTAACCACATTATTTACTACTCTATGTTTTGTTTCACTACCAAGACCTGATTTCTATCACACCTGTAGCAAAACCCCCCCACTTCGGACTGACATGAAGTATGGGCTAAAAAAGCAACAACATAACCCAGAACAACTTCTAAATCACTGCAGGCCTCATGGGTTAACGTTAAAGGGATACTCCACCGGTAAGCTATTTTTTGTCTATTGCCATATTCCTCAGAGTTAGATAAGTGGGCAAAAACTATTTGTAAACAGCTCAGCCGTTTTCCTGCTCTGGCAGGCGGATATTCATACTCCTTTAGCATTAGCTTAGCGTAAAACACTGTAAATGAATGGTACCTAATAGCATGCTAGTAGGTACCATTCACTTACAAAGCAAAAAAAAAAAGTCTGTAAATGGATCTTGTTTTTTAAAGCTTTTTATATGCCTTTATTTAAACAAAATAACCTGAAGGAAACTAAACTAAAGGAAAGGGGGAAAAAAGGGAAATAAAAAACTGAAGGAAGACTTCTAGTTATTAGACTTATTTGGTCCTTTAGCTATATTTTATGTTAAAAGGTTGTGCTTTACTCATGCATTACCCGTATGCAATAGAATGTAAGTATTTTTGTCATTTTGCAATGAAATAAATCAAATATGCAGCTGAATTGTACCTTTTTCAAATGAAGTTATGACAGGTGGTTATGATGAATCCCTTTATTTATTTATTTATTTATTTATTTATTTATTTATTTATTTATTTATTTATTTATTATCTAATCTGTGTACATACTCATACTCTACTACCACTGAACATTAATTATTATTATAACTTGTGAATCTGCTTACTGGCTCTGCACGTAGGCTTACTTGTTTCTTCACAACAGCGCCATCTAGTGTCAGTGGGGGTATCACATCGTTTACAACGTACAACACCAGAGTGAAGATGGCGGAGGGCGAATTGAACGTGGATAGCCTCATTTCTCGGCTCCTGGAAGGTATACAATGTTATTAAGTCTGTGATAGTCAACATTTTGTAGGGGGTTGTACTATTTGACCAGCATCGTTAATTGGTAGAGTTTATGTTACTGTTCCAGGTTGCTTTATTGAAAGCAACAAAGTGTTAGCCGCTAATGCTATCGTTGTATTTCAAGCTAACGTAACCGTTAGCTTCCTATCCGTGTTTATAAACACTACGAGCAATAAACGCATACGTGTCTTACTGCGCATATGTTTTTAATGAGTATAAATAGTTCGTGTTTTTTATTCCAGTATGCACATACACTTTATGCCTGATACAGTTGCGGAATTGTGATATATTTGACTGTTATTTGGTAGGAGGGGCAGGGACGCTTTCCCATTGCGTTGGACTCATATTCGTAACACTTTTAACGCAAAACGCAGGAACATTCTTGACCATTGACGACCTTTTTGTTCACCGCGGCTAAATTTTGCGCAATATATTCTTGCTGACTTCAGTTCATATTTGTTCTGGTTTAAAGACTGACCTGAATACGGGACTCAGACCGTAGAGACAAAAATAATGCAACTCAAATGTAAACATAAACAGCTCATCTTGATTTTTGATGGTGTTATAATTGCTAGAACAAATCTAAAATATAAGCCTTTTTTTGTTCAGCGCTTGATTTGTAGGTGGATTTGTTAGCAGGTTAGTGTGATTCATATTTCTCATATAACAGCTTGTAAAGGTGCAGCAGAATAATTAAATACACATTATCGTGAGACGATTTAATGCTTCAAAAACAATTTAAAACAACCTTTAATCTCTCATCCACATCTTAAACGTGGTTCTGTGTTCACAGTAATAGGATTTCTTCTGGTTTTTGTTGTTGAACAGAGAGAAAGGTGTTTAAAAATCCTTTTTCGCTGGCATTTTACCAGCTGCACATAAAAGGTCTTTTCTGTTCTCTTGTGAGAAGCTCTGAGTCAGACCGAACCACTAAAGCAAATTGTCCTTGGCTTACTTTCCTTCTCTATCTGTGACACTGTTAGATGGACAAGACACCACATTCAAGGCTTTCATAACCTTAAAGTCTGCTTTAAAGAGTAGTTCTCATAAAAGTAAACCCAGCTAATAAATTAACGATCATCTTCTTAGTTTATACTTTGTGTTCGATTAGTCATGTTTGTAGCCTTTTTAAATATTTTTTTATTAAAGTTATTACTTTCATGATCTCATTTAGCCTAAAACTAAATTATGCCTAATTTGAAACAGTGACACTAAACTTAACAGATGCAGTTGGAGCAGGAAAAATCTGGAATAATGTAACTCCATGAAAGACTGCATCAAAATGTATTAAACTTTTGTTTATTATGAAACAAAGTCAATAATTAATAAGTCCTTAAATACATGCAGTTGATTAAATGACACTTAAAGTGTCTTACAAGTAGGGCTGCACGATTCTGGATAAAATGAGAATCACGATTTTTTTTTTTTTGCTTAGAATTGAGATCACGATTCTCTCATGATTATTTCTAATATAGATATTTATTGCACTTATTACCTGCACATCAACTTCTTAACGGCTGATACTGAACATGAAAACAGTAAATGTCTCTCTTGTCTTCTCTTACGTACCCCTCCTTCGGAACATGTTAACAATAATAACAGTTTCTAACTTTGTCATAAGAGAGAGAAAGAGGGAGCGCTTGTTTTCATGCAGATTATGTCCCAGATCAAATGCAGTACAATCATCATCTTTTTTTTTTAGTTGTTGTCATTTGGAAATGAAATCACATACAAGTATGAATTGAGATCACGATTTTTTAACGATTAATTGTGCTACTATTATCCCTACTTACAAGATACTTTGACAATTTTACAACCAATCAACAACATTCTTGTCTAATGTCTACTGTCATTTAGTCTTTACCAAGCACATACATCCACTACACAGTGTTTTACACGCACAAGCAAATGGTGATTTAGCTTGTGATAATCACAAATCCTTATCATTGCGTAGTTTCAGCCCTTAAGAACCATATCTCCTTAAAAGTTCAAGCTGCAGAGTGCGAAGTGCAGTCAAAGGTTCTGTGTTCAAACTAAGCTGGCAAAACATCCCAGCTTTATTAACCGTGCACGGATGAGGTCTGGTTAAGAGCCCAACTTCTGCAGTTTCATGCTTCATGTGATGCATGAAATGTGAAATAGAAGATGAGTAAAATTGATGGATTTGAGCTGCAGGAGTGGTGGATTTCTAACCCAGTACGTCAACATGTCCATTTTTAGCTACTCCTTTTGCGGCTGTGTTGTAAATTGTCATCTGTCACGCAAATAAAAAGACAATAGAGTGAGGATTTAAACAAATGTCTTCTCTGACTAAGATGCATTTGCCTCACCAGGCTCAGCAAGCCTTTATTGGATTCTTTAGTGGGCGTCTAGCTGGAAGGCAGTACGAAAACGGTTACTTGTTACATAATTCCTCAGTTGTGGATTTGCTCATATCATTGTTTTCAAAATGGCACATTTTCACACAGTTCTGATTTTGTTGACATGACGTAAGGGTTTAATGTTTTTAATGCCCTTTTTAATAACAAGGTTTTTATGTATAATCATACTTTTCATATTTCCACCTGTTTTTGTTGCTGACTGTATCCAGTGTGTGCGTTCCTGACTTTTCTTCTCAGAGTTAAAAGATAAATCTGAGCTGCTTCAGATGTCATAAAGTAAGCTTTAGCTAACAGTGCATTTTCAAAGCCAATAAACCCACACCATGGCTAAAGATGCAGACTCCTCTCATACCCTAAGCAGTTGGTGTCTAAAGTATGGCTGAGACTAAGCTACAGAATCATTACACCCACAGTTTATCTGCTTGAAATAAATCTTAGTGATTCTGCTGGAAGCATTTTTTTTTTTAAGTGCAAAGTGACTCTATCACGGCTTCTTTCTGGTGAACTTTGTGATGCTGATGCGACTTTGTGTGAGCAGTAGTCAGTAGCTTTGACAACCTCTGTTTTTCATCTTCAGTGCGAGGATGCCGTCCAGGGAAGATCGTCCAGATGACCGAGGCAGAGGTTCGGGGCCTCTGCATCAAATCCAGGGAGATTTTCCTCAGCCAGCCCATCTTGCTGGAGCTTGAGGCACCCCTAAAGATCTGTGGTCGGTGTTCGTCGTTTGTGTTCTCTCACTCTTTTCTGATCATTTTATGCTATCTTTTACATTTTATTTGTAACATGTTTTTATTGAAAACACAAGAGAACACACCTGATTATTTTATTCTAATGCACAGTTTAAGAAAACTTCAGTCCTGAAATGTATTCATGCTACATCAACTAATTTATTAATAGCTTGAATATTTATTTGATTGCAGTATCCCACCGGTGGTTTTGTGTTTATACATCAACAAGTCAGAGCTTTTTCTGTGGTAAAATACAGTTTACACTATTTCAGGCAAAATATTTAAATTTTGTGTTTGATTGGATTAATATGAAAATATTCCTCTCTGCGTTTCATTACGTCAGATTACACGAGCGGCATTTTAAAAGTGCAGCACAAGCATGAAACCTACATTCTGCCTTTTGTGCATTCTGAAAAGTTGGGTGCACTAGTGGCAAACTCCCACTGTGCAGAGTGCAAACCACAAAGCGTGTTCTGCACAGCCTAGAGCAACAATCTATTTCTCTGATGCACCTCAGAGTTTTCTTATGCAATCAGGCTGCATACTGCTACAGCTTAGGTCATATATTATGTCCCAGTTACTCTCATAATTAAACTCTGTAAATAGGGGGACTGCGTCTATCGTGTAATATGGAGGAGTTAAAGACAAGCAAATCTTTTAAGAGATTTAATTCTGTTAACATCTGAAAAGGCTGCTGCTGTCTGTCTGCATGTTATCACATTACAAAACTTGTTCTCATGTCTTGAGCGAACTATTCTCTGTGCTGTTCCTAGAGAGAACAGCACCCCATCTTCATCAGATCATTATAAGATTAAATATACAAAATAATAACTTGAATATATTTATTCTATCATGTTTTTAGCAACAGTATTTTCAACAAGTGATGGTATTCAAATGGTTTGACATAGCTTTGAAATATGCTGGAGTTTGTTCTGGGAGCTGTGAAAGAAGCAGCTGCTTAGTTGAGACAAGAAGTTAATTAGTTTTAATTTGTATTAATTGAGTAGCACAGAAATCCACTTTTCTTTTTGGTCACATTAGAGCTAGCTTCTGTTTGGGTAGGGCCCTCTTTAGTCATCTGTGTCTGGAGCTTTTGACCCAAATTAGAGTGACTCTTTAAGTTGGAGCAAGAGGATATAAAAAGAAGCAGGTCTTGGCTTTGTGATGACACGAGTCTCCCCTGCAGAGAGAGGGTATTTTGCTGGAAGCAACTCCAGCTCACATCTCCTTTACTGCTGTTAAAGATAGCAGAGGTTGGCCCTTAATCCTGAGAGAGCTGTTAAATTAAAGCTAGCTTGTGTGGATGTGGGTTTTGTGTGTGCTTCATTTTTGTGATTAACCTGGATTGTGATGGGTCTTTCCCCTGGTAGCTTTTTTCCAACGGGCTACGACATTGATCTGGTGTCTGTTGTCATGGTTTTTATGTGATCTTCTGTTTTCTGACGCAGGCTCAGTAAAGTGTACTGTTCTTGAAATCCAAACAGCTTTAGAGACAGGATATCTGAATATAGTTTTAATGCCTGCCATTGGTTTGATTATATTGTTTTATTATTACGAACTTTACCCTGTTCATCTGTTATTACAAGCTATTTCACTGCTATTTGTTGTGATCGCTTAACTTTTGTAGTTTCTTACGTTCAGGTTTTTATATTGCACAAATAATTGCCAAATTACCACCTGTTTTTAGGTGACATCCATGGGCAGTACACAGATCTACTGAGGCTGTTTGAGTACGGTGGCTTCCCTCCAGAAGCAAACTACCTTTTCCTGGGCGATTACGTGGACAGAGGGAAACAGTCCCTGGAAACCATCTGCCTTTTGCTGGCCTACAAGATCAAATACCCAGAGAACTTCTTCCTGCTCAGAGGCAACCACGAATGTGCTTCGATCAACCGTATTTATGGCTTCTACGACGAGTGTGAGTAAATCCGAACTGTAACCACACAGCTGTGAATCTCATCAGTGTTTGATGATTAAAATGTGTTTACAGGCAAGCGAAGGTTCAACATTAAACTATGGAAGACCTTTACAGACTGCTTCAACTGCCTCCCCATTGCTGCTATTATTGATGAAAAGATCTTCTGCTGCCATGGAGGTGACAGGCTAACGCTGGCTCTCGTTCCTCTTTCAATAATCTACATTTTAAGTTTATTCTTATTGCTGTTTAAAATGTAGCATCTAGACTTAAATGTAATGTCCTTGTTTTCTGTTTCAGGGCTTTCACCTGATCTGCAGTCAATGGAGCAGATCCGCAGGATCATGAGGCCAACAGATGTACCAGATACAGGTGCTGTTTGAGTCCTTGTGTACTTCAGTCCTACAAAAAAATAGTTTGAATGGAAAAACGGTTGTCTTTTTCTGAGTAAATGACTGT
This sequence comes from Callopanchax toddi, assembly GCA_006937965.1. Classification (NCBI taxonomy): domain Eukaryota; kingdom Metazoa; phylum Chordata; class Actinopteri; order Cyprinodontiformes; family Nothobranchiidae; genus Callopanchax; species Callopanchax toddi. The sequence continues at coordinate 123,706 of SSNR01000125.1, read as the reverse complement.
TGTATCTGTAGATCTGATCTGGTATATCAGCAGAGTCGTCTGTTTGTGTTGTCTTTTCAGCACTTTCATATCTTGTTCCTGTGTCCTATCAGGCCTGCTGTGTGACCTTTTGTGGTCCGATCCGGATAAGGATGTGCAGGGTTGGGGAGAGAACGATCGTGGGGTCTCCTTCACCTTTGGGGCTGATGTGGTCAGCAAGTTCTTAAACCGTCACGACCTGGACCTCATCTGCAGAGCCCACCAGGTAATTAGGAATGGAATGCTATGGTAGCATACCTCCGTTTTATTCTCTAGTACTGGTAAAAGAAGTATAAAGTGCCTGCCTGCCTTCATTTAATCTCTTCTCTGACATTTACTGTACATACAAACCATCAGGTCTCATCTGTTTGATTTTTTGCATGTTTTAATCAGGATTAAACAATAATTAGCAATCTGATTGAGTTATCAGTTCCATATTTGTTTAGTTGGTGTTGAAAGTTCAACCCTGAAAGACACAACAGTTTGTTTCTGAAACAAACCAAAGATGTGTTCTTATTATTGATCGCTGTGGGTGTTGGAATAATGTCGTGTCCTAAAACAGGTTGTGGAGGATGGATACGAGTTCTTTGCCAAACGCCAACTGGTCACACTCTTCTCTGCTCCAAACTACTGCGGGGAGTTTGATAATGCGGGCGGCATGATGAGTGTTGATGAATCCCTCATGTGCTCCTTCCAGGTAGTCTGCAAAATCAAAGTGACGTGTGATGTTTTCCAGAACTCACATTATCCCTGAAAACAATCACTCTCATGTCCTCTCTGTTTTGTTTAGATCCTAAAGCCCTCAGAGAAGAAGGCCAAGTACCAGTACGGCGGCGTAAACTCCGGTCGACCTGTCACTCCGCCCCGCACCACCCAAGCACCCAAGAAGAGGTGAACACCCAACTGAGGCGCTCCTCCCTCCTTCTCATCTAAATCCATTCCTGGTCTGCCATCATGGCACCCCCTCCTGTAACACCCCCTCTTTTCTCCCCCAGCCCCTCAACTCCACTTTTCTTAATGTGTATGTGTACATAAATCTGCTGTGATCAATCTGTTTTATTTATTTAATTCTTGTTTGTCTGTGTCGGGATTTTTTTTTATATTCTAACAATCTTTTTGGGTGGTTTTACTTTCAGTGCTTTTAAAGGTTTTCTGAGGGTTTTGTGTTGTGTACGGAAATGCCTTCTATATTGAGGGGCAACGTGACCAAGTTACAGAAAACTTTTTCCCCCCCAGAAAAACAAAATAGAGATTGAACGAATATTTTACCTTCTTTTTTTTTTTTTTTTTCCTTTTTCCTTCTCAAAGAAAAAGAAGACCCTTTGAGTGTTTTATTTGGGACTGTGCAAAGCTAAATTCACAAGTTGCATTTCACCTGTTTGCATTTTCATCTCATCACAGCATGAGTAGTACACTTTGTGGTTTTTGTGCACAAGTATATTTTTTAGATTCAAACAGAGATAAACATACAACTCCAAATTTGTGATAAACAAAACATACAGATGACATCAAACGAATCTGGACACCGTCGACTCTAACAGGTCATCTGGATCAGTTTCTCTACTTTGCTATGCCTCGACTCCGCTCCCACACAGAAACATCCCACTTTGCTAACAAAGCTGGTACTGATTTTATCCCTCATGTTTGTTAGGCTTTCTTTTAAGATAATTTTCAGTTTTTAGTCTGTTTTGTGGTGAGGGAGCATTTTAAATACACAGATTTGTGATTGCAGTGCAAACAAATACATGTAGTTATAAAATTTTGCTTTTAAAATCTGAAATTTAGGAAAGAATCTAACCTATCAAATATTAAAAGGGGAAAACGAGTCTCACAAACCATTCATAATAATAGTTTATTCTAATGTACATATGGTACTCTGAAGTAAACTTGCTTTTGGAAGCTTTATTGTGAAACAGCAGCTTATTTTCTTCTCATATCCAGTCTGTTGAGGTGTAAAAATGAGCGGAGGTGTACTCCCACCTAGCTCAAGCGTTGCTGTGTGATTGTGTTGCCACCTGGTGTGTAAATACAGCACTGCAGAGCAAAAGCGTGCACATTTCATGTTTTATATTACCAAATGGATCAGCAGGGTGAGTCGTTCAGTACATTTCCAGTATAAAATGTGGTGTCACAGTTACACAAACCAGCTGTAGGTCTGGTTTATTTCTGCTTCAGTCTTTACTGCTAGAAAGCTGCTGTTGAAATACTATTGAAAGCAAAATTGGCCTCTTTTTATTTTCTTTGTTTTGCTTTGTTTTATCGATTCAGTAGAATTCTTACGTTCTCCATTCATATTGTTTACTTGCTTCTTTTATTTCCTTGATGATGGCAAGAAAACAATAAGGTGTTACCAAAAGCTGTTTTGCAATTTGTACAAGTTTGTTTAAAAGTCAATACATTCAATAAAGTCGTTGAAATCTGAAGTTGCTTTCATCATTTTTATTTTTAGCTCTATCATTTTTTCCTTTTTGAAAAATATCTCAAGAGTTAAAAAATGATCACTACAAGCTGCAATGTTGAGATTACTAATTATTAGCTTGAGCAGTATTCATGTTTAGTCATTTTGTAAACATTTGCAGTGTTTTAAGGTGATCAAAATCTCATTGTAGAAATTAAAAAGCAAAAGTATGCTATGTTTTATAATATTAGTCATATTTTACAGTGTATAGCTCAGTTGACTTACATTTTCTATATAACTTGACTTCTCAGGCAGTTGAATCAGCTCTGAAAACCAAAGATCAGCTGCTGGTGGAGGCATGGTGCTTAGTTGGTGGGTAAGCTGTAGTGTCACTGTCAGAAAGAGAAGAGCGTTTTAATAACATGAATGCTCATGTTTCTTTTTCTGTTATAAGGTAGAGCTGTGGCTGGTGTTTCCATTGTCAAAGAGGATCAGCTTAGTTGTGCTGAAACAATATTTAATAAAGTGTAAAAACCTAACAGTTATTTTAAAAACATGAGCTAACAAGTCATTCTATTAACACACATTTAATACCACAAAATATTAACTACATTAAACTGATCATTTAAAATGCAATCTTTTAAGATTAAAATATATTTTTTTAATGTTTGTACTCTGCAATCATTTTTTATTCTGTATTTATGTGTAGTTTTGAGTTAAGTAAATGTTGCAAAAACTTTATTTTGAATCCAAAAACAATCCGTTCGTATAAATTGAAAAATATAAATAAAATCAATAATTGACTAATTTGGTATATTTTTGTGATGTGTTTCGCCTTCCAGCCGGATGGGGGCGGTATATATCTGATGCGTACCAACCTCCTGCTGCGCAGCGCAGGACATTAGATTCCTATATCATGCGGATGAGATACAGCCAGGGAAAGGAGCGACTTTAAATCAAGTAGAGATCTAATGTTTTCCACGACATGCTGCTGAACCAGAAGTGTAAGCTAAGTCCCGTCCTCTGCATCACTGGCAGCTAAAATAATTTATAAAGAGTCGTTTTAGCCGTGATTTAGACGGAATGTTTTGGGGTTTTACACAGTGATTTGTCATGAGTTTGTTTTTAGAAACAAATACGTTGCTTTGGAGGATAAAACTAATGTGTCTGTCCTGTCCTGGTTAGCTGCTGTTGACAAGTCTGAAGTTCAGTTGAGGAAGAGTTCAGGTAGCTAATGTTGTTGTCCTGGTGAACTGGTGTGTGTGTATTTTTTCGCCCCCAATCGATTCCAGAAAGCAGGAGCTGATGAAGGATTTAAGGCCTCCATTTTTACTGACGGTCAGTGAAGTAACATCATAGCCAGATGTTTGTTGATTGCCTGTTTATGTGTTTTAGTTGATTCGAGTTCACAAATGGACATTAATCGACTAATTTAATCTTGATTTTTGTTACTTAAAGCGAAATATTCAGCAAAAAGTCCATCTCTATGAACCGAAGTTGCAGCAGATAGTAAATTATTAAAAATGTATTGACAAGTTTGTGATAATCTCAGCATTTTCCACTTTCAGTTATTAAAATTTCTTGTAAAGTTAATACATTTTTTAACCATACACATATTTAGAAGTGATATCAATTACAGTTATCATATAATATTAACAACAACCCATATTTTATTGTATTAACATTTTATTTATCTTGCTCCTAATAAAATTACACCAGTTCCACAAAATTCACATCACTTGTACTTCTCATACTATGCATTTGAGGTTAAAGTCCTGGTTTTCTTACACGCTTCTTGTCTTTGTGTCCTTAAACCTCCAGGATAAACAGAAACTCTCCCTTTAAGCTTCTATGGCACCGTGTCCAACATCATCCCTGCACAGCTGTTTCAACAATGAGCTATGGGACGCTTCAGGAGCTGAGTGAAGAATGGCGAGGTTTAGATTGAAAACGTGCATTGTTTCTATTGCTTTAGTGTTGTTCATTCTTATCGTAACCCTGGTTTTAAAGGCTCTCACACCAGAGGATTCTCCTTTCCAAAGCTCAGGAGATGTTAAGTTGATTCCAGACAGAAAGAATGAGCCACAGATCCAGAGACACAACCAAGAAACTCATGAAGACGGCAAAATGAATGAGTCCATCGACTCGGATACGAATGCTGCACTGGAAGCTGCACTGAGAAAGTTTCCACCTCCAAACTACTATCTCCATGCCTTTTATTATGCATGGTATGGAAACCCAAAGTTTGATGGCAAATACGTCCATTGGGACCACCCACAGCTGCCACACTGGGATGCTAAAGTAGCTCAGGGATATCCACAAGGAAGACACATTCCTCCTGATGACATTGGGTCCAACTTCTACCCATCTTTAGGACCTTACAGTTCCAGGGACCCCTCTGTCATGGAGGATCATATGCAGCAAATGCGTACAGCGGCCATTGGTAAGACAAGAAATTATTCTGACTTCCAGCTTAAGAACTCTGATGTTTCAAAGTTTTAATCAGGTAGCCACATGTTGTATAATTAACTAATGATAAGCATTTATAACAACATTCTGTGCCATAATCTACTCCTCATTTATTCAAGAAATCAAAAAACAGAGTGTGACCTATTAAAGTGAGATGGGTTACACTTCAAACTCACATTAAGAAGCATTTATTATTGGCCGATTTAACATGAATGAGTTGTTTGTTTTAGTTTTTTCTTAGAAAAAGCGGATCTTGTTCCTAAGTTGTTTGTTCGTTCTCAGGTGTCATCGCTGTTTCCTGGTATCCTCCCTTGGCAAATGATGATAACGGTGAGCCGATAGACAACTTGGTGCCTGCACTGTTGGAGGTGGCACAGAAATACCGCATTAAGGTTTGTATGATAAAAGCAAGCTCGGCACTACAAAATATAGTTAAAAATATATTTTCTAAATGCAAAAAGAGTAGAAAACACAGAACTATACAATGCTTAAAAGAGTTGAAAATGCTAAAAGGTTCTCAACATAAAGTGCATTCAATATTTGAGTTAATAATATAAGATATGAATAGAATAAGTGTTTTGACAAAAACAATAAGTGAGAATATTTTATGTCCCGATAACGGTAAACATACGAAGCATAGAACACTTCATTGTGAATCTCCCCCTTCACTGTTGCCCGACATGCATCACATAAATCAGGTAACATGACTTTAGTGATGTGTTGTCAGCTGGGCGTTTCATATCTCTGTTCGAGTATAACTCACTAAACTCACGTTTCTCCACTGTGTAGATTAGACCCATATCTTTGCAGATGTGCTTGTTAACAGCAGCAGTAATCTCCTTCCATCTGCAGGAGCTAGGAGCTACGTGGTGTGCGACGAGTAAAAGCCTGTTGCACTTACGCCAACACTCGATGCTGCTTTTGCTCGTTGACTGTTTCTGTATTCTTTGTCGTGGTTTTTGCACAGGTGATAAAATAAATTTGTGGTGTTGGAGTCCGTCGTTGGGACCGGGAGCTGGCAAACTTTACGAACAAACGTTGTCTGGTCCACGTCGGTCTTTTTTATCCAAACCACATCCATGAGACAGAAGTTGTCCCTCTTTTAGTTACAAGCTCCTCATTTTGGGTTAGCTGGTTATCCTGTTGATCCTGGTCTAAACACGTCTGCTACCGTCTTCCGCCATGTTTGTTTACGTTTTGCACTCCTAACCGTGGCGTAAACAATAGAGCTTTAAATTTGATGGTAGACATTTTTTATCGTCCAGACAACATATTTCGTCAGACTGACTGGAAACCTTATTTGTGCATCAATAAGATGAGATGTTTTTACCACCTCACTGATAGTAATCTGACCTAAATAGAAAAGTGTGAACCTGAGAAACTGATTATCAGTCCAACTGTGATATCAACGGTTTAATCCAGAAATGGGGCACAGTTGTATCAAGGACAGTATGACCTTGGAAATGTGTAACAATGTCTAAATAAGAAACTGTGGTAAAAACTCTTCATCTGATTCCATTTTATGTCAGTAACCTGTCATATATGAGGCCTGCCACCTTAAGTTTGATCAGCTGGGGTGGCCATCTTAAACGGGGTTGACTCCAAAAGTCAGTCACTCACAGACGTACATTCTGCTATTACTTTCTGAGAGTTTCATTAAAATCCATCCACTGGTTCATGAGGTCGTTTTAAACACACACTCAGTTGTTCTTATCTGAGGAGTGGAGCTGTTCCTCATTCTGGTTGTGGAGCCAGTGAGGTGGTATCTTCTCCCAGGCAGCAGGGTAACACAGCTCATGGGATGGGTGAGAAACGAGTGGCTTCTTGCATCTTTCTTTGAAAATGTGCTGTGTTTAATTTAGAAAAGAGGAAAGTAAATGTTTCCGTTTGTTGTGTGTTTACAGGTTGCTTTCCACATTGAGCCGTACAAAGGAAGAGATGAAGTCAACATGTTCACTAACGTCAAATACATAATTGAGAAGTGAGTATGCTGTTACTGTAAGTCTGTGATCTCACTCGGGGAATCCCTCTGCTCTGATACATTAGTCTGTGATCAATGAACTGGTTGTTTGTCTCTCCTCAGATATGGAGAGCACCCGGCGTTTTTCAAGTACCGGACTAATACTGGCAAACTTCTTCCACTTTTTTACGTGTACGACTCATACTTGATGAACTCTGAGCAATGGGCCAAGCTGCTAAAGCACACCGAGAGCAACAGCATCAGGGACACTCCGTACGACGCCATCTTCGTCGCCCTGCTGGTTGAGGAGAAACATAAGATGGAGATCCTGACTGCGGGGTTTGATGGCGTCTACACTTACTTTGCCACAAATGGTTTTTCCTATGGCTCCACTCAGCGGAACTGGGCCTCTATTAAAGCTTTCTGCGAGGATAACAACCTGATTTTCATTCCAAGCGTGGGTCCAGGTTACATTGACACAAGCATCCGACCATGGAACTTCCAGAATACGAGAAACCGAATCAGCGGCAAATACTACGAGACCTCTCTGAGCGCGGCGTTGGAGACCAGACCCGAGTTTATCTCCATAACGTCTTTTAACGAGTGGCACGAGGGCACGCAGATTGAAACGGCAGTCCCTAAAAGGAGCCACACGGTCTACTTGGACTATCTGCCCAATAAGCCATCAATCTACTTAGACATCACTCGCAAGTGGGCCGCGATATTTGGCGGCGAGCGACAAAGATGGCAAGACTGATGAAAGCAAACAATTGATGGGGTGTAGTTATAAAAGAAAGTGAGGTTCTGTCTGCAGAGTGCACCACAGAGTGAGAATGAAATGACTACTTCATTATTTAAATTTTGGCTGCAGTCTCTTGCACTGAATGAACTGCTGTTAATTAGTTCCAACATTTAGTCATTCACAAATAATCAGCATGATTTATCCTTCTAAACTAGCTGGAACTCAGGGCTTCTTTTGCTTTCTGTAATCCAAACCCATCCTATGGATCATGGAACGGGAAATAAATCACAAGTAAACAAAGCAGTTAGGTGGTAGAAAGCTGTTGCTTCATTTGTTTCTAAGCCACGCTGGTGTAAAACCGCATGAGTCATCGAGATGCAAACAGCAGTTCTTATCCTGAAGTACTCAAATATTTTTCTTTCATGTGCTGTAGTTCACCTTCAGAAGGATGGGTTCTGGCTGTGGTACGTGTTGTTCATGTGTCAAAGTGTTTGCACGAATCGCTTGAATAAATTCTCTGATTAGATACTGAAACTTCCCGACTGCATTTCTTTTTGTCGCCTATCGCACATAGTTCACATTTTTGAAAGGAGGTGCGTTATTTGTCAGATTTCTATCCAGCAGAGAGGTTTAGAAATGAAAGCCTTCTATTGAGTTGTTTGCATACTTGTCGTCTTTTCAGTCCTTGTGTTTTCACAGGCTCCAGCAGGATTTATTGACATCCAGTTTCACACTCGTGTGTCCACGTTACTTGACAAATTAGGGAGAGGGGGGGAAAAGTCTGAGGGAGATTCCAAGTGTTTGGTTTGCATTTAGTTCATATGTGATTCAAAACGGTGTTGACGCTGCTGGAAGATCTGAACCAAAACAACAAACCTGTCAGAATGACAGATTTGGATTAGGCGGACTGCTACACTTTTTATTCTTAGGAAATACTCTGCCTGTTTGTGCTCCCTCAGACATGAAATCAACATTCATAATGCGATTACGCAACAGCAGATGGAACTGAGGAGACATTGCTAGAAAGCAAAGGATGAATCAGAAAGTGGATAAACCACTCACTTTTCTATTCAGTTATTAAAATGTTGCAAACTTGTAAAAGTAGGGCAGCATTTTTGGAGCTAAGTAATGACTCAAAAATAACCCGAGAGCTTTTTAAAGCAAAGAAATACATTTTTAACTCGTCAAGTCGGCCTCCTCACCTTAATGAGGACCAAACCGAGCGTAGAAAGGCCCGCTAACAAGCAGCAACAGGAGCCTGATGCCTTTAAGGTCGAGTAACGTGTCAGCCTTTTCAGATGTCTGTGAGATCCAGACTTCTGGGAGTTATTGACTGCATTTTTCAAATGACTTATCAGCCTTATATTATTTTTAATGAACCATTAGGATCAAACATGCCTTTGGAAATTCTAAAGATTGTGTCTGAACGGAAGTACAAAGGTTCTGTTTGTCACATTACGCATTATTTTTTTCATTCTCTTTTTTTAAAGACCTGTAGAAATTGGTAGATTTGATTACCTTGAACTTGACATGTTTCAACTGCCAGCTACAGTCTTCAGATGATACCTTCATCTGCTGTTTATCCTTCAGACTTAATAATAATAATAACTATTTGTATAGCACCTTTCTCAGGTCAAAAACCACAAAGTGCTTCACAATTAAACGATGATAGAAACACAAAGGATAAAAACTTGATAAGAACATCATAAAAAATAAAACCTAAAACATCATAAAATCGGTTCAAAGCCAGCCTGAATAAATGAGTTTTCAACTGTTTCTTAAAAGAATCAACAGAGTCCAGGCAACGCAGAGGAGGAGGTAAAGCGTTCCACAATCTGGGAGCCACCACTTTAAAAGACTGATCTCCCCTGGTCCTAAAATGTGATCTAGGAACCATCAACAGCCTCTAGATCGCAGACTACGAGGAGGACTAAGGCTCTAAAAGGTCTGAGAGAGAAACAGGGACCTGACCACGCAGGGCTTTAAAAGTAAAAATTTTAATTTTTAAATAAATTCTAGCCAATGCAGGGATCTTAAAACTGGAGTAATGTGCTGACTCTTTTCTGTATTGGCACACCTGACAGGCCAGCTGACCACATGGTCTCTGGAGCAGGGAATCCCAGCAGGTAGGTCCTCTCATCCTGGTCCAGAACTTGTACCTGTTGTTTGTTTTCTGTTTGTGTTTAGGTTGTGTAGTTGTTTTTTTCTTACAGGTCATCTTTGCATTCTGAGCCATCTCTGAACTAATAATTCTCACATTGCATGTTTATACCAATCCAAAGACTCCCGGGTCTTGGTAGGGAGAGAGTCCAGAATGTGTCCATGTCTGTGTGGGCCTTTGTTCAGCCATGGAGGTCTTTCTTCAGTTTTACATTCTTTCTGGATTACGACACAAGTTCATCCTTTACTGTGTCTTCAGTGTTTTCTGATTTTGACCCCAAAGCAGAATGACTCCCTCTTTGTCCTTCAGAACGGCCACCATTCTTCATGTCACGGATTCAGCAACGTTGGAAACATTCCTCAGAGGTTCTGGTCCATATCAACATGACAGCATCTTCAGCTGAACATCCCATGATGTGAGTCTCCTGCTCCATCACATCCTAAAGGTTCTGGACTGGACTGAGATGTGGGGACTGTAGAGGTCACTGGAGTCCAGAGAACTCATTGTCATGTTGAAGAAACCACTTTTATCTGCTTTCTGATCCTGAATTAGAACTTCATCTTCACCTCTAGATGCCTAAATGCATTCAATTGCTGCCATCTGATTGGCTGATCTGTGTTAAGGGTCAGTTGAACCAAAGTGGCTGATGGATGCACAGGATGAGCTGGAAACGTGTTTTTCTCTCTTTATTCTGCAGATTTGGTTTGGTTCAATATTCTAAAATAAGTATTGCACGACCAGATGAATACTGAATGGATTCCTTCAAGCTTTTTATCCATTAACCTCACCAGCAATCAGACACAAGGAAGGAATTTCACCCAAACGTTCGCCGGAAACAAATTCCCTTGCATCCGTGTCGTCAGCGGTTTAGAGCGAGAACCTTTTGAGCTCCGTCCTGCAGCAGAAGTGATTCACCTGTTTAAACCCGTCAGACGTTTAACTCAGCATCCTTCACTCACACGCACGCAGTGACACACGCGCGCGCGCGCACAGCAGCAGTCCCGCCACAGCCCGCAGCTGCATTAACGGTAAACAGAGCAAAAGGTAGCGCATGGGCAAGGCAGCGGGGACTTATTCCACATCGCCGAGCATCCATGGCGTCCTCTGACACCGAGCTATGAATTTAACGTGCAGGCTAACGAGGTAGCCGCCCATTTCATCCTTTTTTTTTTTTAATTTTCAAATTTTTCATTTCCAGCCATCATCTGTAGTCGGTGTGCGGCGCGGGAGGAGAGAGAGGGGATGCGGCGCACATCATTTGAGCAGCCTCTGTTATAGGTATCACCATTCTAGATCAGGACGGCGGATGTGGACAGATCTACTGCTGCCCAAACACACCGCGGATTATTATTATTATTTGTATTTATTTATTATTATTTAATGTAATTTTTTTCCAGGCGCATCCACGTTTTCTGCGTGTTGCAAGGTGTCTTTGACAAGGATACAGACCTCTGGAGGAAATGAAAGGGAAGCTCTGTTTTGGCTCACGCCTGTCGAGATGGTGAGTAAAAGGCGTGTTTTTGTATTCCACGATTCTTACAGAAACGAGGAAATCAGCTAATTACAGGCGACCTCATGAGAGCCGACACCGATCACTGACCAGTCCTTTCTCCTTTTAATTCTCGAGGTTAGATCTGACATTTTTTAAACGCTCAATGCACCGATTATTGTTTTTTTTCCTCCCATGAATGTGACTACTTGTTCAAATCTTGCACTCTTAGCTGCAGCTCGTCATTTTCAGCCCCATTCGCCACGTTTTTTTTCTTTCTTCTTCTTTTTCTTATATTTGGACTGTTTCCGTGTCGTGTCGGTCCACACAACATGTTCTGGTGATTTTCCATTTTTTCACCAACTTCACTGGAGACAATCATTGTGAAAATATATATTAAAAACAAGAGTCTCCGCGTTTTAAAATGACCTTCAGTGCTCGGTGTGGCTGGAAATGAATTGTCACCTGCAGTCTCTGCACAAGCATCCTGCAGGAACACGTCCATCTGGACATCCCTTTGACCCTACCTGTTACTAAAATCATATCTGAGATTTCATGCATCTCTGCAGCCAGAGTCAGTTAATTTCTTTCTTGATTTTCTTTTTTTTTTCCCTCCCCAGCAGCCATCTCGCTGCAGACTACTCACCCATGTAGTGCTCGTGTCCCAAATACATCACAATGTATTTACCAAAAGCCATGTTATTTAAAACCTGAATGGGCTGCATGACTCTCAGTGGTTACACAGCTATAGGATGCTCACTCATTTTGCAGAAAAAGGTCATTATTACAGAGATGACACATTATGCATCTCTAAACTCACATGCTTTTGTAAACAATGCATCAAAAATGGGATGTTTACCAAGAACAGAGAGAGGGAAAGAAAACGTGGAATCATTAAATGTAAAATATGAGCTAACGAGGCTCTAATGAGCTCTTACCTGGCTGACTGAAGACCCCAACATGGCAGCTGTCAGTTAGAAACAGAGGCAATGGAAGAAGTGTAAATAATTGTAAACAAAATGTAAATAATAAGCATATTATTGTCTATTTCCCTGGAGAACCTATAAGGGGTTTGGAACATTCATTTCAAACACAGAGATTTGAAATCAGCTTTAAAACTGCAGTGAGAGCTTCATTAACGTACGCTAGTTTACAGCTCAATCCCCTGATTCTCCCTCCTGAGGGGTTTTCATGTTCTGGTCCACATGCAAGGTGTTTCGATCACTTTCCTGAAGGTGTGTGTTGCCTTGAAACTGCCTGACTCAAGTTCAGATCTGCAGCGTTTCTCTTCTCTCAAACCATCACAGCTATATTTGTTAGCCAGCAGCACTAAATAGGGGAGGAGGTTTTGCAAACAGTTCACATCAACAAAGATTTAATGGGAGTTAAGAATTTGATAATTTGCATTTTTCTGCTTGAAATGATAAATCTCTGTGGGTGAGAAGCTAAAAAAGTCCAGTTGCCTTTATTTCCCTGAAGCCACTATAGGATGGCCTGGATGACTTTCACCAGCATGTTCCCTGGAGAAAGTGAGCCTGTTGATGATGTTAGATATAGCCAAAGTCAGTGTCATGGTGTCCCAGATGTATCTTCCTCAGAGCCAGATTGCCTGCAAACATCATCAAAACGTGCTTGTCTGCAGTGTTGGGGAGTAACTATGTACAGTATGTATTTAGAATACTATTTTGACGTACTGTATTCCGTTACAATTACTATTTTTAAACATGGTATTTAGAATACAGTTACTTTCGTAATACCACTGGAATACTTCCGTTTTCCACTTTCCTCCTGAAAGGTAAATAAATTAATTTCAGGCAGCAAGTCTCTGTATTGTGTAGGTGATCTATCCCATAATGCCCCTAAACAACGTGGCTCTGTTACCATAGCAGCCCTAGGGCTGCCCGCAACACGAGGGTACGCTCCTGACCAGCAAGCACCGCGGTGCAAGGTAGCAGCAGGTAGGAACCTAGCCTGCTCCGGCTGGCGGCTGCTCGTATGGATTCAGACCAAGCCGTGCAGTGGTTGGAGCCACAACCGCAGCCGAATCGACAAGCAGTGGAGGAAGAAATGCGTTCACCTCCTGGAAGTTCAAGCATTTTTTCACTCTGAAAAAGGAGCGGGGCGAGCAAAATTTGATGGTGTACTGCAATCTTTGTCTGCCAGCTTACAACGTACTATCTGCGTCCAAAGACTCTACGTCTAATCTAAAGAAACACCTTAAAGTGAGTTATTTTTATCCTTCTAGTTTTGCTTCCTTAGTGCTTTATTTAACAGTGCCTGTATCGTGTTAGTAATGTAATTTCTCACATTTACAGTGTGACGTTAGCTTAATGATATTGTTGTGTTTTCCTGCAAATGTGGGTTTAATGTTAAAGAGATAATATGCAGTTTTGCTTGTTTTGGGCTCCCTTTGGTGTCCGTTTTAAATCACTGCCATTAAAAAGTTAGCACATAGTTTCTGCTTAGAAACAGCTAAATCTTAACTGTGGAAATGTCTCCTGAGCCTTCATAGTTTTTTACAGGAGCGGTTATTTACTCCTTCAAAGAAATCAGCTGTTTTCA
>SSNR01000125.1:92677-109429 GCA_006937965.1 Callopanchax toddi | reverse complement strand
CGGGAACACTCCGTAAAGTTAAAACTGTTTGCACAACTGCAGACATATGGACAGCTCACCACAAGAGTTTTTTTGGTATTACCTGCCATTGGATTGAGCCTGAGACATTGGAGCGGAAGTCTGCTGCACTAGCCTGTGAACGGCTAACTGGGCGCCACACATATGATGTGATTGCTGCTAAAATTTCTGAGATTCATTCACAATTTCAAATCCAGGGCAAAGTCTGTGCAACTGTGACTGACAATGGAAGCAATTTTGTGAAAGCTTTCAATGAATATGGAGGGCCGGAAGCTGAGGATGGAACTGATGGTGTTGAAGAGGATGACATACAATTTGCAGATGTTGCAACTGTTTTTGTGGCAGGTCAAGATGAAGAAGTAGATTTTTTTTTTGCCACCTCACCATCGCTGTGCCGCACATACTCTTATTCTTATTGCAACTTCTTATTGCAACTTCATGCAACATGATGTTGCAACATGAAGTTGCAATAAGAATAAGAGTATGTGCGGCACAGCGATGGTGAGGTGGCAAAAAAAAATCTACTTCTTCATCTTGACCTGCCACAAAAACAGTTGCAACATCTGCAAATTGTATGTCATCCTCTTCAACACCATCAGTTCCATCCTCAACTTCAGGCCCTCCATATTCATTGAAAGCTTTCACAAAATTGCTTCCATTGTCAGTCACAGTTGCACAGACTTTGCCCTGGATTTGAAATTGTGAATGAATCTCAGCAATTTTAGCAGCAATCACATCATATGTGTGGCGCCCAGTTAGCCGTTCACAGGCTAGTGCAGCAGACTTCCGCTCCAATGTCTCAGGCTCAATCCAATGGCAGGTAATACCAGAAAAACTCTTGTGGTGAGCTGTCCATATGTCTGCAGTTGTGCAAACAGTTTTAACTTTACGGAGTGTTCCCGTCAGTGTCTCTTTCATTTTTTGAGCCTCACTTTCTATGCGTTGCATGAAAGTTTTTCTTGACATGGGTACTTTGCCACCACTGATTCCATCAATCATTTTCTGAAATGAGTCATTCTCTACAAGTGAAAAAGGTTGTACATCTGGTATAATGTACTCAAACACCAATCCATTAGGTCTTCTTTGAGTAAGTGAGGAGGTGTGTAGAGTCGACTGCTTGAGAGGAGGTGGTGTGCTTGAGATGGAGTTATTTGATGATGTGTCTTGAATTTGTAGGGCACTGCCATGTTTCTGCTAAAACAACAAAAACAGACAGATATTCATTTTAGTCATTATAGAAGGGTAAAGCTGAGCAATGCATTAATATTCAATATATTTAATCAAGAGATGGAAAGTAGTCATTTTAAGGTAGGTCTGAAAATTTTTTCTTTTGCACAGAGGCACAACACTGCTACCTCTCAGTGAGACAAACTGTTTTCAGCATTAATATCTCTTTACATTTGATTAGATTTTATATTTAGTCATTTGAAATGAAGTTCAGCTCTTTTGCAGCCACAGCGAGGTTTATGCTGTTTGTGACTTCTGTTATAAAACATGCAAAGTATTGTGAATTGATGTTCATTGTACTCCAAGTGGAAAGCTCTTAAAGGCATCCTTTGCAACTTTGTCATATTTTTAAATCTTTTCCTTGAGCCAGTATGTGCTAATATGGCCCTTTGCAGAGTTAATGAAAAGTCACTGAGACCCATCTGGTGATTAGATCAAGAATACCACAATTGCAAAATCTCCTGGTGGCCAGGAAGTCCCGTGTCTCACAAGGGTTAGGCTAACCCAATGTGGCTAGCTGTTATGCTAGTGCTGGAGTGTTTTTAGCTCATGATTCCTGCTTTTTTCAATCTCTCCCTGCTTGAACACAGCTGATTTCTTTGAAGGAGTAAATAACCGCTCCTGTAAAAAACTATGAAGGCTCAGGAGACATTTCCACAGTTAAGATTTAGCTGTTTCTAAGCAGAAACTATGTGCTAACTTTTTAATGACAGTGATTTAAAACGGACACCAGAGGGAGCCCAAAACAAGCAAAACTGCATATTATCTCTTTAACATTAAACCCACATTTGCAGGAAAACACAACAATATCATTAAGTTAACGTCACACTGTAAATGTGAGAAATTACATTACTAACACGATACAGGCACTGTTAAATAAAGCACTAAGGAAGCAAAACTAGAAGGATAAAAATAACTCACTTTAAGGTGTTTCTTTAGATTAGACGTAGAGTCTTTGGACGCAGATAGTACGTTGTAAGCTGGCAGACAAGGATTGCAGTACACCATCAAATTTTGCTCGCCCCGCTCCTTTTTCAGAGTGAAAAAATGCTTGAACTTCCAGGAGGTGAATGCATTTCTTCCTCCACTGCTTGTCGGTTGTCGATTCGGCTGCGGTTGTGGCTCCAACCACTGCACGGCTTGGTCTGAATCCATACGAGCAGCCGCCAGCCGGAGCAGGCTAGGTTGCTACCTGCTGCTACCTTGCACCGCGGTGCTTGCTGGTCAGGAGCGTACCCTCGTGTTGCGGACGGCCCTAGGGCTGCTATAGTAACAGAGCCACGTTGTTTAGGGGCATTATGGGATAGATCACCTACACAATACAGAGACTTGCTGCCTGAAATTAATTTATTTACCTTTTGGGAGGAAAGTGGAAAACGGAAGTATTCCAGTGGTATTACGAAAGTAACTGTATTCTAAATACCATGTTTAAAAATAGTAACTGTAACGGAATACAGTACGTCAAAATAGTATTCTAAATACATGTATTCCGTTACTCCCCAACACTGGTGAGGACAGTGTCTATTCATGTCTCTGTGTGGACAATGGTGACAGCAGAAAGATGTCAAAAGGCAAAGGAGTCATTGTTTTTCCTCAACGTGTGCAAATTCAGGAGATGATAGGGATGCACAATATATCACATCATCGCTATATCAGTGTGAAGTTTGCATGGACTGATAGACTCTCACTGCTGTTAATTCCCACGCCTGGTGTAGATGATAGCAGCTGAAATTCAAAAACACACAGAAAGTGTGAGAATCATGAAGACAGACCACAAGGAGAAAAGTGAGGAAAGTTTGATTTTATTCAAGAGCAATAAAGCATAAACCTGTTTATAATTCACAATTAACCTCCTAATAGGTCAGTTTTAAGTCATTTTTAAAAATTATTGGGTAATTTCACTCATAATGAAAAATATATCAAATTAATCATGAAGGTTGGTAAAATGTTGCAAGAACAAACAAAAATGGGAAGAATATTTTAAAAAATGCAATGCAGGTAGTTTGAAAGTTTGAAAAAAGGTGCAAATAAACAAAAAATGGAAGAATTAATTTAAAAAAACAATAGTCAATAGGCCAAATCATCGTCAACACCTAAAACAGAGAAAACAAGCTAAATCTGAGGTAAACAAATACAGCAGTGACCAATTTAATGTCAGAAAATCACAAGTTTACACTGAGAAAGAAGATGATACTAAGCCGTGTCTTGTTGCAGGCTTAATAGCATTTAAAGATTAATGCCTGAAGAAAAGAATCAAATTTCCGGTAACTGCTGACGCATGTCAGGGTAAAGAACCAGATCCCATCTGCAGTTAAAGATGGACGGTAAGATTTTGGACACTTTTCTCACTGCATCAGTGGAAAGATTTAATGATGATGGAGTCATTTTCAGGGAGATAATGCATCTGCTGGGGCGTTCTTCAGCCGAGACATCCACTCAGTGACGTGGTCAGTGTATCAGGTTCATCTGAATAAGGGGATGGAAGAAGGAGCACAAGGAGGAAAAGGATTTGTGTCAAGATGGAGTAAAGATATGACAAAATGTTGACTTGATAAAAAGTTACTGTTCATCTTTATTCATTGTGGTATTCCATTTAGGAGTTGTTTTTTGCTGCCTCATTTTTTATTTATTTTTTTGCAAAATTGTAATCAAGCAGCCCATTAAGCAGTTCAATAACCAGGTTATTTATAAAAAGTCAGCAAATTGGAGCCACCTTTGGGTTAATGGAGTACAACCTCTTACTACAGTTTGTCAGTGTGCAGAAGAGTCTGTTTACAATAGTATACTTCATGCCATTTAGCTCAAAGGATCAAAACCTGCAAAACTGATTAAGTGTCATTATCTAATCTGAGTCACTGGCTGATGTGAGTGTTGTATGCACAGGAGCGCCAGGCACAGTCAGGAAAACAAAGTCAAGGATAGATGCAGGAGTCACAAGATTCATTATTTAGTGGTTGTTCTTCCTGCATGGTTTATAAACTAATAGAAGGTATCAGCAGAGAGGTATGGCTCGTTGTTGGTTAGTGACAACACACTTGGTCATCTTCTGTCACCTGTCTGGAGCCAGGCTGTGGGCAGAGCTCTCTCAGCTACCTCCTCATCCAGAGGGAATCCAAGGAGATCACAGGCCAGCTGGGAGGTACCATCTCCAGCTAGTCCTGGTGGGACATGACTGAAACACCTTCTGTAAGGAGTTTTTTTTTAACCAGATGACCAAACCACCTCAGCTGGATGAGGAGGAGCAGTGACTGTACTCTGAACTCCTCACCCTGTCCCTGAGGATGAGATCTCAGTCCTGCAAAGGAAGTCCAGGTCCACTGCTTGAATTCACAATCATATTCTACCAGACCAGCTGGTAAATCAGCTTTTGATTCAGCTTTCTCTTCACCCTCGGTATAGAACTTGAGATATCTAAACTCCTTCACCTGGAGCAGATGCTCATTCCCAACCCCAAGTTTGTGATCCAACCTTTTCTGGACTCCTGTCAGACTTGAGGTGCTGGTCCTCATCTCAGCGTCTTGATATCAGGATACAAACTGTTGCAGAACCTACTGGAGTCCTGGTTCGATGAGGCAAACAAGACAGCCTTCAATAGAATAAAGGTTGGTTGATTTCACATCTCTCTCTATGCTTCAAACCATAACCAAAAGCTACCATCTCTCATCAAGATCTGAAGAAGCCTGATCATTTATTTGAATACTAAGCATCCATTCAAACGAGTCAGTGACTTAAATAAGATGTCCTGGTGAAGAAGAGAGAAGGTGGCTCTGACTAAAAAACATTTTTACATTTTGCAAATGTTGAAAAACTGTATTTAAGCTGCAAAGGGCAGTGCAGTAGAGGTCTATAGGTTTTCTGTTAGTCACATTGTTCGAGTGAAGGGCTTGTTGTTCTATTGCTTGATCTATTTTAAAGATGTATTTAGCTGAGAGTGTGGCTGGTTAGGTCCTAATAGAATTAAACATAATAACAATAAAGGCGGTCACATCCATTCTGTTCTCTGTAGTAGGTTTCACTATACAGCAGCTGTGATATCAGGATATCAAGATACCGTCTGGTAATTTCGTCACACCTTCACCTACTGTACAAGGTCCCATTACAGGCTGAAAAAGCATAAAAGACGCTCCTTTATTGTCTTTGATATCAGATATTACTACCAAGGCACGTGGAGATGTTTGTAACGTATACTTTCTCTTTAAAGTTTGTTACTGAATCAATAAAGTTTGACCATAAATTAAAAAAAAAATCTTACAAACCATTCAAACTATAAAAATAACAAGAAAAACACAAACATTTGATGATGCTACTTATTAAAAACCAAAGACCTTTGAAACTTGAGCCTCAGTCTGCTTTATGAAGAGATAAATGGGAAGGAGGACATGTGCAGGTGAGGGATGAATGAATTTTATAGGATTAGAGTGACAAAGGACAATTCAGGACATGTAATCAAGCTGTGAGAACAAGAATCCAGTTTCACGTATCACTAGTAGGTGTGGATGCAGCGCTGCAAACCTCTTGGGTCTTTCATGGGAAGTAGGTGTGATCATTTTGAGTTCATCATATAAGAAAAACACTCCAGAGCTCCCAAATGAAATAAAAACATTCCCAATATTTTAACCAGGACCAAAAAAGCTATTAATTATTATTTTTGTTTTGTTTTTTATTCATTTGGTGCAATAGAAGTAATGATATAATATAAAGCAATAATAATGGCAAAATCATAGTTTTATTTTAAGACAATAATAATAATGTAAAGTAGCCATATTTACATATTTTTTAGATTTATTTTAGTTTAGTCTTTTTTTCCAGTTTGGGTTGGTGATCAGCACTGTAAAATGAAGAAATAGCAAAATAATATATATTATACAAACTAATGAATATGCATCAAATTACGTTGAATAAACTAATGTTTGCCTTACATTATAATAAGTGCATATATTAAATAGAAAAGGTAATAAACTTTCACAAACACATGAATATACTGTATATAATTTGAATTTTATTTAGGGCCTGTCATTGTAATGGCAGAGGGCCTAAAGAGCAGGTCATGTGACCTAGAGGGGGCCGCTGGCTCACAATCAGAAAACCAATCTGTAACTAAACTGTTATTTGTTTGCTTACTGCCTCAACTTTTAAATTACATATCAAACTGTGTGTGTTTTTTGTTGTTGTTGTTGTTGTTGTCTATTTTCATGTTGTGTAACTCTCATTTCTGTGCAACCAATGGTTTGATCAAAAATCACCAAAGAAGGAGCTGAGTAGACATCAGATCTACCATTGTTTTCATTGTATTTGAGCTGGCTACCACAATCTGATAGCAGATTTTAACTTAACACTAAACACAGGAGAAGCATGAACATTAATTTGAGTGAATGTCAATGACTTTTGTCTCTAATGGTTTGGGAAGTTTTCAGATAAACCTAATAGATTTTGAACAGTGGCCAGTAGTGTCAGCCACACATGTCACTGCTGTGTTTAATACAATACTAATTGACCAGGACCAGAACCAGTACCAGATCCAGGATCATGACCAGAACCAGTACTAGATCTAGGATCATGGCTAGAACCAGTACCAGATCCAGGATCATGACCAGAACCAGTACCAGATCTAGGATCAGGACCAGAACCTGAAATCGATCCAGGATGAGGACCATTACCAAGATTCCAAGATCATGATCAGAACCAGATTTAGAACCAGATCAGACCCAGGACCAGATAATAACCAGACCAAATCCAGACCAGAACAAAGCTACATCAGAACTAAAATCACATCAGAACCAGGACCAGAACTATAATCAGGACCTGGACCAGTTCCAAGACCAGAACCAATAACAGAACCATGACTATAAACAAAACCAGTACCAGAACAAGAATCAGAACCAGGACCAGAATCAGTATCAGTACAAGAACCAGTATCAGTACCAGTACCAGACCAGAACTAGAATGTTTAACATCTTCTCTTCTTTCTCTCATCTTCTTTTTTCACCACTCATTCCAAGTTGCTTCTTCAATCTGAAAAGCTTGTTTAGAGGCCACAGCTTGATCATCCAAGTTTGTTTCTGTCCTGAGTACGCCCAGTATGCCCCAGAGGGCATAGACTGTGACTCAGGGGAAAAAGGTTGTCCACTGATCAGGGGTCAGGGTTCAATCCCAGGCCCAAGCCATGTGTCGAAGTACCTCAGGTAAAATACTGAAGCTCTATTTGCCTCCAGGGTGAAACTGGCTGCCCTCTGCTCCTCAGGTTGGGTTATATGCAGACAACGAATTCCACTACGTTGCACTGTGGTATATCTATGTGGCCACGAATTACGACGCCCCATTAAGTGCAACAAAGGAAGGCCCAGGTTAGTACCATGGCTTAGCCTTCCAAAACAGAGTGGGTCAGTAGGTGTGGCCAACCTGATGGAGCCTGATTTTACTGGGAATGGATTAAAGGGCATCATAAAACATGGATGAGAGGTTAGGCTCGAGGCCCTCACCTTTGTTGATGGAGGGGTTGTTAATTTGCACATGCAAAGCTTTGTTAGAACGGATTTTGCATCAGTTGAGGTAAGACATCTGATTTCTCTCGCTTTAATTAAAGCTATCTTGGTATTATATTGTTTTTAATTATATCATATTGCTTTATCATAACGCTTTCTAGTCGAGCTGCTTGCTCGGTAATTTATTTGGTCTTTATTTAGACCAGAACCACGTTAGCACAGAAAGTGATGCTCCATGGCAGACCCTCTCAAAGTTTCTTAGGAACTTTCTAGTTTGTAGTTCAAAGATACATGAGGAGGCAATGCTTACAAACTGTTGTTGGAGGAAAATAATTGATCCAATGTAGTTTAAAAAAAAAAACTAAATGTCAAGCTGAACTAAAGTGGGCAAAGTTGCAGGCAAAAATACAAAATGAGTCAAAGTAAATGAGCTTTCAGTCTGTTAGCACGATTATAGTTTTTAAATCAAACCAGGGTTTAGTGTTAATGAATGTTGAACACAAAGTTCACTGAGGAATAGTGTTTTATCATCATCTTAGCCAGCATTTTTTTTAGCTCACAAGTTAAAATAAGGAATCAACCTCAGCATTTTTATCTTTTGTTATTGAAGCTATAAAAAATCCCCTACACTTCAGACACTTTTATCTCTGAAGTTTTCCTGGAAAATCACCAGTGTTGTATCAACACCACCAGTGTTTAAATCAACACTGAGAGTGACTATTTGAGTCCACTGGACCCAAATAGTCACTCTCAGTGTTAATTTTACACTGGTGATTTTCAGGACCTGGATTCTTTACTTATCAGTTACTGATAATTTATAGGTCCGACATTTTCCAAAAACTGTGAATAAAATAAAATGTTCAAAGCATACCTGCAGGTTGACTGTCTTTTCAGGAACTAAATCTCAAGAAATGTAAATGAAGGATCAAATTGTAATTAAGAGCAACTTGATTTAACTAATCCATTAAGATTTTGAATAAAAATGTCATTGAAATGGTCATTCACAGAGCCGTTTTCTTACATGTTCTCGTGTCAAACAACACAAAGTAAAAACTTTTAAATTTAATGCAAAGATGATTTCAACTTTAACATTTATGTAAAGCAGGTGAAAAAAATTTATATTATAAACTACAGTTGTATAAATTAATTCAGCACCATATGTTTTTAAAATTTAAATAATTATTAAATATACAGAAAAGAGCTTTGAGATTTATCAACAATAGTTACTATAGAGATCCAGATCTAACACTTTATTTGACGCTAATGTGGGCAATGACAGTGTGACCTGGACTGGGAGGAACGCCCTGCCCAATCTCAACCAGAGTGGTGTATTTTATTGGACTCTTGTGTAAGTCGCAATTTGGACATAACTAAATACCATGTTCGAAAATAAGGATACCCATCGTTATTCTGCCTATAGGTCCAATGTTGATGATTAACCTTGTAGTTTCAGTACCTTCAGAATATTCCAAGTTGCCCTCACTGTTATAATGTTTGAACAGCATCAAACAGTGGCTCTCTGTGACTACTTGCAGGTGAACTCTGATAAGACACAATCCTTCATTTTTGCCCCAGAAAACCAAATGAGTGAAGTTAAGCAGCACCTTGGTGTTTTGGCTTCTTCCGTCAAACCAAACCTCAGAAACCTTGGTATTATTCTTGATTCTACCACGTCATTGGAGGGACATTCACGAGGATTAATCCGTTACTGCTTTTACCAACTAAGAATTATTTCTAAGATACGAACTCTTGTGTCAAAAGCAGAATTAGAAATGATTTTTCATGCTTTATTATCGTCTCGCCCGGATATGGTAACAGTCTCTCTACATGTCTGAATAAAAAAGATCAAAACCGCCTCCAGTCAGTTCAGAAGGCTGCTTCAAGACGTGATCATATTCTTATCATGTTTTTATCTTCTGTGTCTTCTATTGTGAAGCACTTTGTGGTCTTTGACCTGCGGAAGGTGCTATAGAAACAAGGTTACTTACTGTACATACTAGTTGAATCATCTGACCTGCTACCATATGTTTTGGACACTCGAGAGGAGCAGAGCTGTCCACTGATCAACACCTGGTGGTGACCTGGATCAGATGTCAGGGGAAGATGTCATGCAGACCTGGTAGGCCTTGTTGATAGTTGAATCTCAGATTGAGGAGGAGTAATGTGTGACGCACCCCCGTGACACCTCACCACCCCAGGGGGGCGCACCCCACTATTTGAGAAGTACTGAATTACAGCAAGTCATCCAGGTTCTGAAGCAATAAAGCAGCCCCAGACCATCACACTACTACCACCATCCACCATGTTGATAGGGTGGCAGTAGCTCAGTAAGTAGAGGGTTCATCTTGCAACTGATGAGTTGTTGGTTCGATCTTTGCTTGGGCATGGTCGCTTTGTTGTTGTGTCCTTGGGCAAGACATTTCACCCACATACCTCCAGTATGAAGTGGGCGACACCAACGACCATTTTTCGTAGCCGAAGCAGAAGTAAAGTCCCGTACCTAGGCAAGGAAGATTGTGCCGTTCTAACCTGTCCTGACAGACTGGTGATTGTACAGTCTCCACAAACATTTTTTTTCAGAGAAAAATGAACAAACACCGACTCAATTACACAGCCGCTCTGCCCGAAAACTACCTAAACACCACAGTGAGCAGAGGCAGCGCCGCCTAGCTTATAACTCCCCATCGTGACATCACAGGTCGAGATTTTTTTTTAAGCGTTTTTAGAAGCTTTGCTGAAAAGGGGCACTTCTGACTATAAAAATTGTTTTAAAAATTGTATTGTAAAACAAAATACCCTCAAAAAACATTTCAAATAGTATTTTTGGACAGCATTTTATCTGAATTTAAAAAAAAAAATCCTCTTTAAAGACGTATGAACATACTGTGATATAACTCTTAAATGCAGCATATTTTTGTTCAGATTCTCATTTTTATTCTTTTCAGAGACAGAGTGGGGGGTGACTAGGACTGGGTATCGTTAAATATTTTTCGATACTACTACTTTAACGATGCCTGGTTTTCGATACCGGTACCTTAACGATACTTTTTATAATTCTGAGAGAAAATAAGAAAGTGTCATGTTCTGCCCCCTTGTGTCCAGTTCGTGCCTGTGTTCCTCCTCCTGTGTCCTGCACTAATCCCCTCCAGGTGTGTCTCGTCTCCTTGATTAGCTCTCTTTCTATATATGCTGTTTAGTTCAGTCACTCCCTGTCGGTTCCTTGTGTTGTATCCCCAGCCTCTTGTGTCCTGTGTCTCCTGAGTCCAGCAGCAATAAAGCTCTTTTGTGTTCTACCTTACCTGTTCCTGCCTCCGTCCTCCTGCATTTATGTCCTGCACTACCCCAGTCATGACACAAAGTACTACAAGATGTATTTTTTTTTATTAAACAAAAAAAACAAAAACATTTTTATGACATATTTATGCATTTATTATTATTACTGGTATTTATTGCTTACCTTGGAAACTTTCTGTTATGTCACAGTATTCCCCCATAGATGCAGCAGAGGCTGAAAGCTTGGGATCTTCTTTTTTTTTCCCAGCAGGAGACTGCACAGTGATGCAGCTTCAAGTTAATTACATGCACGATGCATTAGTTTGAGAAATTGCTGGTATTCCTGTTTTTTGTGGCACAAATCTTATTGCATGTTGCATTTTGCTCTGTTCCCGTTTACCTTTCCTAAATGCAGCCAAACTTTAGAGTTTTTTGCCATTTTTACCCAGAAATTGCTACGCTTGTAGGAGAACTGTTTTGAAAGGCAGAGGAGAGACTGTCGGCCGAAGCTCTGTGCCTCTGCGTCTCACGTAAAACATGGGGCGGAGCAGCTGTAGAGAAATGGAGTGGCATATTTACAGGGACATTTTATAGTAAAAGTACCGAAACCTGTACCGTGTATTTCAGTACCGGTACCGACCGAATGCTTTTGGTCGGTACCAGTCTAGTACTGTGTTTTGGTGGCCAGCCCTACTGTTGATATTGTGTGTGTGTGTGTGTGTGCGTGTGTGTGTGTGTGTACAAGGGTCTGAAAAATGTGGCTTAAATTCACCATTTTGTCATCTCACTAGGTGTGCTCCCAACTTCTCAATCTCCAAAGTGTGCTTACACCAGTATCAGAGTTTACTTAAAGTTGCAGAAATTTTTCCAATAAATGGTCTGTATTTATAGAGCACCTTCTTCTAGAGTGTTTTCTTTTTCACACTCCCCATAGCGCTGTACAACACAACAGTCATTCACCCATTCACACACTGGTGGGGATAAACACACTTTTTGTAGTCTCAGCTGCCCTGGGGCACACTGACAGAGTGCCATGCATCAGCAGCCACCAAGTCCCTCTGACCACCACCAGTAGGCAGGGTGGGTGAAGTGTCTTGCCCAAGGACACAACGACAAAGCAACCCAGCCAGAGCTGGGATTGAACTGGTGACCCTCTGGTTGCCAGACTGGCCACTCTACCAACTGAGCTACACATTGGGATAAGTCACAAAGTTTGTTAAAAAGTGACTTATGCAACTGTCCGACCCAGTTTTGTGCCTAAGCAAGTTTTATAAATGAGGCCCCAGAACTTTAGATTAATTGTTAAAAGTAAATGCTTTAACATTACATTGTACTCAGTGGCATTTTAATAGTGCTGCTGATATTTTAGATAAAACCTAACTTTGTAAACAGAAGTTTGAAAAAATAATCTCATTGATGCGTTAGTCATAAATTTAGTGAACAAATGTTTCTCTGTTCTTTTGTCTCCCCTCAGTGTTTTAAAATCATAGTTTTGATGAAACAGGGAAGAACATTTATTTTACATTGATGCTAACCTAAACCTAAATTCTTTCTTGGGGCCTCAGTCCAAAACAGGCTGATTTTCATTCGTCGCTGAACCTGGACGACCACAGTGAGCACAGAACAGCAGTTTGTTTATCAGTGCTCTAACTTCACCTTTGTTTTTATTCTGATAACATGCAAACGTAAAATGAAGCACTCCGAAGCCCTCTGCTGGTGCAGAATAAAAAAAATTTTAATCCCATCGTATCTCTTAATCTGCTTTTCATAGAGGTGTTGTAATAGTTAAGAAAAACACCCCTTAAAGTATTTAAAATATGCCTCCAGACTTGTTCAGTTTTGCTCGGGATACTTTTTAAAATTTGTGACATTTCCTGCTTAAGATAAAATTACCAAACCTCACCCACTTCTTCCACTTCCTTTTTACCTCCAGTCAGCTTGAATAGATAAACCTGTACATTTGAAAAGCTCTCTTATATAGAGTACAGTCAGGAGAACATCAGAACTACAAAACAACTACAACAAACCCTTGTAATGTTACCCATAAATCAACAGGTCTTTATCTTTATCCTGAGCTCTTATAATGTTTTTACCAAAGGGTTAAAACAGTTTGAGCAAAGTGTGTCGAAGAACTGGAATCTTAGCTGCCCATTCTTCTTTCTTTAAATAAAAAAGACAAACAAGTCTGAAAGTCAGTTATACTTTGGACCCTCAGGTAATTCATAGATGAAAGTTATGAGGAAGCTATTTGAGAGTGTAAAGGTTATATATTTTAAAATACCGGTAATAAAGGTCAAGTCCAACAACTCAAAGCTCCGCCTTTGAATTTAGTCAAACTGTTTTACTAATTTTCATTTTTAAGGGTAAAATTTTCTGTTAAAAACATCTGGTAGGGATGGTTTAAAGACAGCAGAGTGCTGGCGTGGGGTACCAATAACTTAAATGTAATAAATTTAGAAAAACATGAAACCACTGTCTGGACCTTTGCTGTCCATAGCTGCAAAGATTGTGTGAACTATTGTTATTGGACTCTACTGTTAAACTTCATCTTTATATTAGTAGGTGTAGCGCTTCTTGGTGCTTTTTCTCTTCTGTTTTAATGTTCATGGCATCAGTAAAACTCATAGTACTGAAGGGACGTTGTTACAGCTGACGGCGAAGCTGGTGTGGGTGTAAATGTTGTGACAGATGTTTTCTTTAATATTGCTGAAGGCAAAGTTGGCAGCGAGTAGAAAGACAATCCCTCTGCTTAAAAAAAGCCCAGTTACTCTGCTTTCTATGTTTATATGTTAAACGGAAGCCAATAAGACGCTAAACAGAATGTCTTTAAATCTATCTTTAATTTCAAATTAAAGAACATTTTAAAAGGAAAGGAGTTTTGATGTTCTAATGCCTGATCTGTGTCAACAGCAAACACTCTTTGTGTTTGCAGCAGCAAACTCTACTGAGCATAGAGACAGCAACAAACATTTTACCCTCCTAAATAAAGTCTCAGTTGTTGCTAAGTTTCTGTCCCTGAGCTCAGCTGTGCGTCTGTTTCTGCAAACTGGAGAAGTGTTGTCTAATGTGAGTAACACACTGATCAGGCTCATAAAGGAAACCTTATCACATCATGGTAATTATACACTTGTTCATTTATTTTTATGAAGTTATACTCCTATTTAAATTTCAATGTGTTGATTTTTACTGGATATCATTATCCAACATAATATTTTTAATTTTATATATTATTATTATTATTTATATAGTAAAGTTATTATATAGTTCAGTGTTGAACGTCCATGTCTGATTGGTTCAGTTCTACAAAGCCTTGTTCTAGTTGATGTGACGTTCATGAACGAGTCAAATCTTTTGAATGGCTCTTCACTGTGCACGAGAACAGAGTCTTTGTAAAGAGCCATTCATTTTTTTAATTAACTGTGACGTTTGAGGCTGGGGGCGATATTTAACGACACTCAAGTTACTGACTGAAAAAAGAACGGCTTTTTATTTAAAACATCAGTGAGCATAGCACCATGAACCCATCAGTTCCATAGATATAAAGGCTAGATGAATCATCTGGGATTCAACAACGTAGCTGCACGGCGGCCATCTTGTGACAGAGAGCTGACGTTCTGCTCTCTATGGCAGCAGATGGAAGGTGAGCATCAATTTAACTAAAGACACTCATAACTTTACAAACGGGTTACTGTCTTACAAACCTTATTATGTATAGACTTGAGATATGATACTTTTACAATTTATGAATTTCCCTACCATTATCGTTATTTTTCGATATATATTCACAGCCACGTCTCTGACGTTTATAAAAATGCAAACCGTTAGAAAATTGGTTAAAAATTGAGCAAGTTAGAGGTATTTAATAGTACATGCTCCATTGACACCAGTGTTATGAAAGGGGGCAGGTCACTGTCACAAGATGGCCACCGGCGTAGCTACGTCAGGGTCCGTTGACAAACAGCGCGGGTAAGATATCTAGTGATATCTATAATATCTATGATCAGTTCTATCGGGAAACTAATTAACGACGCACTTGTAGGTGTCGCAACAAAAAGTATCCCCAAACAAAGTTCCACATGACATTTCTCTTTTTTACTATTGCAAAAAAACCACCCCAAAAACATGAGCATAAGAACATAAGAGCCAGTTTTTCTGAACGACTCTTTGAGGTGAACGGCTCCCTTCTAGTGCCATAAATCCCATCACTACTTTGTACTAACCTATAAATGATTAAAATAAATAAATGCAAAAATACCGATTTTATTTTTGTTTTTACTTGAATATATTTGTTGACCAAACATGTGACTTTCTATATCTTTACTAATCTTTATGTAGGATCAAATTTACCTTTGAGTCATAATACCTGTGGTCCTAACTCTACTCACACGCTGCTTCTAGGTGGGATTTTTCCGCGACCTATTTGAACTCTGGATCTCTGTGAGAGTCATTTCTGACCAGCTCTCCTTGATTTTTGCCTTCAGCTCCTCCTCTGATGTTTACTATTCATTCTTTATGAACTGTCTCACTTAGGGAATCCCACACACTATATTCCATTGGATCGCAGTCCAGATTTGTTAGCACTCATCCTATTTTATGAACACAGGTGTAGGGTTATATAGGGTAAAGTTGTATATATTGAATATTATTATTATAATTATTCTTAATAATTACTAATAATAGTCAAAACCTCGTAATTAGGGCACCACCCAGCGTTTTCTTTGGAAGGTAAGCTGAGACAACCTTGAATATTATCCTATTTGTATTTTATTGTTATTTATCATTTATCAGTCTGAATCTGAAAGAAGTAAGCTCGTTACCCATTTTCGATATGAAAAACACAAAAATTACTGGAAGCCCATTTATGATTATATACGGATAAATTTATTTACAGAAACCTCAAAATGAACTTGTTATAACAGCAACACAGCAAAGTTAGGAATTTGACTTTGTAACCAGTTCAATTTATTAACAAGATGAATTATTGAGGTTAAATAAATATTAATGACTAATGTTTCAGAGTGAGAAATGGTTTACTAATGAAATTAAGCTAATTTATTGGCCTATGAAGGGAAGTTGAAGATTAAAGGATTTTAAGGAGGATGGATGGATGAAGAGAGTTAGGTTTAGCTTGCTTTACCCAAATTGCATCATATTGCAATAACCACATAGGTTGATTGTCTCACCGAACCACTGAACTTGAATCCCCGAGATACGTTGAGGCTTGGACCGACGGCTTTGTCTCCTCCAGCAGTCACAGTGGTTCCTGTTCCAGCTTGGAGAGAAGGCAGTCAAAGCATGAAAACGCTCGATGGGTGACTCAAGTGTGGAAGGGTATCAGAAGCTGATGAGCAGATCTCCAGGATTTGGGCAACAAGCAGTGAAGTTCTCTCGGCATGGAGATGTCGTTGTTTTCCATTAAGTCTAAGGTATTTTAGTTTCATAATAACGCCGTCTAACTTTTGGTTTCTAACGACGGATAAAAGAAAAATAAACTTTAAAACGTCTAAACTTGGTTAAGAAGAATGTAACGTGAAAATAAAAGAAAAGCTTAACGCCGAAAGTTTCTAAGACTTAAAGTCTGGAGTCTGTCCTTCCGGGGAGGCCTCATGTCGCAGCTCTGCATCCTAGCTCCCTGGTGGGGGGGGAGCAGGGCCAACATGCAGGCGAGCCGGTGAGGTCATCAGGTCATCTAAGCAGAGAGCCGGAGAGGCGGAGGCGAAGAGCAGAAGCGAAGAGAACAAAAGGGAAGAGA
>SSNR01000125.1:64878-85634 GCA_006937965.1 Callopanchax toddi | reverse complement strand
CCCCCCCCCCCCCCCCCCCCCCCGCTATGTGTGTACCAGAGACCAGGGTCAGGTTCTCTCTTGAGAACCTCTGAAAGATTGTGTGCACCCCTGGCTATGTATCAGACTTGTATCAGCTGAGGAAATCAAGAAGAACTCAGTCCAAATAATTTTATTGTCCCCTTTTTTTAGTTGTGCCTTCTGTTGTATAACCTGTGCTTTAGAGCTTGAAAAATGTTCCACATTATGTCACCATTTTTAGGTTGGGAACAGTAATGACCTCACACACCTTGTTATCTAAATGTTGTAGTTTTGATCATTAAAATTATGTCTACTGTTTCACATGTGAGTTTCATATCATATCTAGAACCAGGTCACCCTCTGACACAGTCACAAGTCGAATTAAAATCTCTAAGAAGTCCACAGGAAACAGTTGGAGCAGAAACAAAGCTGCTGTTTTTAATCAGGATCTGTTCAGTCTCACCAGACGAGTCGGAATATTCTCCATCATCATGGCAACACAGGCTTCACGGGTTCATTTAAGTGGAGGTAAAAAATAAAAGTGTACGTTTATTTCAGTGGCCAGTAAACCTTAGTCCTGCTGGAATTATTCAAGAAACACTGCTGGACGATTGTATACAAGATGGACCAATCGCTGTTTTCTGGGCCAGTTCAGATTTTCTATTTTTGTAAAGCTCTGATTTTTAGATTTTAGCAGATTCCAATTTCTTTCTAGGAACTGAAATTCACAGCATGCAGTATTTTTCCCCTCCATTTTGTTGGCCTGTCAATTGATTTCCAAGAAAAGAATGACTAAATGTCTTCAGGTTACTAATCAAAAACATTTTTACAAACAAAATCCTGTTAAAAGAGTTACCCTCCTCTCTCCTCTTTTTAAACCAAATTATAGGTTTTTAACATGAACCTGCACCAGGTTTCACTAAGTAAACAGATAAACGAGTCACCTGTTCAAACAGCAGCTGTAGCTAATTAGGAAATAATTAGCCTGACTTTTTTTTTTTGTACACAACACAAATGTTTTCCCAAAATCTGATGAATTATGTTACATTTAGCAAACTTTAAAGGTTTTGTTGAGAGGGGCAGAAGAGATTACCACCTGGGAATGAAAAGGATCCAGTTGGCAGATAAGGCTCCTGGATAGAGCTCATAAACCCCAAAAAGTTGTGAAGGTGAACCAGGAATGTCCAGCAAAGGCCCTTTTCTAGGAGTGTTTCATGCATCTTGATGAGATGTTTTGTCGTTTCGGGGGCTGCATGGTTGCACAGCTCTGTTGCCCTGCAGCAAAACGATTCCTCCCACAGACCAAAAACATGCATGTTGGGTTTATTGGCAAGTCTAAATTGTCACTAGTTATGAATGTGTGAATGATTGTATGTCTCATTAGTCTGTATGTGTCCCTGGGATGGAGTGGCGACCTGTCTAGGCCAGGTGTCCCTCGCCTCTTGCATGATGACTGCTGTAAATAGGTACCAGCTCCTCATGACCCTCACAGGATTCAGTAGTTAAGAAAACAAATGAATTAATGTCTTATCATTTCTCCTTGCTAATTTTGTCCCTGTTCTTTGTCTCTGTTCATGCAAAGGAGGCATCATTAGGAAGACCAACTAATGCAAGATCAGCCACACCTCATAAGATCCTTTGGAATGTCATCAATCCCCTTAAGAGTCGAGAAGCATCTCTCAGCTGTGGCCTGAAGATTTGTTCTATGAGCTCTGAATCATAGAGGAGATTGTGTGGATTCCTGCATACAGTCAAAACCAGGTGTGTATAGATAGAGAATCATCATAGTTCAGAGCTGATTCAAAGTATTTGTTGCATTCTACTTAGCAGGGCACCAATTCAGGCCAACTGTATTCAAATTACATATAATGTGAGTAATCTGTAGTGTAGAATCATTATTAATCACTCTAGTAAATTCTTGACATCATTATGTAACTAAACCTAATGTTACAATCTGTTGACCATGACTGACTCCTGGATTTTCTCCATTCTGTTCCCTTTGCAGGTCAGAGTATGTCATCTGCAACTTTTAACAAAATCCTGCGACCCCTTCTGATCACTATCTTCATTCTGGGATGCTTTGTGACTGTCTTTTTGATGTATTTTAAGCCAACCCCCTGCTGGTTATGCAGTCCAATAGAGCCACCAGGCCCCACAGGCCCAGTCCCCCCAAAGATCAATAAAAACTTGACCACCATACTGGTCTGGCTTTGGCCCTTTGGACAAACATATGACCTTACTGTCTGCAGCTCTGTCTTCAACATTGAAGGTTGCTTCATCACAGCGGACAGAAACCTCTACAACAGATCAGATGGGGTTGTCATCCATCACAGAGACATCGCCAGAGACCTGTCCAACCTGCCAACACAACAACGACCACCGTTCCAGAAGTGGATATGGATGAACTTAGAGTCGCCGTCGCATTCGCCCCAGTTGCCTGAGATCAACAATTTATTCAATCTGACTCTCAACTACCGTCAGGATTCTGACATCGAAGTGCCTTATGGGAGCATCATAGCAGCAGAGGCTGAGGAGGACTTTGTACCACCAAGCAAAAACAAACTGCTCTGCTGGATTGTAAGCAACTGGAATCCAGAGCATGTCCGGGTAAAATATTACAATGAGTTGTACAAACACATTGAGGTTCATGCATATGGACAAGCCTTTGGGGAGCATGTCTCGGACCATGACTACATCCCCACCATGGCCAGCTGTAAGTTCTATTTGTCTTTTGAGAACTCGATCCACAAGGACTACATTACTGAAAAACTATACGTCCCGCTCTCCGTGGGCACAGTGCCAGTGGTTCTTGGCCCATCCAGGCAGAACTATGAGAACTTTATCCAAGGGGACGCCTTTATCCATGTGGATGATTTCAGTTCTCCCAAGGAGCTGGCGGAGTACCTGCTGCTTCTTGACAAGAACGAGGAACTGTACCTCAGATACTTTGAATGGAGGCGTCACTTTAAAGTAAAGAGAGCCCAGTTCTGGGCAGAGCACACATGCCAAGTGTGTGATTACTTGAAAAGGCACAAGGAGTACAAGGCATTCAATGACCTTAACAAGTGGTACTGGGGCTGATAGTGCTCAGAAAGGCTATGCAGCAACCATTACTTGTGGTCAACAGCACACATTAAAACTGGTGGTTCTCGAGGGAGACAAAAATTTTAAAAAGGTGTAAAGTTTAATGAGGCATTATAAGAAAAAAACCTTCTCATCTGTGGTAGTGGTGCAGTCACCTATGCAGTGTACTGAACTCAAATGTGAAGATGGGTAAAAAAGGTCCATAGTTTTCTTTATATTCTGTTTCTGTCTTTTTGTTATATATTTTTCTAAGTTTTCATTTGCACTACATATCCAGCTGATACCTGACTGATCGTATGGAAAGAAAGATTAAAAGTCATTGTATTCACTGGTTGTCGAGGGCATTACCCCATTAGTCTCTAACAACAGATGTGACTTAGTCCTTTGAGAAGAAGGTTACTGATTGACCAGGTTGTGAACTGTTCATCTTCACGTCATATTTTATTTGCATACCCTGATGATGATTCACTGTAAAACAAAGCTCCTACGCATTACTCTGAATGGGTAATGTTGCAGAAAATGATCAGAAATAGGAATTTTAACAGATTCGGAGGAGCACCTAAGCCTATTTTCTATATTTTACAATGTTTTACAAGTTTCTTTTAACTTATTTTCCTTCCAGAAATTCTAAAAAAAAAAATAGGTGAAGTAAATGGTTAGTTAAAAATGAGGGAAGTTCATTGTTGGATCATGTTTACTTCAACTTTTTAAAGAGTCTGGTTGCATGCAAATATATCTTTGTGTGTTTTTTTTTCTTCATATTTTTAGTGCACTACAACACACTACATAATGACACTTGGAGATTATTTTACTCTTGGCTGTTTTAAGGACAGGTGATCACTTTCATGTGAAAGTTAGGATTTTAAAGATTCATTTTTGTTGTTTTCTACTGAAGATTTTGACCAAAATCATGAACACATTTATGCAAGTTGAGCCGACAGCTTCATTTTTGTTTATAACTTTGATATCACTTGATTGTCAACGGGACCAACATGTGAAGTAAGAATAAATCAGTTTTCTCATAGAATCTGGTCCAGAAATGCCATGAAATCATAACGACCCGAGGCTTCGGCTGGATCAAACCGGGCTGCTATTAGAGATAACTACTGTATGTTCAAACCTGATGGAGCTCCAATAAAACTGATGAAGGAAAAAGTTCAGTGTGTTGTATATATTTTAAAAGTTCAAATCTCTTTAAAACATGCAAGTGTAGTAAGGAGGTGAATGTGATTCCACTGTATCTTTGTGAGAAATGTTTGGTGCCTCAAAAGGCTTTGAAATAATGTGAAAAGTGAGAGACACTTTAAGTGGAAATGCAGCTTCAGAATCAATGCTTTTAGCGCTGGGAGAGAAGGGGTATTTTTACATTTAATGAGTTTTGTATCAGGTGTTAATCCTGCTGGCATGTCCTAACTGGGAAGGTTGTGCCAAAATGCAGCAGAGATATTTATGGCACTTTTATTTATGTGAAGTTGTGTGACTCACTGTGCTTTTGTCTGTCTTACTGTGGGTTCACAATGAAGACCTCGGCCAGCACCATGAATAATTGATGAAACTTCTGTTTATGGTTTCATATTGTATAGTCCTCTCTCGATGAAAACTAAACTTTCTTGTCAAAATGTGATTGGAGAAAAGGGGTTTTTCATGAATGTTGTCTGTCTCTTTAATCTTATTTTCCTTCTTTTGATTTTGCACAGAAACAAACATGATGATAATCTCTGTCCCTGTCTGATATAGTACATCTGTTACAGCACCACAGATTAAATTATGATGCTTTTGGTTACTCCAGGTGCTGATTTTGTTTTGTTTTTTACACTGAGTGGGATGAAATCTATGTGCGTGGTTTCTCCAGAAATTCTGCCAGTTTACTGAGGCAATCAGTGAGTCAGACATTATGGCACAAAGGTTTGGGTTTGGTTTTTTTGCCAAATTGTTGTGTTTTGCCAAATGTGTTATAAGTGTAGATGTCTAATAGTGTTATAAAGAAAATAAAAGATTTGGGCAAATGAGGAAAAATGAGTGAAGCTTCTGGTTCTTTTAGCAACTAAATTACTTAGCAAAGTGAAATTAGCTAAAATTGGTAATATTTAGATTAAAGCTACAATCTGGAGTATTTATAGTGCTGTCATGTGATTTTAAAAAATTGTGCGATTAATTAATTATGACCTGTAATTAATTAATCTAATTAATCACATTTTTAATTGCATCTAAAGAAATAGCTAAAGAAAGCCCTTATCTTGAGTTATTGTCATTTTAATGCATTAAATTACTGTTTCAGACCAATAGATTGATATATAACATCAAACAATGTCTTTATGAAGTCATTTATTGTGTTTAACAGACTTGACCAGATTCAGTCCCAGTGCTGCTGAAACCTTTACTTTGGTCAGTGGACTCAGTTTGCAGCAGCTCTGTTAACCCCTCATCTGATTTTATGTTATGTTTTATCTGCTGTAAAGCACATTGTGTTGCTGCTCGTTTTAATTTGCACTTCTGTGTTGCAGCGGAGTTCAGATAAAGAGCGCTCTAAAAGGTGACACTGCATATCATAACAGCTGTGCGGCCATCAGCTGTTTGTTATTAAGTCACTGAAGCGGCAGACCGCATGCAGGAATGGTCAAGCAATTAAAAATGTGATTAACGCAATTAAAAACATAACGGATTAATAATGGCTGTAATTAATAAATCATAATTAACGCGCTAATCTGACACCCCTATTTATTTATGTATCAAAGTTTCAAATGATAGTTTGGTTCTAAATTATGATATATGGGTAGGGCTCCACAACATTTGCTATTCTTCTTAAAGGCACACAAGATAGTTTTAACTTGTTTTAGCACCCCCTAGTGTTTGTTATAAATCACTGTTGTGAAAATAAGCTGTTCCCCTCCCCTCTAGCGATGTGACATTCATAAACGAGTCAAATCTTTTGAACAGCTCTTCACTTTGAACAAGGAGAACCGAGTCTTTGTAAAGAACCGTTCATTTTTTGTATTAACTGTGACGTTTGAAGCCCGGAGGTAATATTCAACGACACTGGCTCTTTATTTCAAACAACATCAGTGAGCATAGCAACATGAACCCATCAGTTCTTTTGGGGAAGCTAATTAGCGACGCACACATAGGTGTTGCAACAAAGAGTGTCCCCAAGCATAGTTCCACATGACATTTTTCTTATAAAATTTTGCAAAGAAAAACATAAGAACCATCTCAACACCCTGAGATTCTTTCAGTCCAGAGGCTATAACACAGAGCCCTTAGCTCAGCAGGGTCCAAACAAAACAAAGGCGAAGCAGAGACGAGATGACATCTTTAATACTGATCACAGGAGGAAGAGTTCTGTCTGTTAAGCACTAAAAAACCTCTCAGCTAACAGGCAGCAGTACACAGCAGGATATGGTGTTTTGCCAGAACATGTCATGAGCAGGAGAGACAGTCACTTGTGAAGACCTCCTGTACAGCTGTGACC
This sequence comes from Callopanchax toddi, assembly GCA_006937965.1. NCBI lineage: Eukaryota > Metazoa > Chordata > Actinopteri > Cyprinodontiformes > Nothobranchiidae > Callopanchax > Callopanchax toddi. The sequence continues at coordinate 79,081 of SSNR01000125.1, read as the reverse complement.
TCTGCAGTCATGTTTTTGGTACCTACTCTTCCAAGATGGTAAATTTGAACAGTGGAACAGTGGCCTCTTAATTCCACAAATTAAATGTTATGTAGGGTCACAGTTGTTTTTACAATGGCATTCACCTTTGCAGGGCTCACTCCAGTCAACCTGTGGTAGAGCAACCAATGAGGAGCAAGAATTCCAAAAGTATCCTCACCCCTGGCTTGTTAAATCTGGTCATTAAAATCCTCTTTAGATGGGAGAGGTTTCTGACTGTGTAGGGCAGGTTTGGCTGGAATACTTTTTTAAAAGTTGATCTTTAATGACTTCCGACTGGCCGAGGACAACATTGGACTCACACAAGTGAAGACAGCTTGCTGTTTCATGGCTACGTCTGGTCTCTCTTGATGGCTTGGCTTCTGATGCATGATAAGTTTTCAAAAGAACATTCAATACCCAGACCAGCGGTGTCTAAGATGCTCTGATGAGTCAGCTGCTTTATGTACAGACTGTTAGAAATTAAACACCACTAGCTTTGTTAACTCAGAGTTGTGAGCTGAACTTAATTTAACTTTACAATAGAAAATAAATTACAAAGATAAACTTAACGTCAGGTTTCAACTGCTTGTCACACCAACACCTTTAGTATTTTATCATTAAGTTTTGTGTTACGGGTCCGGTCTAGGGGGCAGACCCGCACCAGAAGAAAATATCCTGAGATAACAGGAGAAATGATCAGACGAGAGGCAGTTAGCTGTGGTTTGATGCAGCCTCGCTTCATTGTGTTTATTTACAAAATCATATTCAAAAATATCTTTTCATTTACATTTCATTCATCTAAATTTCATAACAAAACCAAAAATCATGTTTAATAACATTCATCTGTTTGCTATCAATACCTTTCAGGCCTCATCAGCTGGTCTATTATAATATGCATTGCCTTTAAATTTAACACATGCTATATTTTATTACCAGAAGAATAGCATTACTACCTATAAAACATTTGTAGCTTTCTACATTGTAAAACAAGCTTATTTTGTTACTTGAGTTTTAATAAAAATTATATTCCAATTTACTATTGCATGGTCTGCGAATCAATCCTCTTTTCATATTTTCATAACAATACAGAACCTTAAACATCACCAAATAAAATGTAAATCTACCTACACGAGTAATGTAATGTCACAAGAACCATTTCTAGATAAAACAAAAATACTCTCACATCTACAACCTAGTCTGGGACTTCACACTCTTATAAAATGCTCAGAGCTACAGTGAAGGTGGAGCGCCGCCATTACAGAGCCTCGTGTCTGCCTTCAGACAACAAGCACGGCTTAAAAGGAAGGTTAACTTGGTCTACTTTTATAAAACCCATCTAAACATTGGCTAAAAACACACCAAAACGAATTACAGTCATGTTACATATGACTTTATAAGCGTTTTAAACATTTTTACCTGAGATAACAGGAGAAATGATCAGACGAGAGGCAGTTAGCTGTGGTTTGATGCAGCCTCGCTTCATGGGGTTTATGCACGGTCACTTCCTGGTTGCGATAGAGGCTGCCGCTCCCTTCCGGTTCAACGCTGTTCCCACACAAACTGGACAAAATGGATTTTTTTACCCGTTTTCTTCAAGACCTGCCGCGCATCACGGTAAACGATGTCCACCGGATTTTTGAAAAACACACAGAGACGTCTGCGAGCAAGCGGGTGAAGGACTTTAAGCTGTATATAACCAGCTTTATTCATGAAATTGAAGGTAAGCTAACAGCGTTAGCTCGTAGCTTCCATCATCAAAAAACAGTGAGACAAATCTCTATAGCCGTGATCGTGGGCTCCATCTGCTTCCCAACTTTCAACTTTCTCTGGTCTAGCTGTACGTTATCAAACACCAAGTCTTCATTCACCAAAAGAATAGTTGTTCCAGTGAAATAACACACGAACGGCGCCGCGCCTCCTCCATTAGCCTCGTCCACTCGGCTCTTTGACTACTGTGCTGCAAAGTGTGGACTGCAGACACGGTGTGGTTAGAAATGATCACGTTTTCTCTTCTTAAGTTCACAATCCTTCCTTTTTGTAGTTATTTATTCAGTGGAAATGTGTGGAAACGGACTGATGAATTCTATTCAGCTGATGCGGTACACAACGGAACACAGCAGTGTTCAGCTGTCGAGGCTTCCCGTCCGCCGATACTTATATGATGGCTTCATTTCTTAGTGCTATAATATATATATCATACTGTACTATACTATACTATTACTCGTTTTGATTATAAACAATATCTTTAGCTGGAAATGCACTCTAACTTTGGAAATCTTCTCGTTTCAAATGGAACCGGAAATGGTCCCGCGAGGTAATTTTAAACCGGAAGTTCTACTAAGTACTCTGTGCATAAAGCCTATTGTGTGAGGAGAAGCTACAGCGTGTTATCAAGAAGGTCGCCTCCGCCTGGCGAACCCACAACTGCTCACTACACTGCCCCCTGGTGGCACACTCCACAAACATGTTCAGTTCAGAAACAAACAGAAAGCATGACTCTCTGCCAGGATTATTCTTTTTAACTGAACTACAGCAACATAAATACAGATAAACCTTTTTTTTCTTTATAAAATAAAAACAAATGTGACTGCACATTTTGTGTGCGTCACATTTGCTTTGTCTGGCCTCATTTTCCTCACCCTGACAAAAGAATAGAATAAATGGAAATCTAAGGCAAGTAAGAGGATCCTTGGATTTATTGTTCAAGCGCATCAATAACGGTTCTCCTCCCCCTCACCCAGCTGACGGACTACGTTTAATAGTCAAAGTAAAAACCCCATTCTCACTGGGAGTGAGGAAGGAACAGCGCTAACTTATGATGGTTGTAGCTGGAAAGTTTGGATGTAAAACTGCAGAGCAGCGCAAACTGGGGCTGAAACTTCATGAATATCCCCTACAGCACAAAAAGACAACAAACATCATCAGAAGATGCTACAAATGCTACAAACCTGTGTGCTCGGCAGCAGGCTGCGTCAGTGCTGCTTTCAAGGTCTGCTGTTTGTGTCATTTGTTCGGATTCATTGAAATTGAAGTGGATTGTTTTGTGTGGATTCTTATGGAGTGAAGAGGATGAGCTGGAACTCTTCTAATGATGCCTGTATGTTGAAAACTTCAAAGTGCATTTGCTGAAAATGAGTCATGTGCAACATCACTGCTGCTGAAACAGATACAGGACATGCCGTGTGTTACTATTTAAGCTAAATCTGGAAATATGGAATGTGATGATACTGACAAAATAATAAGCACGCAGGCTTGAGGCAATAAATGTGAAAGCTTAATTTGCATGTTAGGAATGTTTCCTGTTTTTAGTAAAATAGTTTAGAACGTCTGGAGAGACTAGTGCTTCCATGCAGTGGCAATTTAAGGCCATGTTTAGTTAAGAAATGGGTTTGATCTGTTTTTTATTGTCAAACAAATAAAAATTCAGTAACTACTTTTTGTTTCTTCTTTATCAGCTAATCAAATTAATCTAGTAGATGTGCAGTTTGAATTCCTTTCATCACATTATAAAGTTGTTCATTGTTAAGTTGCTTGCTGAACACCTGTTTTAAAGTCAATACCCTGTGGTTAGACTAGTGATAGCAATAGATGTCATTCTATGTAGTTATGTTGTTTCATGTAATTATTCAGAGAAGGGGTTATCTATAATTTTAAGGTCATTACAACATATAAGTAATGTGCGAAAACTGATTATTTTTAAATGAGGTGGTTGTACGGCACTTTTATCTCATATTTGAGGAATTTCTTTAAAAATATAAACTAACTGCAGCTTCACTTTGTGAAATCCAGGAACATTATGATAAAGTGTTATCTGAGTCACTGTTATTTAATTCACATTTTCTTTCTCACTGCAATCAGACTCACATTTTTTAGTAATCAGTAAATATACTTTGGTCATTTTACCTGAACTAGCTCAGGTCCTGTTGTGATCTGGTCAGCAGCTATTTAACCCTTTAACTTCAACAACAAGAAAAAAGGCAACATAAAAGTTAGATTTTCTTTTGTTCATTTGGGGCTCAAAGGGTTAAATCCAGGAGGCTTAAAATCCTCAAAAATGCTTGAAATTTGAAGTGGTGTTTTCAAGATTTTAAAAGTGTTTGAATTTTAATGAAGTGCTCAAAACTTGAATTGTAATAGCTTTTAGCACTACAAAATTAATTTCAATTATAATTTTGTGGATGTATTTAGTGTTTATGTGCTACATGTCATCACCTACTAAATATCCATCCATTTTCCTTTTCATTTTAGGGCATTTTACTTATCCAAGGTCTGGTTGCAGGGGCAAGAGCCTAAGCAAAGAAGCCCAGATTTCCCTCTCCCCAGCCGCTTCGGCCAGCTCCTTCAGGGAGATCCTAAGGCACTCACAGGTCAGCCAAAAAACATGGTCCCTCCAGCATGTCCTGGGTCTTCCTTTAAGCCTCTTCCCGGTTGGATGTGCCCAGAACACCTCACCCTGGAGGCGTCCAGGAGGTATTTATTAATTTTTATTTAGCCAGGAAATTTCCCATTGAGATTCAGAAACTGTTTTTCAAGAGAGTCCTGGATTACCACTTATAGGGTATGTTGTGATCTGTGGGGGAAACCGGAGTACCCGGAGGAAAACCATGCATGCATGGGGAGAACATGCAACTCCAGCAAGAAAGGCTGCAGCCGGGATTCGAACCTTAGGCAACCTTCTTGCAGCAAGGCAACATGCTTACCACTGTGCCACCATGCAGCCCAGGTATCCTAACCAGATGCCCAAGCCACCTCAACTCCTCAGAAATGTGAGGAGCAGTGGATCTACTCCGAGTCCCTCCCAGATTACCGAGCTCCTCACCTTAAAGCACACCCTCCAGAGGAAACTCAGTTCGGCCGCTTGTAGTCGCCATCTCATTCTTTCAGTCACTACATAACTGAATAATAATCTAAAAGTGATCTTAAAGCGGCACTCTGGAGCATTTTTCTCTGTATCAAAGTTTTCTAAATGTTTTAAATGATATATCAGGTCTAAACTATGATCTATGGGTTGAGTTCCACAACATCTGTCATTCTGATGAAGACCCTCCTTCCTCCTAGAGACCCCTTTCCATTATTTCTTGCCGCCGATATTTTTCAGCCAATGAAATTCAAATGTCTGCATTCTCTCAACATGCACGCGCATCGACCAAACCTGTACCAGTAGGGGGCGCTGTCGTACAGGACGCTCCGTGTGTTTCTCTGCCGTCTCAGCCGTTCACTGAGGACTCACGGCTCATTTCTACTAAAAACCTACCCATTCTCCAGCTAAAGATGGGTTTATTTTTATTTTTAAACCTTTCACCTCACAGAATGGCAAGGCTTGACAGGATTATGCGTTTATTTTGGTCAGAAAGTTCATCCAGGGCCGAGTCAAGTTCAGCTTCAGAGTCCAGCAGCAGCTCTCTGCTAACAGAGCTAATATCAGAAGCAGCAGGGACAGAGAGGGCTCATCAGACCCTCGTAGTGTTGTTGGAATAAGATTGTGAACTGTGAGTGATTAAACCCTACACATTGAGCTGTACAGTTCATGTCCGAAGTATATGCGCCGCGTGCACGCGCGCACACGCGACCGGACGCGCGTGTCGAGATGTTTTGAGGAGGAGCCTTTGGACGCTAGATTCAAAAACTGCTCTCCTGATGAAATCCTCCGGAGTGCCGCTTTAATTGAAGTGAATTTCCCCACTGTGGGATTAATAAAGTAATTCTATTCTATTCTAATTACTCTAAATTATAATAAATCCAAATAACATTTAACTTTCTTTTGAAACATCCTCAGAATTTTTGTTTTGTTGTTAATTTGTTGATATAAGGACTAAAAAGTTCTCTACCAAGTGGTTTGACCTGCCAGTTAAAAGGTTAAAGACATTGTTTAACATTTCAGATGGTGGCTGGTAGTTTTTCTGTTCTTAGGTATTTACATGAAAACTCAGAGTCTGTGTGGTAAGCAGTTCTGCTTTGTGTGCATAAATAAAATCACAAGTTTTCATGAACCCTTGTAGGCCAGGTGTTTGAAAATGTTAGCTGATTCTACAAGATTATAAAACTTGACTAAACATGACATCTACGTCATTTGGACGTAGATGTCACTGTCAGCTTTTCACTGGAGACTGAGCACTTTTAAGGTCCATGTTTACCTTTAGAGGTTCAGGTTCTCATAACCTCTGCTTCATTGAAAGACCTGATGTTAATGCTACACAGTACTGACGTCAGGAGGGGTCCACCAGAACAAGGTGTATGTATAAAGTGGCTGATGAGTGTAAAGTGATACTAGATCTGATGAAATGCATTCATGGTAGGACCTGAAAATAACTAACTCACACTAATAATAGTGTGGGGTTTCTTCCTTCTCATAAATGACAGATTATTTATTTGTCTGAGAAAATTGTTAAGCAATGTTCTTTGAAGACAATGGCCAAAACAAAACCAGGTTACAAAATACAAAAGGTCAGAAATGCTGCTAGTTTGGCAGGATTGAACACTGTCATCAAAAAACTGATGACTCATGCTGGTTTTACCCTTCAGGAACTTAGTTTTTTATTTCTGAACATCATCACTGCATACTGCTAGAGAATGTTAATTACTTACTCAGTGTAGTTGGTTAATGCTGTGTAACTAAGTCTAATTATTAATAGTGACTTGATTGTCACAAGTCAGAGAATCTTTTAAAGTTTTCCTTTGGCCCAGCGTTTAAACACAACAAAGTCCTGCTCTTCCAGTTCAGAGAATCAAACCTGTTCCAAGCATGTTACATAAGCTGTGTGTTTTTTTTTTTGATGGAATGCATTAAAGATCTTGATTATAAAGAGGCATGTGCCTACAATAACAGCATGATGGTGGGAATATTCATCTCACTGAAAGAAACCGACCAGGTTCAAAAGTCTGATTCGCATTTCTTGAGTCAGGTTTTAACATTATTTCCCATAAAGCTCACATTACTCACTATTTGAATTCAAATGTGGGTTTGTAGGAACTGTGTGTTCATATTTGCTCAAGAGAGAAAACGATCCAGCCAACATGCTGAAAGTATAGAGAAAAAAAATTCCCATCTTGTTTTGGAAATAAAGTCACTGATGTGAAATGGTGTGCGTTGGACATGTAGAGCCATGCACTGGGCGAATGTTGACTTTAAAACATAGAGGCTTGTAAAAACTTTTATGACTGTTATTTACATTTACTAAAGAGAAAAAACATTTAGATTTTTTAAATTCATAATTTAAATTGTTTTTTGTTTTTTTTTTACTTCTTTAAAATCAAGGAAGTGCAGAATCAAACTCAATACTCGTCCATGTGTAAAGAAACATGCAGGTGATTTCCTAATTATGATCAACACAAAGAACAGTCAGTGAGTCTGTTTTAATTGAGATGATCTCATTTTTCATTGTCTGTGCCAGGAAGATGAGCAAACATGAAACAATGGTACAGTCCCACCAGGTAGCTCCACCTCTCCTCTATCCGTTTCCTCCTGGGTGTGGACAGTAGTGAGGAGGAAAATTAAAAATTCATTTAAAGTGCCTTCAGCCATGCGCCCAAGAGCTGGAGAGTCGTCGTAAAATTTACAGGACATTTTGAGAAGAGGTCTTCGTCTTCCTCATCCATTTCGAGAACCGGTAAGACACTAGACTAGACGGTCTTCCTTCACACCTGCACTCGTTACACAAAACAGGATTCGTACATGTGATGAGTCGACATTTATACACTTCAGAGCTTTGCTGAGCAGCTTTTATCTAGGAGTAGATGGAAACTAGCTCTGTGCTTTCATTCAGTGCAACGAGAGTCCAGAAGAGGAAACTCAAATACAGAACGGTTTTTGTTTATTATTCAATGTTCAAGTTCAGACCCCTTGAAAAGCTTTATTTTAATTTCTTCCTCTAAACTTTGTACTAAATAGACTGTAATATTGAAAGAAAGTCTCTCCAGATTCAGCAGATTTGTACTTGTTAGAGGACACAAAGGCAATTTATAATTGACACTTTTCAATGATAAATGTGTATAAATTAAAAAACTATTTATAGAAAATTAGGTCTACAAACAATGACTGTTTGTGTTGTACAGCGCTTTGGGGAGTGTACAACACTCTAGGAAGCGCTCTATAAATACAGGCCATTTACCATTTTACCAAGGGGGTGATCAGTCTATTAAAACTTATTCTTTTAAGAACTTAGATCTTTTGACTCTTACCTCCTCTCGTCTTCCTCCGTTTATCCGGGTCTGAACCGTGGGGGCAGCATCCCAGACCATCCTCTGCCCAGCCACCTCCACCAGCAGGAACCCAAGGCGTTCCCCAGCCAGTTTGTTCTCCAACGTGTTGATGACGAGTCTGTACATATTTTAGTGTGTATATATATATATATATTATCCTAGATTGTTTTATGTTATGTTTTATCTGATGTAAAGCACATTGTGTTGCTATGCAGGAAATGTGCTTTATAAATAAAGTTTGATTGAGTGTCCTGGGTTGACCTGGGGGCCTCCTGCCAGTAGGACATGCCCGTAACACCTCACTGGGGAGCTAAACCACCTCAACTGGCTCCTCTCGATGTGGAGGAGCAATGGTTCTACTCAGAGTATCTCCCGAGTGTCTGAGCTCCTTACCCTATCTCCAAGGCTGAGCCCGGCCACCCAGCAGAGACCGGTTAACCATCCACATCACTGCAGACGCTGCCCCAATCCACCTGTCGATCTCCCGCTCCCTCCTTCCCTCACTCGTGAACAAGACCCTGAGATACTTAAACTCCTCCACTTGAGGCAGGACCTCCCTCCTGAACCAGATTTGGCAAGCCGCCTATTTCCAGTCAAGAATCATGGTCTCAGATTTGAAGGTGCTGATCCTCACACTTTGAACTCTTACATAATTTTGAGTGGCAACGTTAAGATTAAATGACAAATGTTCAGTTAACAGTTGGTCAGCACGAGCCTCTGAAAAATAGGAAATAAGAAAAGAATCATAGGAAAAGAAGGAACATTTTATTATTAACTTGTAAATTCTGCAGTGTTTAGTTATAAACATTTTCTGTCTTTCAGTTCTAAAGTTGAATACATCAGGACAAAATGAACAATCTGGTCTATATCATGTCTAAAAGTAAAGAGTCATTTGTGATATTTGGGTCTATATGTGATAAATATCAAATGTAAAGTAACTGGTCGTTTATGAAGCCATGAGTCAGATAGAATCAATCCATAACACAACTCCTGCAGCAAGCAACAACACGACAAAAAATTCAAAAATATGTTACATATATACCCATAAATACTGACAGATGCAATTGTACAACTTGATGCAAACCAAACAAGCAATACATCATATGAAAGCTCAGGCTCCATAAATTATAACAGTACACTGTGTTAAATTTAGAGGGCACCTACTTTTTGACATAGGGCCAGGTGGGTTTGTATAGTATTTTCCCCTTAAACAATGAAATCATCATTTGGAAACTGTATTTGTATTTGTAAGATTATTTTTGTCTCATACTGAAATTTGTTTGCTGATCTTAAATAGGTCTGAAGAGTCAGCAAATACAGCAGAAATCTGGAAGCGGGGCAAAAACGTTTTCACTGCACTGTATCTCACATTATCAGTCCGTATGACTGGTTTTGCTGGATTTGTCAGATCGTGCCACAAACTGGCATTCTACATCGTCTGTGAATGATTTATTTAAATTGTTAGTACAATCTGTTATTGACAACATAATTTTGAGAGATTAAGAAAATAATAATTAGATGACTTAAGGAGGAGTGGCGTTATTAGCAGCTTAACAAATTGTCCTCAGATATAATGATTATTATAGGACACTGTACTCACAGCAGAAACAAGCTGACCTGTGTTCATCAGATAAGAACAGCTGTTGATCTGGTTAGGACAATAGGAGTTTGTTTGAACTTAGACCTTCCTCTGACAGACAGCTAATAGTGAAAACCATGCAAACGAAAATAGGAGATACTGTACACACAAGGATTGAATGTTTAAAGTTTAAACTTCCTTGCAATGCAGAGTGTAAACATGACAGCTTTTTACATCAGTGCAATAAACAGTGATAACAACTCAAAGCTTAATCCATGCATCAGTTTGAAATATCAATGCTTGTTTGCTCATAGGAAGCCCATCTCTGCATGCCACCAACATAACATTCACATGCTTTTCCTGTATTTAATCATGTTCTTCCTTTCCTCTCTTTTACATTCACTTACAGGAGGTTTCATACTGATTCCAGGTCAACCACACCTCATAAGACCAGAAGGACCATCAGCAGTCCTTCTGAGTCAAGAAACATCTCTCAGTTACGACCTTCAGCTTTGTTCTATGAGCTCTGAATCATAAAGGAGTTTTGTGGATTCCAGTATATAGTCAGAACCAGGTCTGTATAGATATGAGTGTAGCACTCCTACAGTCAGTAAGTACTGACATCTAGGTTCGGTGGACAGTATGATGTAAAATAATTTACATAAGTCATAGTGAGTTGAACAATTGACAATTTATTGCCCAACAGCAACTATATTTACAACCTTTACAAAAACGAGCAACAAATTAGATCTCTTTCAAAATAGAAACCAAATGAAATAAATGGGTCATTTTATGGTCTGGCTTTTAATAAACTTCCCCTCAAGTGAGGAGTTTGGGATCATAAAGTTTAGTTGTAGTTCTTCTGTGTGCAAGTTCTTATTTGGGGTCCAACAAATAGATGGATCAGTCAGTAATTTGTGAACAGCTCCAAACTGTTTGCCAAACCTGCAACCATTCACAATATCACTGGAATGGGTTCACTATGACAGGATCTACCGGTTAATCAGGTATCTCAGGAAAAAATGAACCAGTCAGAGTTTCCAAAAACTCATAACTAGATATCCTGTTCGTCTCCGAGTTGGACATGTGTCATTCTCAGGATGATTCCAGAATGTCACAAGAGATTTTAAGAAGGAAGTGGCAATGCAGGAAATGTTCTTTGACCCTTAAGGAGTAGTATGCCCTATATAGCCCCACGGATAATGAGATTAGGGAACTGTCATATGATATTAATTCAGACTAACTGTATTCAGATGGGTTATAAATTGTACTTGAGCTTAAATTAGAAATATTATTATTTTAATGTTGAATCTTTTTGAACATAGATTGATTTATTCTGGCTTTTCTCCATTGTGTTTCATTCTGCAGATCAAAGTATGTCATCTGCAAATTCTAACAAAATCCAACGACCCCTTCTGTTCACCATTTTCATTGTGACTGGCTTTCTAACCATATTTATGTTGTATGTTGAGCCATACACCAACTGGTCATTTGATGCAGTAAAGTCAATGTTTTTAACAAGCAAAGCCAAGAACCACTTCTCCACGAAGAGCAATGAAAACTTGACCATTGTACTGGTCTGGCTGTGGCCCTTTGGAGTGGTTTATAACCTTAATGTCTGCAGCTCTGTCTTCAACATTGAAGGTTGCTTCATCACAGCGGACAAAAACCTCTACAACAGATCAGATGGGGTTGTCATCCATCACCAAGACATCTCCAGAGACCTGTCCAACCTGCCAACACAACAACGACCACCGTTCCAGAAGTGGATATGGATGAACTTAGAGTCACCATCACATTCGCCCCAGTTGCCTGAGATCAACAATTTATTCAATCTGACTCTTAATTACCGTCAGGATTCTGACATCAAAGTGCCTTATGGGAGTATTATAGCAGCAGAGGCTGAGGAGGACTTTGTACCACCAAGCAAAAACAAACTGCTCTGCTGGATTGTAAGCAACTGGAATCCAGAACTTGCTCGGGTAAAATATTACAATGAGTTGAAGAAACACATTGAGGTTCATGCATATGGACAAGCCTTTGGGAATCACATTTCTAATGAGGATTACATCCCCACCATGGCCAGCTGTAAGTTCTATTTGTCTTTTGAGAACTCGATCCACAAGGACTACATTACTGAAAAACTATACGTCCCGCTCTCCGTGGGCACAGTGCCAGTGGTTCTTGGCCCATCCAGGCAGAACTATGAGAACTTTATCCAAGGGGACGCCTTTATCCATGTGGATGATTTTTTTTCACCCAAGGAGCTGGCGGAGTACCTGCTTCTTCTTGACAAGAACGAGGAACTGTACCTCAGATACTTTAATTGGAGGCGGCGCTTTAAAGTAAAGAGGCCACTTTTCTGGGAAGAGCACACATGCCAAGCTTGTTATTACTTGAGAAGGCACAAAGAGGGCAAGACAATCAGTAACCTTAACAAGTGGTATTGGGACTGAAAGTGCTCAGAAAGGTCATCCAGAACCTGAAAAAGAAGGAATTGTTTTTTAAACATAAATATTAGCGGTACACATGAAAAGAGTGACAGCTCATGAAGGATAATAAGGCCCCCTTCACGCTGGATGATTACCCCATCTTAATGTAGAGAGTTATCCACAGTCTGGATGGTCCTTGCAGCTTTCTTGGCAATGTTTCTAGGCTAATATTAGAAATGCAGTGAGCATATCATTACTGTTATAGAACATGACAATCATTTTGGGCAAGTTCACAATTTATCAGTTGAGGTGTTGGTTTATCATTGTGGTTGCAGTCCATCTGTGTCCTGGGTGGAGCTTGTGGGTGGCATGGTGGCAGGACTAAGTGTATTTATGACATGGGGCATTTGTACACCCATTTGAAGCAGGGCTGACCAGGGATCTTCTAGCTCAAAGTCGTGTCTTGATGGGCTATGGATGGGCATCCTGTCAAAGGGAACTTACTGATCTACAGAGGCTGGTGAAGTCATTGGAGAGTGTCCCTAAGACACTTAACAAGGAAACAATAATTGTGTATTTGGTGAATACCAAAAGTACAGCAGCATCAAAAAGGGCATTTTTCAAATTATGATCCAGCCATGTCCTGCAGGTTCAGGTTGTGTAAAATGTTGTGGGGTTGTTTTCCAGGGTGAAGGGGGCCTGACATAGACTTTTAAAGAGGCCTATAAGGTAATACTAATGATAATAATATTAATATATATGATAGTGATACAGTCGCCTTTGCAGTGTGAGGTACTAAAATTTGAAGGTAGGTTGTTTTATATTTTTGTAGTTGTTATTTATTGTTGTTATTTCTTTAAGATGTGAAGATCACAGAATCTCATCCAGAAATGCCATAGAGTTATAACTACCTGAGGTTCCAGCTGGATCAAACCAGACGGCTAATACAGACAGTTACTGTATGTTCAACAGTCTAATGGAGCTGCAACTGAATTGATAAAAGAAGATCCCAGTGCATTATGTGTTTAGTGAGGAGGTGACTGTGACTCCACCGTATCAGGAGCATCTAGTGGTGTGGTAGAGGGTGGCTGATGTTGATGCATTTTATGAGTTTTGTATCAGGTGTTAATCATTCTGGCATGTCTTAAATGAATTGGTTGTGCAAAATGCAGCTGAGATAATTATAGCACCTTTAAAGAGCATATTTTAAGTTAGACACTCCCTTAAAAAAATGTTTAGAGAAATATAATAGAAACTTTTTCTGAATAAAAATTTACACAAATTCAGCTTATTTAGGCTCTTGGATTAGTTTTTGTGAGAATTGTCAATTTTTTCACCAAACCGGAAGTGACGACAGTTCAGGGAGACCGTTCGTTCTCTATATAGAAAACTGATCCACTGATCACTACTTGTGACGAGCAAAACAAACCCCCAGAGTGCCGTTATTTTATTACTTTATTACTATAGTGAGAAGTTATTTTATTAAGATAAAAAAAAAAAAAAGATAAAAACAATCAGTCCTGTAAGGCTGTACCCTGTCGGTCCAGCTGTAGACCGTGACCCACCTCCTCACTTGGGTCTGGGTAAAATACCAGCGTTTAGCACCAGGTTTTTGATCATCAGAGCTCCAAACATTGAGCTGCGTTCAGGTGGATTGTTAAGAAATGAAAGAGTTTATAAAAAGTTTCACAGGATGCAGCTAAACGGTTCGAGGCTGACCGAAACAGTGTCGGGTCAGGCTGGAAACCCCGCTGGGAATCCCCTCTTGGGAGCCGCAGAAGTCACCGTACCGGTAAGGAAGCCGTCCCGTTGTTGACTCAGTGTCCTGACAGACCGGCGATTGGCATTCACAAACATAATAATTTAGCATTTTTTATTAAAATGAATTCACACCGACTGGATTAAAGAGCGCTCTAACCTAAAACTAACAACTCATCGCCGACAGCGAGCAGGCAGCTGGCAGACTAGAGCG
>SSNR01000125.1:8958-54833 GCA_006937965.1 Callopanchax toddi | reverse complement strand
CCCCCCCCCCCCCCCCCGGAGGAACTTCTTGGAGGGCGAGAACGGAGACTTTGAGGGTTCCAGGAGAGCTGGAAGGGAAGGCGGTGCTGAAGTCACATGTGTGATTAAAACAATCTGGCATCTTCCTGAGCTCCTTCCTGAGCTCCTTTTAATCTCCTCCAGGTGATTGTCTGATGAGAATCAGCTGTGCGTGGGTAGCCTGTAAGTTGCACCCTGCAGGAAAAAGGTGAATACACACAACAGCCCAGGGTGCAGCTCAGAGGATATGACAGACTCCAAGATGTGACGTAATCCTTTCATTTTTGTTGTTAGAAATATTGTTCAAGGAAAAGAGGTTTGAAAGAACAAACTCCTTTTTTTTTTACATTCAGCTTTCAAGTTGATGGTTTCAACATTCTCAGGAACAAAGTTTCTGTTTCTTCTATCCATTTATATCTTTGTTCTCTGTCCCTTGGAAATAAGTGTGAATAAAAATGTGAACATTTTTGTGTAGAGCATAAACACAGAGGTTCACTACAAAGTCCCGGATTTCTTTGTGCCACATCTGCAGGTTATGTTACCGTCCTGTGCTGTTTAAACCAGTCAGACATTAGAAAAAGTATAAAAAAATAAAAGTACATCAGCTGGACAAATTAAAAAGGACGAATTTAATGGGTAAGGGGGATAAAAAGATCCTCTTTATTAAATAATTGATATGTCATTACAAAACAGAATGAAACCCAGCAACAGTTAAACAAATCAGATCCAACGCTTAGCAACAGTTGGTTTATTAACTTTAACACTGGGTCTATTTAATTTGTAGCATTGTTTTTGTTTTCAATCCTTAAACTCCTCCCTGGTAAAACTGAATAATGAAGAACATGACGGACAGAGATAACCAACAGTTCTTAGGAGAGTGTATTCAAGGAACTGCATGTTCAGGCTCTACACAGTAAACCCACTGGGGGGCAACTCTCACCTGACAGGAAGAAGATTACACTGAACAACACCAGCCCGGTTTGGGAGATCTTTGCTCACTGGAAAGTTTATATCACTTTATAGAGAGATGCAATTAAATTAGGTTGATTTTTCTTTAGTTTTGTCATTCTAACTTGTTAAATAAGTGCCACTTATAGAATACATCAATTCTATTATTATTTATTGTTGAAAGAAGAAAGGATGATGTGTTGGAATTTATATTTTCTCTCTGATGGAACAAGAAGAGAAATGTTTTGCAACAGATGTTTTCTTTCTTGTCTGACTTTTAATTTGCCTCTGTAATGATGTGTTGTGTATTCATTTATGATTAAAGATAAAACAAGCACATAAATTATGGAAGGACATAAAATAATGAAAATCTGTAAATAATGGAATAATTCTGCACATCCAAGATCAACGAGGTCAATAACTGATTGTGACAGATCCTGAGGACAGGAAGGACATCCTTCTGTGTTTGAAGAAGCCTCTGAGTGAAGACACTAATGCTTGAACTAAGTTCAGTATCTGGGCTGCAGTCGGAGATGATATTTCACAGTAGCATGTCCTGGATTACACCACCTGTTGTTGACAAGCACTGCTAATCCGCCTGCTTTGTTTATTCTGCTCTTCTTTAAATCTCTGTCTGCTCGTTTTGTCAGAAGACGGACAGAGAGACTTTTGAGTCGACGGTATGATCCTGCAGCCATGTCTCAGTGATATGATACTGCATTCCTGGTGTTCTGGCTGGATCTTCATCAGCGCTTCAAGCTCATCCATCGTGTTTATGATCTCATGCTCCCCATTATGATCAAAGAACGCAATGGCTTCAATTTCCTCTCTCTCTGCTTTGCCCAACAACCACCTCTCCTCTTCTTTAACTTCATGGCAGTTTCTCAAAGTCTTTTTTTATTTTTTTTAGGGATGCCAACTTTCTCACGCAAGCCTTGTGTGCAAGCTTAACAGGTGATTCTGTTAAAGAGTTGTGTGTCTCTAAATTGACCCTGTGATGAACTGACCTGACCAGGGAGCACCCCGTCCCTCTCCTGATGACAGCTGGGATAGTTTTTAGCACCCTGTGACCCTGAACAGGATGAAACTCTTTTGGAAAATGGATGGATGTTGCATCTGCATCATAAGCTCAGTTGTTGCTATGTTACAAACACAACACCTAAAAGCATGGTCTCTGGAGATGTCACTCTCTCACTGCTACACTCCCAACTTTCCAACATGTTGCCTCTTGATGTTTATTTTTATGTGTGTAATTTCTCTTCAGAGGTTAATAAAATGAGATGAAATAAAATTCACTTTGATATACAGCACATTTGCCAGCCACTTTATTAGGTATACCTTGTAGTACCTGCAGGTTGGATCATAATTTGCCTTCTTTACTATCTTAATTCTTCATAACCAGGGTTCTGGTCCATGACATCATCACACAGTTGCTGCAGATTTGTCGGCTGAACATCCATTATGTGAATGTCTCGTTTTACCACATCCCAAAGGTTCTGGACTGGATTGAGATCTGGTGACTGTGAGGGTTGTAGGAGTCCAGTGAACTCATTGTTGATTAACTAGTTAGAAGTTATGGTGGAAATTCAATCTTTTACTTATAGATTGTGTGACCTTTGATCTATGCAATGGAAAATATATTTTTCCCTGTGACTGTTGGTTGACCTATATGTAGGTGTGATTAAATGCATCACAAAAAGCACATCTGAAACACCTGTTTTGCTCTCCTATTATCTCCTTTGGGTAAGCGGTCAAACCACAGGGTTCATCAGGTCTCACTTCTGCTATCGCACCTGGCTGACTGAGTTTCTTGTCTACATGAGTCTTGTAAAAGTAGAGGCTGTGTGGATGGAGGAATTTGGGTTAGTCAGGTTTAGTTTCAGATGCACCTTTGTTGTGATGATGTGAAAAAAAGATCATACAATTTACAGAGATGGGAGGTAGGAGAAAGGATAAAAGTTAGAACTGAGATGTTGTCTGATAGGAACTTTGATAGAATCCTCTGTACATGGTGTTCCTCTCATTGCAATAAAAGCTTGCTTAAGAAATCGATCATATTGTCTCTGTGTGGTAAAGAATTTAACATTCTGGTGTCAGGATGCCAGCATCCAATTGACCAGAGCACGTCAGATGACTGCACATCTTGAGGATAAATTCTCATCAATCAGTCCGAGGACACGGCCTGATTGGTGAGATACAATCTTTATTCATTTAAGAGTCTGCCTGGGAGGGTGCTATTCTCACCGACTAGGATTCAGTGGGTCCAAATCCAGAGAGGTTTTAGTATTTTTCTTACCTGAAATAAGAAAAAGTCTGTGAGGAAGATGTTCCTTCATAGGCTCAAGCACAAGTTGGCCAGATTATCTATCACAGGGCAGAGTGCTTTATGCCATTTTATGAAGGGAAAATATGGGGAAGATTGTGTAAAATGTGTTTCATTCCAGGACTAGTGACGCCTCACCCGTATGCTCCTCTTCAGCAGCAACTGCAGGCCCTCAAGTCTCTAAGGCAGAGCCTGATCTGGACTCCTGCCCCCCCACGCCAACATCAGTCACCAGCCCAACCACAACACATCTACCAGCAAGTCCAGAACATTTTCCTGAGCCCACCAGGACACCCAGAAGATGAAGAACATGGAGCTGCTGGAGGCCAGTCTCCCAATCCCACTAGTCCAGCCAGAGGGATGAGCCAACGCTTCTCAGCAGTCTCAGGGTGTTACAGATCTCTAGTGGGATCAATCGTAACTACCCCATTTTTATTTTATCTTTATATTTTAATTTGTCTTTTATTATTTTATGTGTTTTTAATAGTCTTTTATGTTATCTTGATGCTTTTGTTTTCGTCTCGTCTCGTCTTCTTCCGCTTATCCGGGTCCGGGTCGCGGGGGCAGCATCACAATTAGGGAGTTCCAGACAGTCTTCTCCCCAGCCACTTCTACCAGCTCCTCCGGTAGGATCCCAAGGCGCTCCAGGGCCAAACCAGAGATATATTTTCTCCAGCGTGTCCTGGGTCGACCCGGGGGCCTCCTGCCGGTAGGACATGCCTGAAACACCTCCCTGGGGAGGCGTCCAGGGGGCATCCTAACAAGATGCCCGAACCACCTCAACTGGCTCCTTTCGACATGGAGGAGCAGCGGTTCTACTCCGAGTCTCTCCCGAATGTCCGAGCTCCTCACCCTATCCCTAAGGCTGAGCCCGGCCACCCTGCGGAGAAAACTAATTTCGGCCGCTTGTATCCGCGATCTCGTTCTTTCGGTCATTACCCAAAGCTCATGACCATAGGTGAGGATTGGGAGGTAGATCGATCGGTAAATCGAGAGCCTTGCTTTCCGGCTCAGCTCCTCCTTCACCACAACAGACCGGTTCAGCGTCCGCCTCCCTCNGCAAAAAGCAGAGACGAGATTCTCCTGTCACCAAACTCAACACCCTCCACACCACGGCTGCACCTAGAAATCCTGTCCATAAAGGTTATGAACAGGACCGGTGACAAAGGGCAGCCCTGGCGGAGTCCAACCCTCACTGGGAACAGGTCCGACTTACTGCCGGCTATGCGGACCAGACTCACACTCCTCTGGTACAGGGACTGAATGGCCCTTAACAAAAGACCATCCACTCCGTACTCCTGGAGCGCCCCCCACAGGGTGTCCCTGGGGACACGGTCATAAGCCTTCTCCAAATCCACAAAACACATGTGGATTGGTTGGGCAAACTCCCATGACCCCTCCATCACCCTAGCGAGGGTAAAGAGCTGGTCCACAGTTCCACGACCAGGACGAAAACCACATTGCTCCTCTTCTATCTGAGGTTCAACCATCGACCGGACCCTCCTCTCCAGTACCCTGGAGTAGACCTTCCCAGGGAGGCTGAGGAGTGTGATCCCCCTGTAGTTGGAACACACCCTCTGGTCCCCCTTCTTAAAAAAATGGGAACCACCACCCCGGTTTGCCACTCAACAGGAACTGCCCCCGATGACCACGCAATGTTGCAGAGACGTGTCAACAACGACAGTCCTACAACATCCATAGCTTTGAGATACCCAGGTCGGATCTCATCCACCCCCGGGGCTCCGCCACTGCGTAGTTTTTTGACTACCTCAGCGATTTCTGCCCCAGAGATTGGACAGTCCATCCCCAGTTCTCCCAGCTCTGGTTCCTCATAGGAATGCGTGTCGGTGGGATTGAGGAGCTCCTCAAAGTATTCCTTCCACCGTCCGACTATAGCCCCAGTTGATGTCAGAAGCTCCCCGTTCCCACTGTAAACAGTGTGAGCGAGTTGCCGCCTTCCTCCCCTGAGGCGTCGGATGGTTTGCCAGAACCTCTTTGGAGCCGACCGATAGTCTTTCTCCATGGTCTCGCCGAACTCCTCCCACGCTCGAGATTTTGCCTCGGAAACTGCCACTGCTGCACCCCGCTTGGCCCTCCGATACCCATCAGCTGCTTCTGGAGACCCACAGACTAGCCATGCCTTGTAGGCCTCCTTCTTCAGCCTGACGGCTCCCCTAACCTCTGGTGTCCACCAGCGGGTACGGGGGTTACCGCCACGATTGGCACCGGCTATCTTGCGACCACAGCTAGCAACAGCCGCCTCAACAATCGCAGAGCGGAACAAGGCCCATTCGGACTCAATGTCCCCCACTGCTCTCGGGACGTGGTCGAAGCTCTGCCGGAGGTGGGAGTTGAAGACCATCTTGACAGGCTCTTCTGCCAGGCGTTCCCAGCAGACCCTCACTATACGTTTGGGTCTACCAGGTCTGCGTAGCATCTTCCCCTGCCATCTGATCCAACTCACCACCAGGTGGTGATCAGTTGACAGCTCCGCTCCTCTCTTCACTCGAGTGTCCAAAACATACGGTCTCAGGTCAGATGATACAACTATAAAGTCAATCATCGACCTGTAACCTAGGCTGCACTGGTACCAGGTGTACCGGTGGGCATCCTTATGTTCGAACATGGTGTTTGTTATGGCCAAACTGCGACTTGCACAGAAGTCCAAAAACAGAACACCACTCGAGTTCAGATTGGGCGGGCCGTTCCTTCCAATCACGCCCCTCCAGGTCACGCTGTCATTGCCCACGTGAGCGTTGAAGTCTCCCAGCAGGACTATGGAGTCCCCAGTAGGAGCGCTATCCAGCACTCGTCCCAGAGACTCCAAAAAGGGTGGGTACTCTGAGCTGCTATTTGGAGCATAAGCACAAACAACAGTCAGGACCCGTTCCCCAACCCGAAGGCTCAGGGAAGCTGCCCTTTCGTCCCCCGGAGAAAACCCCAACATACAGGCAGAGAGTCTTGGGGCTAACAGAAAGCCCACCCCAGCCCTCCGCCTCTCACCCGGAGCAACTCCAGCATACAAGAGAGTCCAACCCCTCTCAAGGACTCGGGTTCCAGAGCCAACGCTATGTGTCGAGGTGAGCCCGACTATATCTAGCCGGTATCGCTCAGCCTCTTCCACAAGCTCCAGCTCCTTCCCCGCCAGAGAGGTGACGTTCCATGTCCCAATAGCCAGTTTTTGTGTCCGGGGATCGGACCGCCAAAGCTCCCGCCTTGGTCTGCCATCCGATCCACATTGCACCAGACCCTTCATGTTCCTCCTGCAGGTGGTGGGCCCACAGGTGGATGAGCCCATGTATCCCGTTCGGACTGGGCCCGGCCGGGCCCCATGGGCGAAAGCCCGGCCACCAGGCGCTCGCTCACGGGCCCCAACCCCAGGCCTGGCTCCAGGGTGGGACCCCGGTAACCCTCCGGGCCGGGTACACTGGCTCGATGATTGTATTTCCATAAAGAGTCTTTTGAACCGCACTTTGTCTCACCCCTCACCTAGGACCAATTTGCCATGGGTGACCCTACCAGGGGCACAAGTGCCCCAGACAACATAGCTCCTAGTATCATTAGGGCACTCAAACTCCTCCACCACGATAAGGTGACGGTTCACGGAGGAGTGCTTTTGTTTTTTTGTCTTTTAATCATGTTTTTATTCTGATGGTTTTTTTTGTGAAGCACTTTGTGATTTATTTCTGTAAAAGGGGCTATATAGATAAACTTTACTTACTTATTTACTTACAACCATGCAATAACATTGACTACTGGACTGCAATTGACCTCCTATTTGCTAAATTCACCACCGGATTTCCCCTAAAGATGGACTCTGATGCATTAAATGCTGTCACTCAAAGACCTGATGAACCGGTGGATGATTTTTTTTCCATTGCATGGAGGAAATTTTCAACAAAAACCAGAAAGCCTGATGGGTGACGCAGGCTTCAGTCTCCTGCTGGACCTCCAGAACTGCGGGTTGAAGTCCCTGTCTGCCTGCAGCGCAGCCAGTCTGGGAAAGGAACAAACCATTTCTCAGACGGGGGAGGTTTGCTGTATTTTTGCTGTTAAAATATAATAATAATAATAATGCATCAGTTTTATATAGCGCTTTTCAGGTCACTCAAAGATGCTTTACAGAGTTGCATTATTCATTCACACAGTCATTCTCACCGGTGGTGGTAAACTACGATGGATGTCTGTAGCCTCAGCTGCCCTGGGGCAGACTGACAGAAGCGAGGCTGCCATTCTGCGCCATCGGCCCTTCTGACCACCACCAACATTCACACACAGTCACACTCACATTCACACAGGCAAGTTGGGTGAAGTGTCTTGCCCAAGGACACAACGATAATCTAACCCAGCCAGAGCTGGGGATTGAACCGGTGACCCTCTGGTTACCAGACCGGCCACTCTCCCAACTGAGCTAGTGCCGCCCCTTTGTTTCAACCATATACTGTGTGGTGTTTATATATTTACTAGTGTTTTTAAAAAGGACATAAGGACAAAAGGTAAAAATCTCAACTTTTAGGGGTGCTGGGATTCAATTAAGGGGTGCTTCAGCACCCCCCAAAAATGGGCTAAAAATTCTAATGGCTGATGGTCCATATTCCCAACAAGTTCTGAGTGATGCTGTTTCTCGAGTTAGCCCCAGAGCCGACCAAATGACCACTGACTCTCTCCATTGTACTGCAGTTTTCTGCTCAGGTCCCAGTGCTGAGTTTGAGACATTGTAGTTCAGGGTGACCTCTGAAAACTTAGAATTCCCAACATGTTCTGGAACTTGCATGTGTCTGCTTTATGTTTCACTGACTCTGCTTGAGCAAAACAAATTGCACTGGGTTTCCAATTCTGTCCCCCATGTGTCTCTGACTACAACATCTACATGAAGTGGGAGGAGGTGGGTCGGACTGTTCAGTGATGGTTGACTCTGGCTGACTGGACCCTCACTCAGGTGAACGCTCAGGTTCTGTTCTCTCAATGGGGCCAGTGTTACAGAGCTTAGCTGTTGTTAATGCCTCTCACACTGTCGAGCTGATCATTACTAATCCTGCATTTCTTGTTTTGTCTGCTAACCCACAAGCCTTGTATCACAAGTCCCACTATTTTAAATTCGGCCATAAAACCTCACTGGATAACGTCACCCTTCTTGAAGGCAGCTGTTTGTTACAGTATGTGGCTGACTTGTCACTCTGTGCTCTGACTGAAGAACAGTGTGTCTCTGATTCTGTCACCCTGTTGAAGTATGAACCTGGACATAAAGCTAGTTTGTCAAATCTCCAGTTTGTTCACCCTGAGGTCACTTTCCTGGGCATGTTCTTTCACATTCTACTCAAAAGCTGTCCTCCAATCATGTGGAGGCCATTCAGAACATCAGGTCAAACACAAAAAACAGTTAATTCCTTTTCTGGGGATGACCTCTTATTGCAGAGCATTCAGTCCTGACTATTCTTTGGTTGAGGCTCTTTACCTAAACTTATTTTTGGAAAGCTCATGTCTCCCTCCGACCCTTTGACATGGACACCTGAGTCTCTGGCTTCATTTGAGGCCTTGAAGATGGCTCTGCAATCAGCTCCTGCTCTTGCTCTCCATGACCCTGACAAGCCTTACACTCAAATGGTATGAAAAAACAAGGCTTCATGTCATCTGTTCTTTTACAGAAACACAGGGACAGACCTCGTCCTGCGGGTTAGGGAAATGTTGTTTAGTTTAATCAAGCCACCCCCCCCCCCCAAAAAAAAAATAAAATAAAATAAATAAATAAATCTCTAAGGTGTGGGAGATGAAAGGATATGACTGGATTTTTAATACATAGGAGTAAATAACTTCCTCTTCTCTATAATAATTTATCAGAGAATAAACATCAGTCTCCTTGTCGTCTCCTAAAAACCAGAGCTCAGTTTGGTGAGAACTGGCAGGAAAGGGGATGAGTAAAGGGAGGCAAAACCCAGACACTCACAAGGCCTCCCTGAAGGGGTTTAAAGTTTTGCCACACTATAGACTGAGATGATTGTATGTCCTTGCCTCCTGCAACCCCCTGTGTGACTATCCTGTTCAGTTGAAAACACAGTGTTGAAAGGGAGCTCTCCGTGTTGCAGAAGAGAGCAGGGGCCTGCAAAAGGACAGGTCTGTGTGAGTCCCCTTATCAACTACTAGAGCTGCCCCTCAATCCGACCTAATAGATCCCACTTATGCTGTCATCGCCATGCCAACCAGCTGTCAGCTTTGGTGCAGTAGAGCTTTTGCACTTCAGACAGGAGGCATCTGTGCTGCACTGATCTGTCTCTGTCCACAACGAGTCACCATCACAAAGAAACCACCAATTTTCTGATATTGTCTGATAGGCGAGGGGGGGGGACAGAACTTTGACTCACATCTTATTGTAAAATCTGAATAAATTAAGATAAGAGGACACCTGAGTCCAGGTCAAATAAAGGTCTGTTTATTGAGGCGAGACAGGCTGCATACAGAATCTGTTGGCAGCTGACTTCAGAGGATTAAACGGACAAAAAGGAACATGCAACATCAGCAACCTTCATGCTCAGCAGAGTTTGGCACTGCTGGCTGTCGACGTCGATAATCCAGGAGACAAAAACCTGTCAATCATATGCAAAATGATTTCACAAACTCTGCTGCACCAACCAGGGCTTAAACTCGGAATATTAGGATAATCTGCTTTTGTTGACATGTGATTTATTTTTTATGACTTTTGCATGCTCATTCCAGGAGATGCTTTTTGTAGCATGGAGAATATAGGTCACCTCCCCTCTGCCTGCATGTCACGTGATGACAGACGTGTGGCGATGCAACAATAAAGATTAGAAAGCACAATGTCTGCAGTTGTCATCTGGTGGGATTGGGGTTTTTGTTTAATGTCTGCATGGCTTTATGATTATCAGTCACTCATCTGGACACCAGGAGGAAAAAAGGAATTTAATCCAGAGCAGCATGTGTAATCCAGCACATCTACCTACTTAGAAAAAAAGAAGAAACCTCAAGGAATTACTTTATCGTGGTGATGTGGGCCAAAAATAACTTTGATTGTCCCTCTGAGGTTTATGGAAACTTTCCAGATACACAACATCATTAGCTGATCCAAACATGGAAATCAGTCATTATAAGGCTGAACGTCCAGCTGCATTTCTGTACAAGGAGTGGCACCGAAGTAAATGTCAAGAGAAGACAGGAGGCAAAGAGTTCACCTCCTTAGAGTTGCAGTCCTCTCAGCCTCATCACTCCATTTGACCTTCCTGTTTGTGAGAGGGATTAGGACGCTGGTGATGGTCCTCCCAGGCTATTTTTATGAAGATGTCCGCCCCAACTCCACCCCCTCATTTTGTTGGAAAACTGATACACTCAGTGAAACTCAAATGTAATTAGTTGCCTGTTGGTGAAAGATACCGACAGATTTGAACATTTAAATATAGAGGTTTGTTAGGTTTAAACGAGCGTTTTAATCCAGACGGCTCGGGTTACTCAATAAAACCAAACACAGCTCGAAAACATGCTGCTATTTGAGAGATGGCAAACTACTTTCTGTACTCTTACTTTGCTGTGAATGGATTGAACATACAGGCAGCTTCCACTTTGTGAAGTGCTGCCAAGGTGCTCGCTCTCAGTAACCAATGAGAGCTCCTGAATATAGCTCAGTACCTGGCAACCAAAGCGCTGCTGGCACATACCTCTTGTAAGCCATCTGCGATAGCTTGTGTGTTGCAGGCACCAACAAAGGCCACAAGTGTGTCCACACGAGTCACGGCATCCAAATGGCCAGCTGTCTCTGCTGTGGCAGCAAAATCCACAATGTTGTGTTTATGAGACAGTAATTGCTGGGATTTTTCTAGACAGCTGGCTGCCCTTTCCCCAAACATTAATGTCCTCACCCTGAAGTTCATTTCACCTTCAGTTTTTTTTGTAATAAAACAGCTATGGTATCATTTCTTCAAAGGCTTACTGATGCATGCTCTGCAAGCTCCCTTAAAAGGTGACGAACGATGCAAGGGAGTATGTGCATTCTCTCCGGAGATTACCACTAATAAGAGGGCCTGTATTTATAGAAGAGTCCCTCAGTAGATACCCCATAATCCTCCCTGACCCCTTTTCACTCTGACCTCACCCCTGTGTCTGCAGTCCCTGAATTCAGTCTTACAGTTCCTCCATATCAGCTGAATCTGAGTCTTCTGGAGAGCAGTGCTGCTTTTTAGGCTGAGGGTGACGAATTTCTTGGCCTCTTTTCTTGCTTGACAAAAGAGAGAAGAAATTGCTGTTTAAGAACTTTTTTCATCTCCCCTGTTCTTCTTCATTATTGTCCAGGTTTCGTCCTCCATCTCAGACTGACCAACGGATCAGAAAAACAAAGAAACAATGTCCAGTGAGCGTTTTGATTGCCATTACTGCAAAGAGTCTCTGCTGGGGAAGAAGTACATAATGAAAGAAGACACGCAGTACTGCACAAAGTGTTATGAAAACCTGTTTGCCAACTGTTGTGAGGGTTGCTCTTCACCCATTGGCTGCAACTTCAAGGTAAGGAAGCACAATGTTGCCCTGAGCATGATTACTTCAGGCTCTAATATGCGCTGTAATATTTATACTAACATTAATTATTCAAACAATGTCTTAAATGTTCACAGGACCTGTCCTATAAGGATCGCCACTGGCATGATCAGTGCTTTAAGTGTGCTGAGTGCAGTCGCTCTCTGGTAGAAAAGGCCTTTGCAGCCAAAGAGGATTTACTGCTCTGTACTGAATGCTATGCACACGATTACTCCTCCAAGTGCAGCACCTGCAAGAAAACCATCATGCCAGGTACAAGCACCAAGTTACGGGGTCGAGCAAACTGAAACCTACGTAAAGGGCGGTTTTATTTACTTTAATGCATAAGATGAGAAACCTTTAAATATAGTAATGAGATCAAAAGTTCATTCTTGACCATGGCAACAGGCAGCAGATGACAAAACTGTCCCAGAATATTATCTATTATTAGCTATGCTGCTGCAGTTGTTCCCTCAATGACTGTTTCCAAGGTGCAGAGT
This sequence comes from Callopanchax toddi, assembly GCA_006937965.1. Classification (NCBI taxonomy): domain Eukaryota; kingdom Metazoa; phylum Chordata; class Actinopteri; order Cyprinodontiformes; family Nothobranchiidae; genus Callopanchax; species Callopanchax toddi. Next base: position 42,527 of record SSNR01000125.1, on the reverse strand, counting down.
GAACTCTCAGGCTCTGCTTCTAAAGAACTCTTGGTCATTTGCTTCTTCAGTGTGCACTGAAGATAATGCATTTCTCTTTGATCATTTTTGGATCCAAAAATTAAGAATAAATAATCTTTATTTTTTTAAAATTAATGTATCTAAAGTGCATTGCTGCAGCACCTTTTGCTTTTCCTGAAATGGCTTGTGTTTAAGGCCTTTATCTCTACAAAAGTTCTACATTCTGCCCCCGTGATTGGTCACCTTGTAACACAAAGTCAAATAAGACTTTACCTGAGCCTACCTAAAAGCAAAGTGTTAAAACCTGTTTTTATAAAAGCTTAAAATTTTAAATCATCTTGATTATTAAAAACTGTAATTCACCACAAGCTACAATAAACAGCTGGCCTGCAGTGTGGTAATGTTAGGTGATGTAGATAATATCAAAGGAAACAGCGTTTTAGGCTGTTCTTCTTCCTCAGCTGGAGGAAATAATTCCTCTCTATGGAGACTTTATTGAAAATGTTTTTCTTTAACAAAATAAAATCCTAATATACTAAGAAATAAGACTCCAAAGTATCAATAAGCCAAACAATTCCTTTGTTTTTTTAGGTCAGGTCACAGAATCCGATAAAAAGGCCGAAACACACTGGAAAAAATAAATCTTCAAAACGAGCACAAAGCAGTCAGTTCCAGATGGAGGATAGTGGAAGAACTCTGAGTCTCCTAAATGACTAGACTACAGTTAAAAACACGCCTCTGTTATAGACAGAGAGTGATGTGTGCAGTAAACATGGGCACAATGGTGAAGGTCAGAGGGCAGTAAAACAGACTGAATCTGTTTATAGGTGACAAATTCAGCTATTAAATTTTTTTTTATTTATGTATTTATTTTATTTTAAAAGTCTTGATATATTTAATATTTAGAGGGAAAGATAAATTCATTAATCTGGACTTGTCCTTACAATAAGGACTATAATGATAATCTAATTTATTTTGCATTATTTCGTAAACTTTACCTTTTAATTTTATTCTCAACTCTTAGTTGATCCTATAAGATGACATTTTGGTCAGAAAAACCACTGAAGTTGTTGAAACTTGTCTTTATGTTTTTACACCCTGTTAACCATTTCACACATAGAACAGGTTTATGGATCTGACTCTTTTGTGACACGCTTTAAATTATACGTTACATTAGAGAATCTTAAACATTTATTTATGAATATATATAAATATTTCAAGTAAAACTGTGTTTGTCAGGGACTGGATGATGCTGACAAACTGTACTATTTTAGTTGAGGTGTATTTCTGTCTAAGAGGGGCCATGTGGTGGCTTAGCTGCTCTTTTCTCCTGTGCCAGGTTCCAGAAAAATGGAATACAAGGGGAACAGCTGGCATGAGACCTGCTTCCTATGCCATCGCTGCCAACAGCCAATAGGAACCAAGTCCTTCATCCCCAAAGACACTGGCTACTTCTGTGTGCCCTGCTTTGAAAAGCAGTTTGCATACCAGTGCTGTGCCTGTAAAAAGGTAGGGTTAAAGAACAGTTTTTAAATATTTTTGTGATTTTTTTTGTTGTTTAGCATTGCATTGAGATTTCATAGAAACTTTGTCATGCATGAGGAATTAAAAGTTTATTCTAGATTTCCTCAGATCCTGCATATGTTTCTTTTATCTCTAGCCCATCACAACAGGTGGCGTGACCTACCAAGACAAGCCGTGGCATCGCGAGTGTTTCCTCTGCATTGGCTGCAGAAAGCAGCTCTCGGGCCAGCGCTTCACCTCCAGGGAAAACTTCCCCTACTGCCTCGAGTGCTTCAGCAACCTGTATGCAAAGAAGTGTGTGGGCTGCACCAAGCCCATTTCCAGTGAGTCACTGCCCAAATCCTTACAGTCGTTTTGAAAACTTTGCAGGTGTTGTCCTGACATAGTAGGAAATGTTCATTACATGACAAACCTTTTGCATTTTTAGGTTTGGCAGGTGCAAAATACATCTCATTTGAGGAGCGCCAGTGGCACAGTGAGTGTTTCACCTGCATGCAGTGTTCTGTGTCCCTGGTGGGACGTGGATTCCTCACCCAGCGGGACGACATTCTGTGCACTGACTGCGGGAGAGAGAAGTGACCCTTTTTTCCTCAAAGGATATCTTCACCGAAATCTCTGCAACAACTCATGTTCTGGTGTTGTGGATCATTTAAGGTTTACTCCAGCTGGTACATACACTGATCAGCCGTAACATTATGACGTGTTGTAGGTAAAGTGACTAAAACTCCTCTTCTTGTTACGGTGCATCCTTCTCCATAGGGATGCGTTATTGTTAAGCATTGCAGCATAAAGTGCCAAAAAGATAACAGTTCTAAATCTCTGTTAGCTGGTTGGATGAGAGGTATAGTTTTAGATAAAAAGGAAATAGCCTAAATGAGTCTGGTGGTCATAATGTTTTGGCTGATTGGTCAGATGTCAAATGCTAAATAGTTTGATCACATTTCTTTCCTGGCTTCATTCACAACCTGTGTTTTCCGAACTATTTTAAATCGTGCTGCTTTTTGTGTGTTTTCTTAATTTATTTAGTCTTCAAGGGGGGAAAAAATGAATTGTCCCTCACACACTCGTTTAAGTTGACAAGAAAAACGGGTTTGTTTTTCAGCTAAAATCCCATTAAGTTACAAGAGAAAATGTTCAGTTTTCATGGTGCTGAGCATAGTTTTTAGCAGCACTTGCATGCATTTTCACAAAAGAAATATTTTTGCTCTAAAGGTGGGAAAAAAAGATGCATGATTTTAGTTTTATACTTGAAATGTTGCTTCAATAAAGTTTTATCATAGCCCTGGTTTTGCTTTTCTTGCTGGAAATCAGAGACACATTAAATTTTTACGTTTAATTTAAGAGTAACAAAAGCAGCTGACAGCTTCCTGAGCAGCCTCAGTTATTAAAAGTAGCTGACGTGAAACACAGAATACAGCAAAGACCAACATTTACTGACCCTTCAAAAAACACCTCTCATGCAAAACGTGTATGTGTTTGTTTTGCTGTCATTTTAAGTTTAATTCTTAAATAATGTTCAACCTTTACTATCATTTTGGGAAATTTAACTCATTTCTATTTTAAAACTTGATTAAAAAGCATCTTAATCAAATAAATATAGCACGGGGTGTTTAAGGGTTACAAAAGCAGCAAAACCTTACTTTACACACTTTAACATTTTATGCATTCCTATATGGATGGAACAACTATGAACTATGAACTGAACCTATGGAACAACTTAAAAATGGAAATGAAGGAATCAAAGTCACTTTATGTATTTAAAGGATGCTTTAAGTCAAATATTTTGAGGAATTATGAAATTGTTAATTAAGTTAGTGTCTGTGATTTTTTTCAGTAAATTTAAACAGTAGTGTAATTATAATGTATCTGTTTAGAAGTTGAATGATTTAATTAAAAAAAATTTTATTTGTAAAAAGGGGCAGATTATATAAGATATATTCTTCCTTCTGTCCCTTTTCATTCAAATGTGTAGTGTAAATCTTTATGTATATAATTTTGTTTGTTTTGTGTTCTCCTTTTGAATGAAATAAATTTAATTAAATAAAAAAATAAAAAATATATATAAAAATGAATTTGGGAGAAATAATAGGAAATTCCTGCCTGACTTGACCCCTGGATGCATTAGATGTGCTACACTTTAGAATTTGACACTAGATCTAATTCGACCTTAAATTAACAGTTCAAAATGGCCAAATTACCCCATAAGAGCATTAAGCACATATATATGAAAGATGGGACTCTCAAAATGTCCTCAGTCCATCACTTCTTTCCATCAGAGGGGAGAAGAGAATGGAGTTCAGGCCAAAGCAGAGCCAGAGAAGGTAGGGCAAGAAAACTAGGCTCAAGCACTGCAGCCCAACTGAGGACAGTCCCAGTTTTTAGCCATCTGCTGGTCCTGTGGGACATAAGCGTTGCTGCTTTCAGCGTGTCCTCTCAAAATCCTGTTCATGCTCTGAAAATCATTTCTTTTAAATCCCCCACAAAGTTGATGCTCAAGAAGCATTTTGTGCAGATGGTGATGTCCACAGGAAAGTGATCTGGATCCATAGAGGGAGTGGACAGATGGGAAGTTGTTAAAGGAAGTCCCTTTGCTCGAAGTTCCTGAGGCTTTAAAGGGATACTCCACCAGTAAGTTATTTTTTTTGTCTATTGTCATATTCCTCAGAGTTAGATAAGTGGGCAAAAATAATCTGTAAACAGCCCAGCCGTTTTCCTGATCCGGCAGGCGGATATTTGCCTCCGGCTATACTCCTTTAGCATTAGCTTAGTGTAAAACACTGTAAGTGAATGGCACCAACTATCAGGAAAACAGCTGGGCTGTTTACAGATTGTTTTTGCCCGCTTATCTAACTCTGAGGAACATGACAATAGACAAAAAATAACTTACAGGTGGAGTATCCCTTTAAGTGAAGATGCAGGAAGAAGTCTGGTGGAAACCAAAATGTTACGTGCTTTCAAAACAATAAGACTTCAGTCCCAGGAGGCAACATGTCCTGTCAGTGGGGCTAGGTAGAGTCTGAGGTAGGTTTAGGGTTACAAAAACATCCCACAGGCTGCAGACCAGTGGCTTCTGCAGATTCAATCACACCAACCTAGACGGGTGTTGTTTGTTTTCTGGAAAATCCTTTCCTGTTTCTCATCGCTGTATTGTAGGAATGTCTGCCAAGGAGAAATGGAGATGCCCGCGCTCCGCTGGCAGCAGGAGTGTGTTTCCCATAAACCCTAACCTTGCAGCTCCAGTTTCTCAACATCTACCGCATGCTGGACTAGCAGTGCAAACATGCTGCGTGTCTCAGCGGAGGGAAAAGGTCTGCTTTCCAGGTAAACCAGCCCACGTCTAACCAGCTCTCGATCCAGGCAGATGGTGGACTGGGAGCCTGCCAAACCGTGGTTTTGTTTTGACAATAAGTAGCCATGTTTGTGTGTCTGCAACTGATTCAGTCAATCATCCCTGCACCTACTGTTCAAACACTGTAAATCTCTGTGAAAACCAAAAACAAATCTCCCCTCAGATGGCGCGACACTCTTCACAGAGAGAGACACTTTGAGCCTGGTGCCGATCTGGAGAGCAGTGGGACTCGAGGGGGTTCAGGGGGCTTTAGGACGCTGGCTGGAGCTCAGAGCTCCTTTCTTCAACTTATATTTATCATTCTGATTGCTTTTATTAGTCGTTATTCGTTGCAATAAGAACTACGTTATTTACAGACTCATGAGTGTTCAAATTTAATATTTCATAACTGCAGATATGGTTTGTCTAGCCGTAGACTGACGAGTTTTATTGTGCATTCCAGCTGGATGAACACAGCCAAGGACAGCAGATGGCGTCCGACATTTAGTGTCATTTGAGATAAATCTCAGGTTGCAGGTTTACATTTACAAACATTAAAAATGTAATGTCAGTGAATTTGTATGAAAGTCTACATTTCTTTGGTTGTTAGATTTATACTGACAGTCTTCTGCTTCAATTGGTTCATTTAATATATTTCAAAGTGTGTTGTGGTTTTTTGCATGCAGGAAGCTGCAGAAGGCCGTCTCCTGCCTGGCTGGATTCATTCATTCTAACCAAAAGGGTTTTTCTGAGGTTTATTCATGTGTGAGAACAATGCATCTTAAGCTCAGAATACAATGAATGACATTAGTCCTTCTGATGAATTTTACACTAAAGTCCAACTCAAATCAATACTCATTACCGTCCTGTTCCGTAAAGGAGAGCCGGACTCCAGGGAAATCATCCACCTCAGCACAGCAGTCGAGTCTCAGCTGGGGAATTTCAAACCTCTACAGAGATCTCCAGATACAGTACTCAGACAGGGAAAAAGCACTTTATTTATTTATTTTTTTTTAGAATTGCTCAAAGCAGTCTGCTGGATCAAGTGAGGCCTCTTCATGTGCAGTAAAGAGGGGGCAGCGCCATCATGTGGCTGGAAAACTGCAGGACGCTAAAGATCTGCAGCAGTTTGTGTCTGGTGCAACAAGTACAAATTTAAGATAACCTTAAACAGTTTTGTTGTCAAAAATAAATTTAAAAAACATATCGCTCTGAGTTTCTTTTTTCAGATTTTACCCTCTTGGATTCCATTTATAAAATCTATAGCATGCACACTGATTTGATTAAGACACTAATTTCCAAAAACATCACTCCTAATTAAGTGCACACATTATGTATAAATGTAAAGTCTTGTAGACTTTGATGAGCATTGCTTTGTCAAGTATCCCTCTTCCAGTGTCTCAAAAGAAATAAACTGAATGGATTTTTGCAAACTAGACAAAGCAAAAGAATCAAAACGTGCCCATTTTCTCAGAACCAACTGCAGAGGGCAGACTGGCACAATGCAACTATATTTTACATAGAGAAACTTTATTATAACTGCTTATGTTGAATCGGTGCCTTATTTCTAGACATAATATGGTGTTTAAATGGAACAGAAGATGTGCAGATGTTTCTCTATACATTCCCACTAACATTGATTTAGCATCCTCAGTTTGAACAGTGAGTTGTAGCTGCTCCTTAACCTGATTAACTACTGATATATTATTGTGGATGATCACAGATGGACCAGACAGGAAGCAGAGAAGGAAGTTTATTGATAAAATAAATTAAATTTACAGCAGATCAGATGCACATGGGAACACAGCAGACCAAAGAGCAACAGGGGTTAGAAACAGGAGGATCTGACAACTAAGGACTTCAACTGTTAGGAGAGCAGTGACATCAGCTGGGCTGATTGGACAGATTGATGACAGGTAAGTGAATTATCTGGTGACAGGCTAAAGAATGAAATCACAAAATACCTAACAGTTACATATGATTATTGAGTCATCTTTAAATGTGTTACCTGTACGCTGAAGTGACCAGAGGAGTTCCAGGGATCTGCTGCTGAAGGTCAAACCGCTCAAGCAGCTCATCACTTTGCTCCAAATCTACTCTAACCTAATGCAACCCCATCTCAGATCTGTTCAAAACACAAGCGGGGACACATAACAGCTCCACTGAACCTTAATCAAATCAACTGGCCTCACAGGTTTAACTGGGTTCCTACCCTCAATGTCAGATTGCAAAAAGATTTGGTCCAGGCAGAACTCAGACAGACAAAAGGTCGTCTGGGTGGATTTAATGACACATTTCACTTTCTTTATTTTCTACTGCGGTGAATGTTGGCCTCATTCCTGACACCTTTTTAATACACTCTCTTGCAGCTTTATACTCTCTGCTGTTAACGAAGTCCTAAAAACACCAAATTCAGTGTGGACAGCCAGCTATCTCCTGCAGAGTCAGCGTCTGTCTGAACTCTAAGAAGTGAGCTGATGCACACATACTCTGGTCTGCATGTCAAGAAAAACTATACACAATCTATTTAGTTGGTTCATTTATTGTTGCATCATAACACGTGTTGCCTGGTCTGATTTTCTGGGTTAAATCGGATCATCGACAGGGGAAAACTCACAGGGATTCAGTGCAAAAACAAACAAATGCCTAAATTAGATCAAAGGAAATGCATTTGGTCTTTAAACGCAAAAATAAAATGCAGTCAGTGCACTTCTCCACGGCGATATGTCGCAGCCACAAAACTAAATGTGGAGGAGACTTTTGGAAATGCATTGACTGATCAGACGGTGGTGTTTTCCATGGAAACCAAAGGTGGTCAAAGTGACCAGAGGGAATGTCACTATTCTCCACCACCGTATGTACACGTCTGAACCATCACGCGTTCCAGCATGTATATTTGTCAGCATGGGGCTGGAAATGGAAAGTCAACAGAGAGAGAGAGAGAGAGAGAGAGAGAGAGAGAGAGAGAGAGAGAGAGACTACATGTGAGATATATTTTATTTAACCTGCTCATGCCTTCAAATGAACACAACACACTATTAGATGCAGACAGTGTGAAGTTTTAGGTCATTTGTTTTATAAAATGATAAAACACAATCAGATGTGATGTAGGAACAGCTTGTATTTGTACCAACATCCTAATAGACACACGCATGATATAGTGGTTGAATCATTGTTCAGATTTACTAGAATTGATCAAAAAGCATTGTGAGGAAAAAGCTTGGACTCTTTCTTGGACATTTACCTGCTGGGATTAGTGTGTGTTTGTGGACTTTTTCATTTTTCTCCCTGAAAGTTTTGCTGTTTTTTCTACATTGAGAAAACATTTAAAAAGTGAAGCTTGGTTTGAAGACCACAAGAATAATTAAAACAGCATAAACCCAAACTCTTTAACCCCAAATGCATTAACTTATCTTGGATTTATAGTTCATTTCTTTATATTCTGTGATATTCTGTCTGAGATTTTACTTTTCTTCCACACTCCAGCAGCAGCTGATGTTTTCCTTGTTTTGTTTTGTTGTGACGGACTGACCATGAGGCCTGCTGCTCTGTGACTGGCTGATGTTTGGGCCGTGCCCGATGACCAGTGTCCAGCTCATGTCCACACCCTCTTTCTCACAGAGATCCTCGGAAGGCGATAGTGTTGTCGTTAGAGTCAGGCTGTTTGTTTTTTCTGTGTAGACTTGAATCGAAACCCACAAATGACCAAAAAGTAAAAGTACACAAAGAAAAAAAAATCTGCCATTTGGGTTAATAAAGTCTCCAGAGACACTTTTTTATATGCATCCATTAAATATCATATAATGCATTAAGTTTAACTGTGTGAGAAATTAAAACAGTATCATTAGATATTAAAGGAGATGTTGTCTGGTGTAAACATCAGCAGTTATGGACCAAAGTATGGTAGGTATCCAGACATTGGTCTCTTATTATAAATACACACTCAGCAAAAGGAAGGAAAACAAGAACATTTTCTTCTTGTCCTTTTCTAAATTTGAAAAGAAAAAAATGTTTGCTGTCTGGATTATAGGATGTAATTTTGTATTTTTTGTTTTGCTTTTGATTGGCAATAAATGTAATAGAGATGGAGTAGGACATTTTAACAACTTGTGCACATTTTAAGATCATCACATCCCCTTAATAATTTAGAATAATAAAGATTTAAATGATCCTTTTGCAAGCATGTTGCATCAAAATCCACGTCCCTAGAAAATATACATTTGTCTCTTCGGCATTGATGTCTCATGAAAACAGGTACCTCACTAAACAAACCCTTGGGGGGGGGGGGGGGTGACTGCACAATAATTTTCAATGCATCATGCATCATATTTATAGTCAAAGCCACAAATGACCATATCATGTCCCTCATGACGCATTTTTCAGTCTCAGTGGTTGCAGAGAGACAAGGAGAATCTTAATTTGCAGCCCTTTTGGTAGCAATAATAGTAAGGTAGCAGAAAACCTAAGTGATTGAACTTTAATTCCCACTCTCTCCAGCAAATCTAATTCTGTAAATACAGCTGAACTGCTATGGGAATAAATAGCCAAAGGGGATGATCAAAACACATCTTTTTTTAACTGCTATAAGGCAACACTCTCATATTCATGGATTGCTACCTCTGGGTTTGGCAGAATGCCACTAGGAGAAAAGTGCAGAGTGTCCCACTGGAGACACAGAGAGCAGAGACAGTGACCACAGACACCCACCCTGCCCTGCTGCTCCAAGGCACGACTTATATACAACGCACTCTAGAGCTCACAGGATAGAACCTGCTGCACGTGGACACAGTGCTTTCTTTTTGCCTTTTTCAACACTTAAATGTACCTTTTTTTTTTAGAAGTAGGATTATTTAAAATCTCAATTTAGCCTAAAATTGCTCATTTCATAAAAAAAATATTTATTTGCCCTCAAGATAATTACATGAAATAAACTGCATCATTACAAACATAAACTCCTTAAAAGCTCCTGCATGCACATTTTCTGCTATTAGGCCATTTGAACTCAAATTATCTACAATTCTTTCCCATAATCAACTTTGTTCTGTATTCTTCTAAATCTGGCTGATACAAAAAACAGTGATTCGTTTATTCTCCTTAAATCCACCATGAAGGTCCAGTAATATTTTATTCAAGGAAAAAGAAAACGGGGGAGAATGTATATTTGATGAAGCTCCTGTCTTTGATTAAAACCATCACATGTTTCAGTGTGAAGTGAAATTTAAAGCAACAAGAGAAAAGGCATTAAAATAAGTGACAGACATATAAAAGAAGGTGGATAGAAAAAAAGCATCAATAATAAAAAGTCATAAAAGTCCTCCCTTACTAAAGGCTTGTATGAATCCAAGTTTTTGTTGCTTTTTTAAAGTGTCAGCATAGATGTAAGTATTTGGCTCTGGAATTTAAATGAAGTCGAAACTAATAATAAAAAAAAAGCTGCACAAACAAAAAAAGAAGCAAAAGCCCCAAATGTTATCAAAAAGACCTTCAAATGAAATCTAAAGGTCCCTGGTAATGACTGAAGGGACAGTTCAACAGGAAGCATGTGGTTTTCTGGGTACAATGACCAAACGATACAATGATCTAATGAATGAAATATTTTTGAATGAATAGAGACTGATAATGTGCCTTTGTTTGAGGGTTATCTTTTAACAATTGTTTAATGTCTGATAATCAATCAAATTAATTAAAACTAAAATGAAACAATGCAGAATTCTTTAAGGAGCAGTTGAATATCATCAACATAATAAAATGTTTCTGAAGTCAGATATTAAAGTTGATCTGGTGATTGCTTTATTGTAAATCTTTATACTTTACTTTTGCATTAAATGGTTGTTTACATAAAAAAACTTCTTGAGTTGGAGCACAGTCCAGTCAGGGGAAACTGAAACAAAACGAGTGTCCCCTAGTGGCTGGTTCCTGTATAGGTTTAAAGTCTCACCCACGTCCATGTAAGTGAATGGGGATAATAAATAATAAGGTGTTGCTGGTTTATATAGTTCTTGCCTTACTGTTGCATGTTAAAATATTTCAATTTCTAATATATTTATTTAGTTATTTGATGACTAAATAGTATATGATTTCATGCTCCCTCTGGAGGACTAAGCGGTTACAGAAAATGGATGAATGGATGATTTCGTGCTGGTGAGCAGGGTTTCTGCCTCACATCCCAAATTGAGTCTGGCCTCAAAATTCCCAAATGGCAGTGCCCACAATTCAATTCAGTTTGTTTATAAAGTGCCAGGTCACAAGTCATCTCAAAGCGCTGCACAAAGCAGCAAAGACCCAAATCATTTCAGGTCAAGATTTAAGGACTTGCAGTAAATGCAGTTCAGTTATAGTCAAATAAGATTCATTATAAGATGTCACATTTGGCCATTATAAATGGACCAGCAGATCAGACTGAAGCATCACTGAGCAAACACAGGAGGAGGGTGACAGTGGGAAGGAACGCCTCCTGCCCTCCATGCAGCTAGCCTGGGCTCAGAATGGGCGACCTGCCTCAGCTGACTGGGACACAAAAATATCTTCTAAAATTATATGTTTTGGAAAATGCAAGATGATTTATCAGATTTATTATTTTTACACATTTATTAACCTTTTTGTGCATGAATTACATTAACCTCAGGCCGGATTTCTCTCATAAGTGTTTTTAATTCATCTTTGGACCTCATTGATGTATTTACACTTTTTAGTTTTTCACATTTCCATTCAGGTGGACAACATGCATTTTGAATGTTATGTTTTTCACACTGTGACTTATGTGCAAGTGCACCATCAACACCCATGCATACTGTATGCATGAAAACACCTTTTAACCCTCCGGTCGTGTTCACCTCCCGCCCCTTACTTTAGTGTTCCCGATCAAAATTGACCAACCTGTTTTAACTGCTCTTAAATTGTCACAAAAACATTTTTTCACCTCCAAATTTTTTATTTCGCATTCTTTAGCTGTGAACAATGTCTCAAAGTAGTGTTTAACATTAATTTATAGAATTAAACAAAAAATAAATGCAGTGAAAATACAAACAGGCACTGAAAATGTATTACAAAATGAACATGTAAAGTAAAAAATTATAACCAAAGACCAAACTCAACATGAAGTTGTGTGTGTGTGTGTGTGTGTGTGTGTGTGTGTGTGTGTGTGTGTGTGTGTGTGTGTGTGTGTGTGTGTGTGTGTGTGTGTGCGTGCGCGCGTGTGAATTCATGCACATGAGTGGCATGTGACACTCAGAGTGAGCCTTGCAAACATAGACATCACATTTGCAGCATCTCAGGCTTGTTGTGTTGTCTCTAGGAGCTCACAGTGCTTTCTTTTCTGCCCACATCCTTGACTGGGGACGGGGCGTACACACTCCTAGCCAGACTGGCAGAGGCTGGTGTGAGGGTAAATATGCTGGTGCCGTTGAATAAGAGGAGTCACCAAAGCTTTCCCCAGCTCTGCTAGAAAAAGTCTCCTCTTGAAACTCTTCCCCTGATTCCAGGTTGGGCTGATGGCCGTCCACACCACATACGAAAGCAGACACATCAAGGATGTTGTGGAAGAGTGCCACTAGCCAGTGGGCTGTCATTCACTTGCAGGTGTATGTACCAGTAAGCTGTCATAAAAGGAACAATACACAGTATAATTCCCTCAGTGGACTCTGGTAATAGAGTTGGAAGCTAGACTTGATGCCATCCACACGAGATGTCAGATACCGTGTTGGCCTGGTGTCATCTTTATAACGTTTTCCACTCTTGCTCTACTTCCTCTGTCCTGGGGGGATGAAGACCAGAGCAAATGTTCACTCTTGGACTGGAAGGTCCCCTCAGGTGCCTGTTCTTCAGGTGACTCTCCATCTGTTGACTGGTCAGTCTCCTCAAAGTCTGGATCAAAATCTGTGTTGTCTTTCACTTCTGAGACATCCTCCTCTATCTCAGTGCTCTCCTCATCATGTCCAAAAACCTGGACCAGAACCTTTTCAACAGATAACTGCTTGGTCAGTTGCCAAAGAAAAAGGAGTGCAAGGCAAACAGCAAGCTATATATTTAGGGTCTGTGTGAAGAAGATACATTTGATTAGTCTGGAAGGTGTGGTTCACATGGGGGATTGGCACAAAAGCATAGGAATGAGATGTGTTCACATAGCAGACACCTGTCTAGTCTGTGTGAAGATACGATGCATCGCTTCAAAAGGGAGGTGGTTGAGGTGGGAGGACCGGCACATAAGCACGGGAAAGAGATGTGTACCCACAAAAGATATTGTTCAGTCTGGAGTGAGTGAGTGAGTGAGTGAGTGAGTGAGTGAGTGAGTGAGTGAGTGAGTGAGTGAGTGAGTGAGTGAGTGAGTGAGTGAGTGAGTGAGTGAGTGAGTGAGTGAGTGAGTTGGGGTGGTGTGTGTATAGGAATGTTTTCTGTCTGGTGAATGAATATAGTCTGGATACCCATTCATTTCCTATGGCGGTCACTTTTGACCGGGAACACCACAGGTGTAACAAGTTTGATTAAAACACTCAAAACTCAAGGAAAGAGGTCATCATCACGTTTATATGTTCAAGTGCATAGTGTGGAGGATATCATAAGGCCTTGAGGCAATCCGATGTAAAACACAATATTTATGAGTGTTTTAAGTTGCAAATCGGTCAGATTTGACCCGAACACGAGAGGAGGGTTAAACAGCCTCATAGTGTAGTGACCACTATGCATTAGAGGACTGAGTCATTACTTTTTGTCTCATTCTTTTTAAAAGTCCTGCATCCTGTTTCTTTGACAGAAAATACAATTTCCTCAGTATAAAAGTTGGACACAGCTGCAGTCTGTGGTTACCTTCTCCTTCAGAATAAACTCCTTCATTTAAATAAAATGTACAATTCCATCAGGTGATTGTATGTGTAGCTTCTTTTACTATATCATGTCTCTAACGTGAAAGAAACTTCTGGCCACCGAGGGTATGTGTGTTCTGCACCACCGGGGAGCGTTATCTGTGAGACTCTGCCTCATGTGGTCTTTGACATCACTGATTACAGAGCGTGTAGCGCATTAACTTACTGTTACTGTAGCCTGGGAAAGTGGAGAAGAAGGAAGATGCATAATTAGACATTTAGCGCCAATCCTCCCCACAGATAAACACACCCTTCACCACAACAGATAGGCCAAGGAGTTAAAAATGTCCCAACGCCCACCAAGCGCTGGAGCCTGAAACACCCTGTGAGTGCTATGGAGCGCTGAACTCACTGTAACCCACACAATAAAGGCCCAGGGGGGGCATTACATTCAGCACTAACCTGAAAGGACCTCTGCTGCAGCCATGTATAAAAAGCAATCAAGGCTCCAATCAGAGCACACATTGAATTAGAGAATTCTACACTTAAGCGCTGAATTACAGTTCTTACATTACAGAATGAAAGCATCAAAAGAAGGATATTTTAAGCATTCTGAGTCCTAAGTACAGAGGAAAAAAACAGAAGAATGGGGCAATTCTTAACGGCCTTGAAGCTTCACAGCAGCTCTGCACTTTGTGGTCTGATGTACCAACACATATCTATACTTTAGTGGATTTAAGCAATGACCAGGCAATTTTCAGAGGGCGCAACATGTTCTCTGATTTAAATACACGCATAAAAAAGAGCTCTAAATAAAACACTCAGCAATTTGTTCTAAATCCTACTGCATTTGTGTGCATTCAGTTTTAAATTTAGATGGATAAACAATAAATATGATGTCATTTCACTTAATATCTGCATCCAAAGCAACATGTGCAGAGATAAGTCTTAGTTTAATGTAAAACAAAAAAGTTTTCTCAAAATCACAAATGCTGGAGCAGAATTTGTTTAGGAAAACTGTCTGCTTTCTGCTAAACTAGATAGTTAAATAGTATTTGAGTGTTTTCCTTTTGAAAATATTTCTTAGGCACTATAGTGTAATAAGTTATAGAAGTATGACTATGTAAGTGATAATGTTGTGCTTCCTATTTCACAGCAGCTTTCCTATATAAGGTTTGCTTGATATAACCTGATCTTCAAACATCTGTCTGCTATGTCAATAATTATGTTTTACAATCATTTTAACAGTTTCTAATTACCTGTAACGTTGAGCTGGTCCGGACCGGGACCAGTCGCGGTCCGAGCTGCTTCCTGTTGTTGCTGCTTTGACCAAAAAGCCTGCGCCCTCTGCTAGTGCGGTCGTGTAATGACACCAAAAAACTAGGCCGCGATTATAAGACGACCCCACGTTTTTCACATTATCTTTAATGAAAAAAACCTTGTCTTATATTCAGGTCAATATGGTGTAAACGGCACCAGACTTTGAAACAGATACAAAAGAATGGATGGATGGATGGATGGATGGATGGATGGATGGATGGATGGATGGATGGATGGATGGACAAACAAACAGGTTCAAATTGTTAAAGCTGCACTCTGTAATCTGCAAACAAGTATGGCTAGCTTAGGGTGACCAAACGTCCTCTTTTCCTCGGACAAGTCCACTTTTCACATTCTGTCCGGGGCATCTGGAGGGTTTCAGAGATCAATGAAAATGTCTGGGTTTTATCATTTTTCACTGGAAATAGGCATGAACTTAAAGTAACTGATGCAAATAAAGCAGTCCATGTTGCGTGTGACGTCCCCTCTCACAGACAGAACAAACAGCAGTTCATGGTGTTCCAATATACACTACATCTAATGATTTTTGTATTTTTACTGTAGGCTGATGTTAGTGTAGAGGCTAAAATGCAAGGCTTTCAGTATGAAGGTTGTAAGTTCAAATCCAACTCTGGTTGTGTTGATAATTTAAATGTTTGTACTTGCTGATTTTCTATCTGAAGGTTGTTACTTAACTATTCTTCAAAACCACACAGACACTACACTCTTTAAATAGGTTTAAATCTTCCTTAATTAAACATTATCAAAATGTTTCACAACTGAGTGTCCTCTTTTTCGAAAATCAAAATATGGTCACCCTAAGCTAGCTAGCTTACGCAAACACGGTGTCAGAACTCTCACCCCTCCCTTCAGCTATTCCCAGCCAAACCAACCGTACAACATAATATCTCAATCCAAACTGACTCCCTATCTCTGGCTCCATCAAGACAGCTGAAATCTGGGTGTTTTGATTGACGACCAGCTGACCTTTAAGATCATGTTGCTTCTGTCGCTCGTTCGTGTCACTTTACATTGTTTAACATACCTATGATCAGACCATACCTGACCCAATACACCACCCAGCTCCTGGTGCAGTTTATGGTCATCTCCCACCCTTCTAACTGGTCTCCAGCCTGCACTGTGAAACCTCTACACATGGTTCAGAACGCAGCAGCGCGTTTGGTCTTCAATCAGCCTAAAGGAGCACATCTCACCCCTCTGTTCATTCAGCTCCACTGGCTACCTTTAGCTGCCCGCATCAAATTCAAGTCGCTAACACTAGCATACAGGGCCGTGAAAGGAGCGGCTCCCATCTACTTGAATCCTCTTGCTAAGGCTGACGTCACGGCCCGGTCACTCAAAGACTCATCAGCTAGCAGTGCCTACACCACGCTCAAGACAGTCCAGACTCTTCTCATCTGTCGTTCCACGATGGTGGAATGTCCTACCAGATCTTCAGAGAACATCTTCTAGACTAGCGCCTATCCTGCACCTCCCTTCCCCCACTCTACTGTACTTTTCTTCTGCACTTTACTCTATGCTTGTACTCTTTTCCTTCACTGTCACTCCTGTCACCTCAGAGACTGACTAGTGTTCATCCATGTATTGTGTATTGTTAGCCTCAATGGTAACTTCTTGCTTCCATTATCATTTTTAAGTCGCGTTGGATAAAAGGGTCTGCTAAATACATAAAGATAAACATCCACATTCTCATTTATTTTAAATAATGGTGGTTAGCATGCATTACTTCACAAAAAACTCAGATTCATGATGAGCATCACATTTACTTTATGCATTTAGTGCACTTGCAGAGCTTAATTCAAGTACGATTTGAAAGTGAAACACCTTCTGCACAAGATGAAATGGTTCTAGAGCTGCAGTGGTTATTTGGTGCTTAACTCTAAGGCCTGACTACTTCCTCCACCACTCCTTAGTCTGGCCTGTCACTGTGATGCTAGATTTATCTGTGATGGATTGTTTGCTGACTGATGTGTTCACTAAACTTTCAGCATGTGCTCTGTGGGTCCAGATGTAGGCGTAAATCAAAGAGCAGTCATCGCTGTGGTCACGGTACAGCAGATCAGAGCATCCTAAATAAAGCTCTTTAGATTTCCATTGTTTAAACACCAAAACCCACTCGGAGCCCTGTGACATAATGTTGCATGCTAAACACATTGCTCAACAAAGCAGCAAAACCATAGCAACAGCCACGGCTACATGAGCAAGTAAACCGGCGTTGGCATGTTCCTGGAGCTCTAAACTCTGGGTGTTCAAATCTAGAGACAAGAAACGTCAAATATCTCTTTCTGCTCAGTTAAACTTTAGTAAATAATAGAACAAAACGCACACAACTGCTTCAAAAAGGGTTTGATGTAAACCTCAGCAAATACCTGTCTTGTTTCTTTGTCCCCAGGCAATTACACAGTTTATTGGAGCATTTCATCTCAGAGCATGAAATATCTCAGAGCTCATTCTTCTACCCTCTAAGCTCTCGGTCGACAAACTGTAACCGACTCAAAAAGACCAGGCTTTTAACATGGAGAAAAAAACACCTATAATGGCAGGTTTTGGCCCATTTCCGACCTTTAATTTGGAAGAGGGTGTTTCACGGTCGTGAAACCTGACAGAGATAATAGTGGATGAAAGTATAACTTACAGAAGCTGCATTTGTATAGGCACGGAATATAATTACCTTAATTTAAATGACGTAAAGCACTTATCCGAGAGTTACAAAGGGGATAAAACTAAGAGAAGCTTTACTTATGAAAATAGCTTTCAGATCCTCATCAAACACATATTAAATAGAACTTGTGTTTCTCATTTCACCAAGAAAATGCCACCATAAGCAACTTATACTGGTGCAACACCCAACTACAAACTTTCACTGTTGAGCATGTGGTCGTTTCCCTTAAGCAATGCTGAAGATGTGACATTTGTCATACAGATTTGTTATGAAACATGATTTGTGTTAATGCAGGACCTGGTTGCAGAAATGTATCACTGAAATCAGAACTTCTGCTCTGGCAGGAAGTCTGTGAACAAAACAGAATAAAAATGCATTAAATTGAATATTAGGAATGGGAGAAACCTTGAAATGAAGAGAGGATAATTTCACACAGAGGACGTTTCCAAAAACCTGGGACCTTAAGTGAGGAAAGCACAAAGCAAACTGCAAAAAAACCAAAGAAAAACAGTAAATTAAAGCATAAAAACTGTTAAAATAAATCATAAAACCCCTAAAATATCCCTAAACCAACACAGTGCCTGAATCACACGTAGCATTTCCTTTTAGTAATCATGTCAGTTCATCTTAATCACATTCACTGTATTGTGCTAAAGAATGTTTCTTCATGAAAGTTCAAAATAAACATTCATAATTTCCATTAAAATCCTCATTTCCACCTCTGATGATGTTCTGCTCTTTCATATTCAGACTCATGTGTCGTTTCACATTCATGTGTCGTTTTAAGAAATAAGAAAATATCTGAGTAATCCTGAACTTTTGAGCAGTTTAAAGAAGATGGCCTTTTTCTTGTTTGCAGATCCTAATTTTGTTGCGACTTACCTGTTTGCCTTCATCAGCATTCAAACACAGAAAACAATAAGAGTCTAGATTGTTTTTAGTGTTCTCATGCAGAATCTTCTCCTAGGACTATGAGGTGCTCATGGGCTCTCAGCCCGTTTTCACTGATTGTAACACCTTGCAAAAGCTGTTCTTGCATCAGATCACAGAATGTCTTGCAACATATAGATTAAAACTTCCAAACAAATGAGAAGCTGTCTGTGATCGGGGGATAAAGGAAACTGCTACTCTGTCTGAAACCAGAGCACCTCTGGATCCAGGTCTGACAGCAGAGTTAGGCCTGTCCTGATTCTTATTTGAACATAAGGAGGATTGTAGAAAAGAAGTAAATTACTATTTACTTTAATTGTAACACAAATCATCAGTGACAGGCCCTGAAAAAGATGGCCTTGGATTAAAAAAAAAAAAAATCACTCCTACATCCAGGGTACTGCCTGGAAATGGCCGGCTGGGTGCACCAAATTAGACGCAGACAGCAGCAACCGTGTGTTTGGGAGGAGGGTTTCTATGTTTGAGGAAACATGTTTGATCAAGTGTTCGGTCCCTTTTACTAGACAGCCACTCTGGAAAGCTGCAGCCAGTTAAATGCCCCTGCAAGAGTTTCCAGACACTTTTCACCTGTCTGTCTGGCGCTTAACGGGACTCGAGCAGTTTTATCCAACCGCATGCGGCAAAAATCCGACCAGAAGGCGACTAGACCAACGTCAACAGAGCAGCAGAAAAAGTGCACCAATATTAGGACTGTAATTCTCTCTTCCTCCACCACAGAACCTCAAACTTCCACATTTGGAGAGTTTGTTTGAAATGCAGAGCTCTAAATAGTCAGAAAAAAACTGGAAGGTCTTTAAAGTCTTATATATCCTGTTCATCTGAGTCAGCAGTCCACCTTGTGCTCTCCAGACTGTCCAGCTCCAGCTTGGTGCTTTAGAGGAAAACATATACTTAAATGTCTTACATGTGACTCGAAAGCAAAGCCCCGTAACCTTGGAAAATGGTATTTACAGTAGCTGCAGCGTTCAGAAGAAGGAAAAAACTGAGATTATAGAAGAGATTAACAGAGGCTCGTTGTCGGGAAAGAAGGTCAGAGACCCAAAATAGTCATCAGGCCTGTCCTAGAAAGTTCTTCCAGCTAGCTGTCATTTCAGTTAAACCTATACATGCAGCAAATGAGGGAGAGAGCTCTGGGAAGTGCATAATAATTATTACGTTAAGAGGGAAGGGAAAGTTTTACACGTGGGTCAGGCTGGTTAACAGGTCTACAGTCGTGGTCACCGAGGACAGCTGCAGGGTTCTGAAATTACAGAGCACAATGACTCACTGTCTTGTTGAGATTTTAAGACCTCTGGGGGTTTGGACCAGTTCCTCTGGTAAAAACAGGTCTTCCTCAACAAAACTCTTAGCTCATCAGAAAAACAAACTCTTTGTTCTGCTTTGAAACGGGGCCGTTCAGACCACCTGGAGATGACCTGAGGAGTTCAGGGCCACAAGTATCAAACATAAGATTTAATATATAAAATCATTTAATCATTTTACTCTAAATCCGTCAGAGATTTTTAATGGAATTCTAAATGTTCCCACATCCTGAACTCCATCGTTTCCTGTTTAAACCTGAGCTTTAACACCTCATTTCCTCTAATGGCTCCTTTAAAGATAAGTTCAAATGTGCCTTTTTGTAACATTAAAAAAAGTAAAAATACTTTAGTGCATTGTTCCATTCAGTCTTTAATGACCACCGATCTCAGTTAAATTTAGCAAATGAGATTTTTCTTATTTATTTCCGATTTGTTTTGTCTAAATGTCTGGGACAGCCAAGGACCGGTGGTCAGACAGGTTTAACGTTCTACGGTTTGCCTCACAGAGAGCAATCAAAAGACTCACCGAATACCTATTTACTGTCCGCGACCTCAGGAGGCTCTGGACAAACGCACACAACACAAACGTGTTTGCGCTCCACCTTTGGCAGCTCGCTACAAAACATCCAAGAAATGTGGAGTTTGGCCTTAAACAAACACAACGGGAAACCAAAACCAAATGGGATGAAGCTCCAGTTTGTTTGTCCTCCGTTTGATTTATTCTTGGACGATCTTGTGTCCTGTGGGTCCAATCAGGTGTTTTGAGTTGTTATTTTTGCTTTGTTTTGTTTAAATCCATACAAATCGTCTAGTCTGGATTATTTACAGCAGACTAAATAAAAAGAATATAACTCAAAATAAGATTTAATGACTTTCCTCACTCCTGTGTGTAAAAGTTTGACATGTGTCAGGCACATGACTGGATGAGGAGCTGCTAACATGGTAATTAACACGAATGCTAAGGTTTCACACTTATAAGAAAAAGTAGCAATTAGAAGAAATGAAGGTCGGTAACAAGAGTGTGAACAGTTAACAGAACTCCCAACAAACATGGCATCAGCTCAAAGTGATGAAAATAATCTTTTTGTGATTATTATGGCTACCGTGATTAATAGTAGCAGACAGGGCGCTATTGTTTATGTATATTATATAACTACGTGGAATGGTTCCCATTTAGACACAGATCCAGGCTGCAGGAACACCAGCCCACACGTTGACCATCAGCCAGCAAAATAAACCTCCAAACCACCGTATCGAGCCTCGGCCCCGGCATTGTTTTGGACACGCCGTGCGTTAAACTCCATCGGACTTCCTGTGGCCGTATCTTTATATACAAAAGTCAGACTGAGATATGTGAATTGTGTGGGCCCTAACTAACAGTTTAGCTCTAACACTTATTTTGAGGCAGACATGGTTTTCACCAAATATAGAGAAGACAGAAGCGAAGACTTTTGCAGACCTGACTGTCCTCTCAAGCCAGCGAGGTGTCGTAGTGTTGTGTAAACATTATGTCTCCGTGTCACTTTGCATATAATGAGAGATTTTGACTGTTTTGAGGTGTGTTTCTGTGTAAATGTTAGAAATAATCATTGCCTCCTGGAGTTCACATCCTTCAATGGATTCAGCTGTCCCTTAAAATGAAGAATCCTCTGGTTTTTGAAACTAAAAATATTTTAATTTAAACAATAAGGAGGTTACTTTATATGTCACTAACGTCCAAAGAGAGTCAACTCATTGATCAAAGCTCAGGATTTAAAGCAAAAAATGAATT
This sequence comes from Callopanchax toddi, assembly GCA_006937965.1. NCBI lineage: Eukaryota > Metazoa > Chordata > Actinopteri > Cyprinodontiformes > Nothobranchiidae > Callopanchax > Callopanchax toddi. Next base: position 20,851 of record SSNR01000125.1, on the reverse strand, counting down.
TTATGAGAACAGATTTCTAGAATAGTTTGTCAAATTCACCTAATGAAAAACTGTAGTTTTTTATTAAAAAAATCAGCGTTATAATTCCCTGCACCTAACCAGCATTCCATGTTTCAAATTCTAAAAGTTGTCAGTCCTTCAAAGTTGATGAGCTAACAGCTAATCTGAGCACAACCAAGACCAATGTGTGTTGCTGCCCATTGCTCCAATCTCCAATTGTTCATAGTTTCATGCATTACTTCATAAACCTTTACATCTTCATCTGTTTAAATCACACAGCCATTTACATGTAAATCTATTGTTATGTCCATGTAAATGCATTTATTTATAAGGCACTTTAAAAACAACAATGCTTCATCCAAGTGCTGCACAGCAAAAAGTCAAGAATAATAACCATAAAGACAAATACCAATAAAAACATAAAATCAGGAATCAGTAATAAAAGGTAATAAAATCCAAAATATACAATAAAAACAATGTAATCATAAAAATACTGGGAACAAAACAAAGTGTCAGGCTATATGTTATCTGCTAGTTTAAAAATCACCAGCAACAGCTAAATATTTTATTTCTGCTGCATCTAAGCAACAACTCCAAGAAAATGTCTTAAAGGGATACTCCACCAAAAAGTGATTTTTTTTAACCTATTGTCATATTCCTCATAGTTAGATAAGTGGGGAAAAAAAACTATTTGTAACCAGCCCAGCCGTTTTCCTGATCCAGCAGTTAGCATTAGCTTAGCATAAAGTACTGCAAGTGAATAGTAACAACTTGCATTGTGAGAAAAAAAAATCACTTTTGGGTGGAGTATCCCTTTAATAATTTCACCAAAAAGACCTTGTAACATAAAATTGACATTGGTGAAAAACTTTCTGAAATGTTGCTGTGAAATTTTTTAGATTAGAGCTGTTTCAAGATGGCAGTAAAGCACTTATGGCTGTGCTTGGACTAGCTGTTAGCTACGGTGACCAAACGTCCTCTTTTCCCCGGACATGTCCTCTGTTCACGTTCTGTCCAGGGGGTTTCAGAGATCAATGAAAATGTCCGGGTTTTATTGTTTGAAAATCTAAATATGGTCACCCTACTGTTGGCTCATTCGTTTTAAGAAGCTATTTCTCCAAACTGAGTCCATTCTGGAATCTTTACAATATCCTATCAAGGCAGAGAAGGTGTCCTTCCTTGATGCACGTTTCAACTGCTTGAATAAAAATGTAAACATAAGTGCGATAACTCCACCATGCCCTTTGTGTTTTGCACACTTGACACACATTCAAGTTGTTTCTTTGTTAATGTTCTGAATTGCTCCCTGAACAGACGTGAAAACCTGACATTTTCCCTGCCTTGATGTAGCTGTTTGGTCATTATCCTTAAATACAGCGCTCCACCACCTATGCTTAAGAGTCAAAAATCCCAGTGGTTATATTTTGCTTTGACATTTTTAAATGTTCCCACAATGAGCCTTCTGTTTGACAGATTTTATTTATTGATTCATACTTTAAATCCATGTGGAATAAAACAGGACCAGCCAGAAAACCAGATAAAGATGAACACAAATGATCTAGTTTTGTTTTTCCTGAACTTTTCACCTTTTTAATAGATTTGATGCACATTTTGCAGCACAGCCTGGCTGAGCACTTTGGATAATATTAGTTTCTGGCAGCTGCAGTTCTAAAAGCCAGGTTTTTTTTTTTCTAAAGCAAAATTAAGAAAGTGGTTTTCTGCCAAGAGCTGAGTCAGAGCCTTCCAGAAATAAACTTACACAGCAAACTATGGAAACTGAAACAATCAAATCAGAAAGTGGGCTCTTGTTAAGGAAATGTGTAGCAGCACATTCAGCAGGAAGACTGGCGATAGCATCAAGAGCAACTGGTGCATTTATTTCAAGCTTTTCACTTCAATTACATGGCAAATTTGAAGTGTTGACATAATTAAATAGGCCAAATTAATGGCAGCAGTGACAATACTGTCCAGTTATCAGTTGGGAAAAACCTGCATGGATTCAAACTGGTGACCTCCCAAACACCAGCCCTGACGTCCCAGTTACTTTTACACTTCCGGCTCCATTTGGGTCTATGTTTGTTTTTGAGACCCTGTAATTTCCCCACCAATCACTCAAGAGGGCCCCCGTCAAGTCTGCCATTCATAAAGTCTAAAGTAGTTCTTAGTGGTCCATGGAGTTTATTGAAACATTAAATTTGTATCCGTGCAGTGATGGTGTATCTTTAGATGTCGCTGAAACTCACGTGCTCGGTTTTGGTCTCTTTACATCAACCGCCAATTATGTTCTGCTCTTGGGTGTGGGCTGAGCCTCGGTCAGCACGGCAGGGAAACCAGAAACATCAATTCCTGGGCAGCGGAGTGAACAAAAACAGACAAAATGCGAAAAAACCCTTTCTTTCCAAACACTGTTATCATTGTGGAGTACAAGCACAAACATCGCTAACATTGCCAGTAAGCCTGTCCAGAAGTGCTCTCTGGGGAATTCGGTGAAATCCGCAAGCTGTCATTGGGTGCAGATGAAGGCCTGGACAAGAGACCTCCAGGAGTCGGCTGCAGAGGAGACAAAGAAAGTTTGCTTTGTCATGGCTTCCCATGCTTCCATTCCTGCAAAGTGCATGAATAAAGTTGCCAATAAGACACGAATTATTATGTAAAACTGAACGTATCACATTAAGAAGTCACTTTCGTAACATTTGCAGAGAGGAAAATCATGTTTATGCAGAGATCAGAATGTCTCTGTGAACCACCAGTGATCGTCACGTAACAGCTTGCACTCGCTGACTTTGGGTGTGTTCTTAATTAGCTGTGCTTACTTTAGTAAATTCAGTAAAACTGTTTAATAGGAGATGTCAGGAGTATGAAGTGACACCAAACTGAAGGCATGTGTGTGTGTGTGTAGTTTACAGCGAGGCGCTCGGGACAATATAAGAGCACAGCGACGTCACCACCTCCAGTTTTAGGGCTGTTAACCTAAATCCTAATGGTTATTACAATGAGGCCTGCTCACCACATCAAGCCGCTGTGGGGATGTAACGAGCTCAGCAGAGAGGCACTTTCATCGGCTTCAGATCAGCGCTGTCAGCAGAGTGTTTAAAAAAACAACAAAAAAATATGCTGCAAACTTTAAAACATCCAAATTAAGCTGTCATTTCAAAACTATACCTCAGGAGAAACTCGGGTGCAGGTTGCTGCTTTTGTGTTGTTGTTTTTAAACTTTGTGTTAAGACATGAATCATTGTTCTCAAGCGCACAGAACTAAAAACGGAGTACCTCTTTCACTGTGGTTTAAGCATGTTTGAGAAACATAAATAAACCCAAATTATCTGAACCAATAAACATATAAAATCCTATCCCCACCCTCCTTTGCTCTGTCATTTCATCTAAATCTGACTAAAGCTGAAAAGGCTGGGCCTCCCTTAAGTACATAAGCATAAAGAGGTTTTAAAATAATGTAGCATAACCCCCAAAAAATATATATCAAAACTGCTGGCACATTGGTGGGGCATTCACAAGCAATTTAACCAAAATAGAAAAGCTGGAAACTTAGATAGGCAGGACTTTCCACATACGATGAGATGAAAAGCAACAATCTTCCTGCAAATATAATGCAACATATTTCTATCATCACACAGTCTCAGGTGCTCTGTCTGCAGCTTTGTCATCTATCCCCTCTTCATATTTTCAAACATTTGGAAATGAAGATCACAAATTACATTATTTTTATTTGACAGGATGAGTGAACTTAAACAACACTTGCCAAACATGATTAAGTGCTTTAAGCCAAAGAAGGTAGCACTTTGGAAAATTACAGATAATTTGGTCTAATTTACAAAAAAAAAAAAAGGAGAGAGAGAGATGAGAGGAGGGGGGGGGAGACCTTAAATGATCCATGTTGTCGAATCTTTAATTAAACTTGTGGTAAAAGACGCCTGTCACATGCACGTGCACTTATAGACGTCTCTTATAGAAGCCCTCAATCATGCAGCTCATCATCATATCATCACATATACACACGATGCCTGTATGATGTATGTGCATTAGGAGAGCTCACAGACTATAAATGGATGCCCATGGTCAGGAAGATTTTGGAAATAGGACATGGACTACCCTACACGTCGTTTATGGCCACTTGTGTGTTTGAGAACATGTGATTATTTGGGTGTATGCATTTCCTATGTGGCTGGAGTGAAGCTGAGAAATTACAGCTGGAGGATCTCAAAGTAAGCAAGGTGGAGTGTGAGGGAGGATAACGCGGGATGACAGGGCTGATGGAGGAAATCCTGACAGCTTCAGCTGAATGAAAAGGACTCAAACCTCTGAGGGTGTTTGTGCATTTAAAAGGGCCAAAAATAACTCCTAACAACAGGGGTTTGACCACTTCTCTTCAGTGGATGCAGCAGAATCTCGCTTCTAAAAAAGGATGTAGCAGTAAAATCCTGCCCTCTGGTGTCTGAACAGGAGTACTGCTGCGTCTCAGAGTCGTCACACTGAGTTGCATTCACAAGACTCCACATAAACAAACCCAAACACATTTTTCCAGAGGCTCCTTATTTAGTTTTATAAGCTGTTTTGAGGGACAAACACTTGCAAAAGTACACAAGCTGAGAAAAAGTGTTCGCCTTAAAATAGAGGAGAAATCAAGGCCACTTTGTCCTCCAGTAGCATCAATAACAATCTGACCAAATAATCCTCAGGAAATTCATTTAAAACTAAGTGTTTAAACAAAATAAATGTTGTTTACTTAATTTATAGCTTTAAATAAAATATAAGCCCATCTGATCATCATTAAAGGAAACTTTTATTTACTTCTGCACTTCTATTTTTAAGATGCAGCATTGTCAGAAAGATGTGGTTCCTCCACAGAATGTAAATCTGAAATGAGACCAGAATTTTACATCTTTAACAAAATATTTATTGAAGATGTAACCACAAAAAGTTCTGCTGAGTTTGATTTTTTACATTATCTTTTCAATAATTAACTCTTTATGTAGCTCGTTTAGGCCATTTTCCCACCTATTTGTCTTAAATTTTAAGTATGATCATCTTCCTGACTGACTTTTCCTGAGGAGAAGACAGAAAAAAGTGCTAATCATGTGTCTGGATATTCAAGACATGATGGAGACACCCTGATGTGACATGCCCGCTTTGGGCAGATCTGTCTGCTAATTACACCCTAGCTCTGAGGAGGGAGGTACTTGTTTGGTGAGGGTTTTTTTTTTAAATGATTTGAGGGGTAGATATAGTATAAATACCCACATCATTGTACTGGAAGGCAGCATATCCTCACTTGTGCTCCTACCCTAAGGATATACAGCAGCACCAGCAGCTCACTGGTGCTGAAGAGATTTGGTTTTCCTCCCCTTGACGCCGGTATGTGTGCTTTCTCTTCTTCGTTAAATGTTTCTTTCTGCTGAGAATTGTTGCAAAGATCTAGGCTTTGCCCGTGGTTTAAGGGGAAAGTTTGATTATTATGATGCTTTTTACATGATGTTAGGAGGTAATCAAGGATTATGTGACTTAAAGGAAAAACTTTACATTTTAATGCACTTTCTACTGAAATTGTTTGCAAAGATTTGCAGCTTGAAAACACAGTTCAAGAAATCTTATCAAGGAAAGACAAGATTTTAAGCTTGCATACAGAAATACCTGCAATTCTGACTGCTTTATTCCTTTTTCCCTGCAGGTTTGACCTTGTGAGATGGATTTGCGAGTAGCAAGCATCCTGCTCCTTGTCGTGGCCTCTGCAGCAGCCACTGGAAAGGGATACGTGGTGAAGAAAGTGGTGCCTTACAACGTTAAGAGCCATGGTGAGTAAACTCAGCCTCTCCTGATGCTCTCAAAGTCCTGCCACACATTTGAATCTTGAGGAAATGAGGCACTTTGCTGCAGCCAATAGGAGCATTACATATGCTGGTCACAGCTGCACATCACTACAACGTATGCTGGCTCTCTGATTGGCTGCAACACTGTGCCCGCCTCCTGTGTCTGTTTAGATCTGGTGCTGAATATAAGTTTATATAATTGATTCTCCTCATTTTTTCCCCATTTTCTGTATAAAATGTGTTTTGTTTTGTTTTTTTACTGATCCTCAAACATTTTTTAATAATTTTGTTGCAAAGAGTTACAAAATTTTGTTGTGTTCAGGCCATTTGGTGAAATGCATAAATCCAGACTTTGTATTATTTTAGTGGGTTTTATTTAGCTTAAATGTTAGCAAAAGCAGGACAAAGTTTAGGTCATTTACGCAAACTACATTTTTCTGCAAAATCTTTCCATAAAATAAAAAAAACATTTTTGGCCTTGCAAAAATCTTTTTGTTACATTTAAAAGCTAAGAACTATGCAATATTCCCAGAATCTATATACAAAAATAAACACTTTCACAAAATGCTGTTAAAATAAGATGTTGCATTTATGTGGACCAATACTCTGCTATTTTTATTATGGGACAGTAGTTGTTAGTGGATTATTTTTAGTTTGACGCAGTAAATTAGAGCCCAGTCACCCAGCAGGACGGTTGCCTGGGTGTGCCTGCTGAACACAAAAGTAAAAACAGCTGTTCTGCTTTATCCAAACTGAGCCAAAATCAGCCGGTTACCCTCTAACACATGTGACCACATTAAGGCGGCCAATAAAAAAGGGCCTCTCATTTAGAACTAGTAATTTCTAAACTAGCTGCAGGAGGTATTATAAAACACCTGTATTGTTACCATGTATTATTTAAAATAGCTAAACCTAGATATATGATATATAGATATTCACATATTGGGTTGAATGTGTAATTCAACGATGTACAATCATGTGTGTTTTTGACGATGGTCCCTTTTTCTCTTTTCACAGTTGTATCAGGTGAGCCTGGATATCCAGGTGAGCCTGGCCCTGAGGGACCCCCTGGCCCACCTGGCCCCCCAGGCGAGAATGGCGTAGGTCTGACCGGACCTCAAGGACCTCCTGGACCTCCTGGACAACCTGGTCGCTCCATCGCTGGTAAACCTGGAACTCCAGGTGGACCTGGCAAACCTGGTGTCTCTGGAGAACCTGGTGAGAGGGGAGAACATGGAGCCACTGGCCCTCAGGGACCTAGGGGAGCCCCTGGATCTCCTGGAATCCCAGGACCAGCTGGCCTGTCTGCTACTGGCAAACCTGGACCTTCCGGTCTTCCTGGAGCAATGGGACCCAGAGGAGAGACTGGCCTGAAAGGACATCCAGGTGTGCCCGGACTCCCAGGTTCCAAAGGAGATAGAGGGATTGGAGTACAAGGACCTCAAGGTGAAAGTGGACCTCAAGGACCTGTGGGAGCCCCAGGAGCCCCAGGCCCAGCTGGAATTGGAAGACCAGGCAAACCAGGTGCCCCTGGCGAGTCAGGAAAGTCAGGTAGCCCAGGTAGAGATGGCGCCCCTGGCCCCATGGGACCACAGGGACCCAAGGGACACACTGGTGCCCCAGGTGTAGGTGTTCCAGGAAAATCAGGTGAGAATGGTGCCCCAGGTTTGCCTGGTCCAGTTGGACCTAAAGGCCACCAGGGACCTGCTGGAGCCACTGGTGCCCCAGGAGTTCCAGGATATGGAAAGCCAGGTGCTAATGGTGAGAAGGGAGAGAGGGGAGCTACAGGTAGTACAGGTGCCACAGGTGCAAAGGGTGAGCAAGGTCCAACAGGATATACTGGTGCTACTGGTGCTACCGGTCCCATTGGTCCATCTGGACCTCAGGGTGAAAGAGGATTCACAGGTGAACCCGGTGCTGTTGGCCCTAAAGGGGACACAGGTGCAAGTGGACCTCAGGGACTTAAGGGACACAAGGGAGATCAGGGAGCTCAGGGCTTCCCAGGTAAACAGGGCTATCCAGGTGCAGCTGGTCCTCCTGGACCCAGAGGTGCCACTGGAGCTACAGGTGAGAAAGGTCATGGTGGTGCCCCAGGTATTTCAGGTGCCCCAGGTATTCCAGGTCCTGCTGGACCCAAAGGACATCCTGGACGTGCAGGTGAGCCAGGTACCTCTGGATCTGATGGTTCTCCAGGTCCCAGAGGACCTACTGGTCCACAAGGTGCCACTGGTGCTCCTGGCCTTAAGGGACATCCAGGTCTCCCTGGTGCTCCTGGCCCTGCTGGTTTGGTTACTAAGGGTTCCACAGGACCTCAGGGCCCCCCTGGTACACCCGGTGAGCCTGGAGCCGATGGAGAGCCTGGCCCAGAAGGTCCCCCTGGCCCCCCTGGACCTCCTGGTGAGGTCGTGTTTGCAAAAGGCATGGAAATGAATGAGGTCATGGTCAAGTCCCCAATGTCTGCTTTCACTGCAGCTCTGGCCACTCCCTACCCTGCTTCTGGTTCTCCCATTAAGTTTGACCAGATTGTTTACAATGCCGAGAATCACTATGACCCTGAGTCCGGCATCTTCACCTGCCAGATTCCTGGAGTTTACTACTTCTCCTACAGCATCCATGTTAATGGAGCTCATGCCCTGGTGGCTCTGTACAAGAACGGCCAGCCTGTTATGTTCACATACGATGAGTACAACAAGGGTTTCCTGGACCAGATGTCTGGTAGTGCGGTCCTCCTGCTCGATGAGCACGACACCGTCTACGTCCAGATCCCCGACGATGAGGCCAACGGCGTCTTTGCTGCTGAGAATGTCCACTGCTCTTTCTCCGGGTTCCTCATCGCTTCAACGTGATACGTTAGCTCCCAAAAGTCAGCCAACTAATTTTGTCATCTATTTCTCAAAGTAAACTCCCTGTTCATTTTCCTCAACCTAACCGACAGGCAGTTCGACCTTCTTGAGGAATAGTAGCATCTTGACTTGAAAACAACTAGAAATGGGTTCTTAGAAGAAGGAAAATTAATTTATGAAAACAGGTGATCAGGGATGGGAAAAGCAATCTACGATGTTCCAGTGAGGTTTTGTAATGTAACAGCATGTGAACTCAAGGTGTTATAACTGTGTTGTGTCCAGAAGTTTCCCTCTCCACATTGTTCCTTTTATACTGGTGCCTCCTCAATTAGTGTCTGTTTTTGTACGACCGTTTTCTATTTGTTGTTGTTGTTTTTTTCTTTTCTTTTCTTTTTGAGGGGTTGATTTAATTAAAAAACATTAATTCTTTTCTGTGCAACTTGTGACTAAATGTGACTTGAATATATTGTGAAATGGAATGGTCAAATTGACCATTATAGAGAAATAAAGTCACCTGCTATGCAAACACAAAATGTTTAACATCAACATTGTTATAACCCTTGACATGCATTGTGTTGTGTAAAAACATAAAGACCAAAATAAAAGACGTCTTAATGAATGTTTTGTCTCTGATAGTGTTTTTTACATGGGAGTGTTTTATTTAATCAACACATTGAACCAATCAATGCAACTTCTAAAACAAATAAATGAAAAATTGAGACTTTAAAAAAAAGAAATAAAGTGCAAAATGATTAAATGTGTGATGATTGAAACATCTACAAAATAGGAAAATAGAACAAAAAAATTGAGCAAAAAAAACAAACAATAAAACTTCAAATAAAGAAAAGAAAAAAACTGAATTAGGTGAAAATAAATAAAATCACCATAGGTTTATAAAAGTAATTTCTAAAATGACCTGTGAGTCAATTAATAGATTGATTTTTTTTTTTAAATATATTTGCAGTTACTGTCATATTTTAGAAGTCTATTCCAAGTGTCTCAATGTGAACTTGGTGGAGCTCCACATTGCAAAGAAGAGTTCCTTAGAAGGCAGTTCTCATGTTGTTACAGTAAATTGTGTTAAAATTGTAACTGTCTTTAAAACAATATTTGTAAGTAAACAACAACATGAAGAAATCCTGCAGAATAAATTACCCTATCTGTTTTTCTGATATGTGTCATGTTTGCATTGTCAGAATGCAATAAATAACTCAAGCATTGGACTCACTGCCAAATTATCACAACAAAACACATCATGGAACATTGGGGAGAAAAGTTGGGCAAATTCCTATAAATGTATCCTTAGAGAATTCCAGGTTCTATTGAAGTGATTCTTAATTTTACAGGTCTGGCAGCACAATTACTTCATTTACTGTTATTGAAACGTGTTTGTTGATCTGAAACATTCAAGTGAGAAAAAAGCAAAAACATAAAAAATCTGTAGGGAGGCAAATAATCTGAAAATATTTTAATTTTTTTATTGATAATCAAATTTCAAAGTTATGATGATTTAGCAGTTGCTGTGTTTTTAATAAATGAATACTTTAAATATATTTTAAGACAGCACGGAGTCACTATGTTTCATTATTATTCTATAATATGGTTGTTTTTTCTATAATATGGTTGTTTTATTATTAAAAGTTTCTTTTCCATTTTTTCCACTCTTGTACTTGTTGCATTTGAGAATGACTGATCAGCTAAAATTTCCTTTAAAAATCCCAATAATTGAATTCTGTTGACAAGTCCTGCTCATCATAAACTCCTCCTTTCATGGACTCTGGCTTTGTTCACAATTAAGATGAGAATTACCTGTTGAGATTGACTTCTTCACACACACACACACACACACACACACACACACACACACACACACACACACACACATGCACACACACACTTAAGTCTCAAGAGAAATACTCTTAACTTATTCAATTGTTTCTACAGGATTCAGGTTCTATTAAAACATCTCAAATCTACACTGTATAGAAAAAAATAGCCTACTGTATGTCTACATTTTTTCAGAATGTGGATTGAATTGAATAGTTTTTAGAATTGAATACAAATCTTCATATAAACACTCAATTTGTAATTATAAAACTGCCTTTACCTCTTTAGTTTGGGGAACATAATTCCCTCCAAATGTTCACTCAATCATTTAGCAAACCGACACCCACTATAAATTATTTCCAGTAATCCAATAAGGTCCTTAAGTAAATGCAAGTTGTTTCCTCTGGTTGTAAATTTAAAGATGAAATTTATGACACTCGTAAAAAAAAATCTTTCTCCAAAGTATGGTTACTGGTTGCATCTGCAGCTCAAGTTTACAAAGGCTACTCTAGCATGAAAAGTCAGTGTGGGTGAGCTGAAAATATCTTGGGTGTGGGATGAGGGACAGGGATGGTTGTTTGGCAGGCCAGGCTGCTGTTTGATGTCCTTTTGGTGAGAGGGCGAGACAGTGGTTAGGTGAGAGGCCCGAGGGCCGGAGCAGGGAGGAAGCTGTGTGTAGGGCACTGCCACTCAGTGCAGGTCTCCACAGACCACACTCCAGAATGATCTACTGGCTCTTTACGACTCACCTGCTACATCCTATAGGAAACAAAATAAAGAATGTTTGGCGTGATGAGACTTTTCTGCAATGAGGCACACAGGGGGTAAAAAAATTTGCTGGACAAGCAAACCAGGAAGCAGAAATAAAAATGTGTAAAGCACACCCTTCCTGCGGTGGCCAAAGCTGTAATATTCCAGGTTAAACTGGGTGCAAAAGGAAATAGATGGTTTGCAATGAACATGGACACAGCTGTGGACAGCTAAAAACACCCTGGAGAAGTCTGCAGCAATCCTCCACTTTTATAAAAAGATACTGGTGGTTTGCAGAAGGGTTTTGAGGTTTGGTGTGGAGGGAATATCGATGACGAACAGCTGTTTGCTGTAAATACTGAGCTTCTAGACATCTCAGAATGTCTGTTTTTACAGGCTAGCATTTATGGAGCAAAACCAGAAGACTGAATGATACATCTCTCACTCTGAATCACACGGGATGGTTATATTGTTCCTCAAAAACCAAATACCTCAATTTCTAAAAATACGGAGCCTTCGAGGAGGAAATTTTGGCTGCATTTTTAATTTAACCTAAACCTACTGCATGATAGTTGAAGCTCAGATCTGATTTTTACAGCTTCTGTACACAAGCTAGCTCTGGTACTCCACATGAGGGGGCTGTAAAGCAAC
>SSNR01000124.1:1687259-1740485 GCA_006937965.1 Callopanchax toddi | reverse complement strand
AGAGCCTCCAGAACCAGGATCAAGAGGAACTCCAGAGCCTCCAGAACCAGGATCAAGAGGAACTCCAGAGCCTCCAGAACCAGGATCAAGAGGAACTCCAGAGCCTCCAGAACCAGGATCAAGAGGAACTCCAGAGCCTCCAGAACCAGGATCAAGAGGACCTCCAGAGCCTCCAGAACCAGGATCAAGAGGAACTCCAGAGCCTCCAGAACCAGGATCAAGAGGAACTCCAGAGCCTTCAGAACCAGGATCAAGAGGAACTCCAGAGCCTCCAGAACCAGGATCAAGAGGACCTCCAGAGAACAGTTTCATAACTTCAACACCTTGATTGTATTCAATTTATTTCTAATAATATTGTAAATACATTATTTAAAAGATTATTTGTAAAATTGTGATGTAAATTTATGATAAATGTTACTGAATTTTGAACACAAGCAGTTTGATTAGTTTTGAGTTAAACATTTTTATAATCAACATTGTCATTTAGGTTTCCACAGTTTTACAGAATTAATCTTTTACATGTGACGTCTGAAAGTAATAAAACAAAGTGAATTGGTTTTGTCACTCATTGAAAGGGTCAGTTAATTGTTTTGAATATTTATTGATAACATGATAGTTTATATGCACACAATTCAAGGATAACAGAACTGTCACACTCTGCTGAGAATGGTTATATTAAACAATTATTGAATGTGCAGAGAATTTCTGATATTAAAACTATCTAGTAATCTGAATTCTTTGAAGCTGCTGGAGGTGAGATGGTGTCATTAAAAATATTAGTCCAATGTTGATGAAGTCAGATTCTGTTCTGTGCTCAGATGACGTTTGTTCAGCCGTTCCTGAAGGTGTCATCGTCCTTTCAGAACCTTGGATTGTTATTAATCTATAAAAAATAGACAAGCAAAAAAATGAACAGGAATAAATGATAGAAGTTAAAGACAGGACCTGACAATACATCATTTAACATGTGGTCAATCATCTGCTGTAGCACATGCCTTCAGCTAATAGTTCTCAGCTTGTTGGTGCTAAAATACCATTTCATGTTTGTCAAACTGCTTTATCCTCGTCATTTTTTAAAAATAGAATCAGCTAAGAAAATAAACTATCTCCACAGCACGGCTGGTAACAAAAACATCTGATCTCGTTTAACTTTGTTAGGTTTTCTGTTATGTGTTGACACTGGTTCTTTAATGTCTATAAAGATTTACATCAGCATTAAGTGACTTAAATAAAACCATTCCTATGAAAATGGTCAAGTACTGGACACAGTGAAAATGCAGCCAAAGTAAAAAAATAATATAACATTTTGAAAGAGCTTCAGAAAGTCTGAAGATCTATTGATCAAGATCACAGAAAAATTAAAAAGAGTGAATTTGTAGAAGCAAAACATTCAAAAATGAAAGTTGACAATTTTTCTGTGTTGTAGGTTTTAAAATACAAAAATACCCATGTCCATATCTGCTTTTTTGTTACCTTTGTTGTGATTTTTAACTTTAACTGACTGACAATACAAACCTGTAGTTTTAAGGTTTTGCAGGAAGTCAGGGATGACTGCGATGACAGGCTTTGGACTTCTTCTCACTCAGCTCAGGCACAGGAATGAACGTCATGCAAACAGCATCTCAAGAACAGAAAATAAAACACAATTTATATCTTAATACAACTGGAAATAATCCATAAAGGTACTAATTACACTTACATTGTTTCAGTTTCAGTGTATTTTTCGGTTTCAATTTTTTTTTCTTTCAGTATCAATGTTTTATTTTTCAGTTTTAACATTTTATTTTTCAGTTTATTTTTTTCTTCAGTTTCAATGTATTTTTTTTTTTTCAGTTTCAGTTTACTCTGTCATCGTTTTAGCCCCATAAGTTAGCAGATTCCTAGTCGAAGCAGTGACGGTTAATGGCCGCTAGAGGGCGGAGCGGCGCATATCCTCTGCTGGACTGGATCTGATTGGCTCGGCTTGAAAATCAGCAGCAAAAACCACTTCAGATCTTCGCCTGTGATAAAAACAAGGACGTTTTCGTCTCACAAAATCTCGCTCTACGGTCTGGATGTCGTAAGAAAGTAGGTCATTTTGCGTGCAGTTTTAATTTCACAACTCTCGGGGTGATCATCATCTTTGGACACAACACTCGAGTGGCTGTCGTGTGTTGATGATGTTTTCTCTGGGACTTTCCGGATGCGTCACACTGAGCTTCCGAGTTTTTAACATTAGCTGCCCCTGGCCCCATGTCTTTAGAGGCTGTTAATGTCGCGTCGCTGCTGCCCTAAACCCCAACAGAGACCATGGAAACGCCTGGAGCCTACCAGGAGCGCTGAGGGGGCTATTTTTTTAGGCGTGAGTGTATGAAGCGGCGATTACAAAGATAGGCGGAATGTCAACAACGCGGCCTCTCCTCGGAATGCGACGAGTCACCGAGCTAGCGTACCCAGAGCAGCCGACCAGCAGGCTCCACGCGTCGGCCGGGAGGCACCCAGCAGAGGCCCTCACCGTGGACGAGTTTACGGTCCTGGAGGACAAAGAAGAGGAGCTAAAATGTGCCAAGCCTCGCGTGGAGCAGGTTTTTAAAGTAACTTTTACTATTATCGGTCTTTTGGACCACACAGGACAGCCATACGGCAGCAAAACATCTCGGCAGATATGGCTGCAGCTCCGCGGCTGCAGGGACGACGTGTCGAAGGCAAAGGTGAGCCTCTTCTCTTGACTTTAACTTGCGTTTTTAGCGATATAAAGTCTGTTATAACATAATATGTTTAAATTGAGATTAAAAAGCCCAAACAGAACCATCATGTCGACGGTAGAGGAACAGGTGAATGATGACACCAATTTCAACTTTACAAAATTACACAACAGGATACAACCAACCCTAATGTATTTGTTTTCTCCTAAAAAGACCATATTTTTGATTTTAGCATTGATTTAAAAACCTCACAAAACTTTTCTTTTGACTAGTTTGTTTGCTTTTAATTAAGTTTTAGTCATTGTACCTACCTGCCCATTCGCAGAAGAATTTGTTTGTTTTGTTGATTATATCTCTTTTAACACAGTCCTATAAATAATTTAGACATAAAGTATCACCTATTATCAATAGGTTAACAAGCACAGCATTTTTGTTCATGTTAGACTTACCACTAAAACATTTGTTCCTGTACATCCAAAAAACATACAAATATATTAGTTTGATAGACAAAAAATAGTATTTTTCTATGCTTACTTAATTATCCCACTTTAAATTAACAGACACCACCAGTAATCGGATTTAGGTAAGTTTGTTTTAGGACAGGTACTTTATTTATTTCTACATTTTCAGTTTACTGGAGTTTTACATGTAGACAATAGACATAATGCTGATTTATCCCTTTCAGAATCAGAATCAACTCTGTGTGTGTGTGTGTGTGTGTGTGTGTGTGTGTGTGTGTGTGTGTGTGTTAGGGCTGGGTAAAAATATCGATTCATCAATGCATTGCAATTATTAATTTCTCAATTCAATATCGATTCATCACATTTTATGAATCGATTCAGCCCGCCGGCCAGTAGGGGCGCTGTGGGTAACACTCTAGTGAGAGTGTTCAGCGTTGTAAATGACGAGGAGGATGCACATTTTGTGCTTCTGTTTACATTTCTTTTATAACTTGAATGTATAGCAAGAAAGAAATACTTTCTACTATTACACACACTTTAGAGGTGTTAAAAAAGCACCTGTTTGTTACAGCTGGGGTTTGTATTCAATACACGTTCTGCTTACGTATTATTGTACTGCTTATTCTGCTAAAAAAATGACAGGAAACACTGGGGTCAGTTTGTTCTTAAACATTTGTAATACTGCACACATTATAGAAAAATATTCTTAGCCAGGGCTGTACAGTGTGACATACATGTCGCAGTGCGATGATAAAAACGGTCTGTGCTATAAACTATTTTTAGACGTAGCGCTCGTGCTATTCCCTCAACACGTAATTGATCATGGCGCACGGCCAAATAAAAGCCACCACACCTTCAGAATTAAAGAGCATATATTAAGTTCTTTTTTTTTTTTTATTCTGATAAAACTCTGTCCAAAAATACTATTTGAAATGTTTATTGAGGGTATTTTGTTTTACAATACATTTTTTAAAACCATTTTTCTAGTCCAAAGTGCCGCTTTTTGCAAAGCTTCTAAAAACGCTTTTTTTTTTCATATGTGGACCTGTGACGTCAGCTAAGGGAGCTCCTAGCTAGGTGGCGCTGCTTACAGTGTTGTCAGATGTAGATAAATAAAGTATTTGTAGGATAATTTAACACTCTGTACGATCAATAATCCCATAAATATGATCATTTGAGCCCTTTGTTGTGTGGAGTTTGTGTAACAGATGCTTGTTTTAATCATTGTGTTAGATTTTTTAAAGCTAAACTACTTTAACATCTCAGACTGGCACCGCTCTAGTCTGCCAGCTGCCTGCTCGCTGTCGGCGATGAGTTGTTAGTTTTAGGTTAGAGCGCTCTTTAATCGAGTCGGTGTGAATTCATTTTAATAAAAAATGCTAAATTATTATGTTTGTGAATGCCAATCGCCAGTCTGTCAGGACACTGAGTCAACAACGGGACAGCTTCCTTACCGGTACGGTGACTTCTGTTTGGAGACGAAAAACCCCGGTGGTCCTGGTCTAGTCCAGGACTGGATGTGATGGAGTCCCACATACCGACGAAAAACATTCAGTGTGACTCTAAACAGGCGCCGTTACTTCGATCCATTCACCGGAACCGCTGTTAGCACACAGCAGCTAACAGGAGCTAACGGGGAGACTTGAGTCTCGTTTCCATGCCAGGTTTGGTACGGTTCGTGGTGGGTCGTAATCCGGTACCGGTCCGCGATTTCATGAGAGCATTTCCTCCAGGTGTCTGACCCTCACCTGGCTGGCGGGGTACAGTAAATCCATGCGGCGATGCTCTCCAGAGGGGCTTCCCGTTCCCAGCGGGGCTACCAAGAGGGTCTTCACGGCGGGGTTTCCAGCCTGACCCGACACTGTTTCGGTCAGCCTCGAACCGTTTAGCTGCATCCTGTGAAATTTTTTATAAACCCTTTCATTTCTTAACAATCCACCTGAACGCAGCTCAATGTTTGGAGCTCTGATGATCAAAAACCTGGTGCTAAACGCTGGTATTTTACCCAGACCCGAGTGAGGAGGTGGGTCACGGTCTACAGCTGGACCGACAGGGTACAGCCTTACAGGACTGATTGTTTTTATCTTTTTTTTTTTTTTTATCTTAATAACTGCTCACTATAGTAATAAAGTAATAAAATAACGGCACTCTGGGGGTTTGTTTTGCTCGTCACAAGTAGTGATAAGTGGATCAGTTTTCTATATAGAGAACGAACGGTCTCCCTGAACTGTCGTCACTTCCGGTTTGGTGAAAAAATTGACAATTCTCACAAAAACGAATCCAAGAGCCTAAATAAGCTGAATTTGTGTAAATTTTTATTCAGAAAAAGTTTCTATTATATTTCTCTAAACATTTGTTTAAGGGAGTGTCTAACTTAAAATATGCTCTTTAAGTTTAAAAATGTTAAAACAATGTAAAGCGTGTGGAATATAGTATTTGCGCACTTGTACGGATTAAAGTTCTCGTCTAGCGACAGAGTTCCGTCTCTTACGCGTTTCAGCCGTTCGGAAAAAACCTCTTAGCGACGCTAAAAGTCTCCCTGTGGTTTAATCACAGACACGCATTAAACCAGAGGAACTAAAAATATTAATGGGTCACATCGATGTCTGTAAACGGCTCCACGGTCCGAGTCAGGGAGAGAGACGGCTTCACACTGAAGTCCGCCTGACACGCTGCTGCAGCTCCGCCCCAGGGGCGAATCTAGAGGGGGGCGGGGGCCAGGCAGGGGCAAAGACAATACAAGGGTGGCAAGATCAAAGAAAAAGATCAAATTTAAAAAAGAAAGAGCAAATCAGATAACTCAACAACCACATATGTATACAAACTATAATATTGTCCATGTTTTTTCTAAAACTCACACAGGATGCACACTACAGTTAAACACTAATTACACACATTTCTCAGCACACTCACACTTTGAACAAATCTACACTAATTTGAATGAATAAATGTTCTTTTTGAAATTACACTGACACATAAACATGTTTGAAGATATTTTTTCTTATTGTCTTTTCATTATAAGCACTTTGTCAGTGTGTTAAGAATGACAAGTACTCATTTTGACTTTTAGATATTGTAGCTGAATTTTTATGCTGGTGCTACAACTTGTTGTTCTGTGCTACAAAATCTGCAACCTCTGTAGAACCAGTGCTATGAGCTAAAAAAGTTAACGTAGAGCCGTTAGGTACTTAATTACTTGTGTATTTACTTATTATTGAATCGATATCGAAGCTAATAGATCAATATTGAATCGAATCGAAATCGAATTGAAGCCTGAAGAATCGAAATCGAATCGAATTGTGACATTCCTAACAATACCCAGCCCTAGTGTGTGTGTGTGTGTGTGTGTGTGTGAGAACTCACACACTGAGCCCCCTGATCCTTAAATGACTCTGTTGTCAGAGTTAAGTGACTTTAAAAAATAATAAATCTCTGGAAATAGTCTGGATTGAAAAAGCAGCAAAAGTTCAAAGAGAACCTTTCATAGAGACCCTTAGAAATCTGGAGAACTATTAACAAAGACCACTTTAACATAAATAAAAAAAATGTCTTGTTTGCTTGAAAGGAATAGAAAAAGAGGAGGTACTGGGTCAGGAGTTTACACAGAACTGTACTTGGTGTGTCATCACTAGAGAGACAGTGTTGTGATGGGAAATGATCTGCAATATATATTTTTTGGCTGAAATCATTGCTGTCACATCTTCAGTAAAAACAAACCACATCATATTTGTCATATTTTACAGCCACAACTTTCCTAAAATATCTCCACATAATTTACACGTGCATATTTTTGTACTGAATTCAGACTTTCTCAGCATTTGATTCAGATCATGTTTTTTAATTTGTTGCTGTTGAAAACATTCAAACTTTCTCAAAAATAAAATGAATGAGTGTCATTTTCACCCACCAGTGATGGAAATCTTTAAGAGAACAAACTTTGATTTATACATTTAAAACCACAGAACGAAACACAGCTGTCAATAGAGTCACTTATTGGGTTTTTAAAGTCTGCAGGTTTTATTTTAAGAAATTAATCATTTTTAAACAAAAAAACAAAGGTTTAAAAATTCTAATTAACCTCCAAACCGTTCACATTAAATATATTTATTAAATTGTTCTCTTCACTTCTAAAGCTGTAATTGGCTGAAACTAGAGAATAAATTAATTTACAAGAAAGTTTTTTGTGTAGATTTTGCAAGTCAATAAAATAATTTTATATGATGTAATCAGTGCTGTGAACCAAGAAGTGGACTGAATCATTTTGCTAAAGTTATTTCTGCAGTCTTTACTGCCAAATAACATTTTGTTGACGATAAAAACAACATGTTGAGGGGCATCTAGAGTAGCGGGATCTCCACATAGGAAGTTAGTGTTAGTTATGTGGCAATTCCATGAACACATGACATCTGATTTGATTCATTGTGATTGAAAATCTCCTGATGGCTTTTCTATAATGCCTCAAAAACTCATTATTTCTATACACACTTTATACTGTACATTTTTTTGTTTCATATTAATGAGTAATTTGACCTAATTTGAGGTATTGACTCAAAACAAAATGTAAAAGTTGTATAGAAGATACTTTTTTATGTAAAGTAGACAACAAAACAAGAATCCCAGTCTCAGTCAGTGTTTTTTTTCGGTGTAATTTCCCATTGATGAGAATATTTCACACTTCTGCATATCAAGTCACGAGTCTCAAGCGTATGTGTTTGTTTTACCAGCTGTTCCAAGCTCTGCCAGTCAACCAAGACTGAAATGTGGAAACTGTAATCTTATAATCAGCATGACATGGAGATAAAGATGGACCATCTACTCGACTAGTCTGGGTTTTTTACTCTAGTCTGGGAAATCACTACTGAATGAGTACTTATGGTACTCTAAAAAAGTTTAATTTAACTCTGAGCTGATATATGTTTGTTCTCAGCTGCTGATTTATAAAATTAAATGTAAGCATAAAGAATGTTCAAGTCATAGTCTATCAAAAAACATTTAATTTATTCAAGATTCAGTTGTCATTGTAAATCATACAGTAAAATTCAGTTTGGTATCCCTTAAAGAAAGCAGCCACACACAATTTAAGATAAGTACTCTAGAAAGTCAGGGAATAAGACTGTAAAAAGGGGGTTAGTACATAGGGGTGTTTGATATTGGAAAAAATGGATAATATCTTTTGCCATTTTTCCCACAATGATAATAATAACCATAAAAAGTGTTAAGCCTTATGTTCTGTTTGCTCTATCTTAGGATATTTCCTATTGCTGAATAATACTTAGACTAATAATTCTTCACCGATACTGTGGGTCCAGACCCCTGAAGCTTTCATATTGCTCACTCTGTGGTCAGCCTTTAGTCCGGAGATGGTGAAATAATTTTAATTGTTGCTCCATCTTTCACTCCACATAAACAGTAGATTGTATGGCACGGCCAGCCAATAGCTAAGCAAACGAGGGAGTAGGCATTTCAGTGGGTGACCAGACTAGGAATAGTAATTATTAGCCTCTCCAAGTGTGTAGTATGTTTCATTTGTCAGCACCGGTGTTACACAGGTCTATCATCACGATAATGTCTGCTGCCTCGTTGTCAAAATAGGAATTTTGATATTATTAAAAATTATATATATCACACACTCCTATTATTAAAGAGTTGAGAAGAAAATCAGGAGAGACAAATCAGTTAGCATTTATATCTTCTAAATGTTAACTTTTCCTGTTTGTATTTTCAAAAATATTTTTGTATTTCAAGCCTTTAACTGGCAGTTCAACCGATTGGTAGCACACATAAAGCCCCAAATAAACAAACAAAGACAAAACATTGTATTTGTTGTATTTTTTTTTCTTGGTGTAAAAGTTAAGGAGTTAATTATAGGAAGTTTGAGATGATGTGACAGACATGTGTTGTTGCCTTGGTGGAATTTATTTATGCCATGTATATCAATCACTACCCATAACATTATGACCACTCACCTGATATTACGTTGATTCCCTATTGCTCTAAAGTAGCTTCATTTAAACCATTTTGAAGTGTATTTCTGTGTAAAGGAATATTTTTTTACCCAACATACGTTCCTGAACAGCATTTGTTTAGAGACATTGCTTATGTTCTTCAGGACTGATGAACTAACAGCTAGCCAGAGCGCAGTCAACACCAAAGGGTGTTGCTGTCGTCTTCAAACTGCTCAAATCTCCTAATATATTGTTCAAGCAGAAATATCTGAACCTTCCCGCTGGACTCGACTGCAGGACGAAGAGCTAGATTTGGCGGCTGCTGCTGATATTTACATATGTAAATAACCACAAAGTGCCATGTATGTAACCTGTAATGTGAAACCAATGGTGATGTAAAAAGAGGAATTTTGATATTTTTGAAAACAATATATATTGTACACCCCTAGTGGTGTAGATTTTCAAGTTTTGTTGCTAAACAACCAGAAAACCCTAAGAATATTTACTGGTGTGTCTGATTTATTTCCAGATGTTTAGATTATTTTCAGTTGTAAGATGAAATACTTGGAGTTACATCTCCTTGCCTCTTAAAGCTGGTCTGATTCTTTTGGAAACTCATTTTATTGGTTAACTGAGTGTTCAAGGTTTACCCCCCCCCCCCCCCCCCATTTTCTTCCCATTGGGTCAGTGTTGAGTCATTTTACAAATGGTGAGTCTTTTCTTTATCATTAGTGTAAGAATAGAAGTGACACATTACCTGTGAGCAGGCTCCCGCACCCACCTGCAGCTGATTCATCTGAACGGTTGCTGCAGCCAGGAGAGTCCCTGAATCAGTTTCATCATGTGTCAGCTTTACGGCACTACATTCATGAAGAGGCAGATAAACTCACAGACCAAACACAGGCACTAACAATTCAGATTTATTGTTTTTATAAAATTTCAAACTAAATTTTAAAGCCTCCTTCAGAAAATTCAGAAGAAATGTTTTGTGACCTGCTTCCAGAGTTGACCTTTTCTTCTTTTGCAGGAGTACGTTAGAGGACTGTGTGATCCAGAGCTGCAGAAAGAGGAGCGTTACCCTGCGGACATGCACTGTATCTTTGCCGGCGCTCGAGGCCTCTTCCTGGATAGGCTCATATGGGACACCAGCGCTGAGGTTATTGTGCCGGAGCCGGGTCGTCTGTGGCTCTTGGGTCGAGCTGAGCCTGTTGTGATGGCTCAGAGCAGAGTCCAGCAGTTTGTTGCTCTATTCCAAGTAAGACTCTTCAGATTGTCCAACACAGATCAACCAACAGTTTTGTCATTAATAATCTGGCCATTTTTTTAAGCCCATTGTACAAATGATTTGAATTTCTTAGAAGTTAATGTTTGATGCTTTGATTTGACATTTATAAAAGTTAATTCTACAATTTAAGATTTTAGCACAAATCTTTAAAAAATATCATATTGTTTTAGGGAAACCAGTAGCCAATGAATCTAAATAAACTGGGAAAGTGGTGACGGCATGTAGAATCTCATGGTCCATTCTGTCTGTCTAGGAGAAGAAAAGTCTGCCGAGTGAAAGAGAATCCACTGTGAAGCGAGCGTTCAAATCCTTTGTGGAGGAGAGGGATGATAAATACACCATGGAGCTTCTGCTGCTCCCCAGTGCGCTGAAGGAGGAGCTACTGGGGCTGGTTCACAACCCCACCAGCACAAACACAGCGTCTTTGGTTGGTGTTTACTTTGTTAACAAAATTTATGAAACGGAAATAAACAATCCATTGATTCTGTCATTTAGAACAGCAGTAGCTGCTATCTGAACTGTAGCTGTGTATATTATGATTTGTAAAGGTCTTGGGATATTTTGCACACTTATCCTAATGTTGCTTTCTATTTGAAGCTGCACGTTTTTTGTCAGTTTAGACTTTTGGACTCATCAAAACTAAATTGAGACGGGTTCGAGATGAGATTCAGACATGTCTAGTTTAAGAGAAAGTTTGTCACTCTTATTTTTTAACATGTTCAAAATGTTGCGACACGACTACGTGGCACAGTGACTCACAAGAGGAAATTGAAAACCCTTGTGAACTTCTCAAGACATTGTGGAGACTTCTTCATAAATGCTGCTTGCCGCCACCAGTTGCAGCATGATGAAAAACGGTTACAACAACACAGGTTTCGTGTTAGTCTGTACAAAATTATATTGTACGTCAAAGAAATTTAGATGATTAGGAAAAAGTGAGAAATGCTGTTGTTGTTTTTTTTTTCTTTGTCACTAAGATCAAACCAGAAACATTAGTCAGACAATATCCAGTTAGTTTATTAGTATGTTTCTGTTCTGGTGCTCAGGTCAACCAGGCGCTACATCCCAGCACGATGGAGGCTGACCAGGACCGCTCACAGAGTAGCACCCCGGTGACGGAGCTCTCCAACCGCATCCTGGGCACCAGCTTCGATGAGAAAGGCGTCACACCAGCGTCTGCAGGTGGTAAAGCAGCAGGTGGGATCGGTTTGGGACCAGAAGCCGTGCTGCTCAACGGCACTCGACCCTCACACAAGCGGCGCTCGTCTGAGAGTGAAACCCGAGACACAAAGAGACAGTACTCCCTGGAGCGCAAGGAGGAGTCACCTGAGAGGACAACGAGGGAGCGTCCACGAGACAGGGAAGGTCGGGGGGTCAGCAGCAGCTGTAGATCCAAAACCCCTTCTGCTTCCTCGACGCTCTCCTCCTCAGCGAAAGCAAACACGGTTGCCGGTCCAATTGCACTGGAGTCTGGGGAAAGCAATTCAGAAGATGGAGAGGCAGTCAGCCCAGAAACTAACCTGCGCTGTTTGGTTAACTTTTTCAGGTAAGTTAAATAAAAGTCTTTTTTTTTTTTTAAGAATCTGTGATCGTTTTCATTTGGAATAAGTTGCTTTTTATTTAGTCTTGGTTTTTATTTGTCTTCAACTATGACATTTATTAACAAAAAGGTTATGGATTTATTTAGATTAATTGTTCTGATGACTTTCTGCCAGGAAGACATGAAAATTACAACAGTTTAAGAGAACATAATTTACTTACTTACTTATTGGTACTTTTATTAGGTGTGTGGTTTTTAATGTACAGCACTTTGGTCAGCCATGATGTTGTTTTAAAATGTGCTATATAAATAAATTGGTATGTATGAGTATGGTACTTGGCATTGAATAGCACTTCAGGCAGGGTTAAAATCATATTTATCGGTAGTTCAGTTTGGGCTAAGGCTTGGTTCACATGGCAGAATTTAAAAATTTTCAGAAGAGAGAGATGAAACCCGGCACACAGCAATTTAAAAAAATCACAGTTTTGGTCCTACGGTGTGTGGCCACATGGCAAAGACAACACCACAAACAAACAGATTACACTCGCAAACATTCCCAGGTCAGACAGAAAATCTTGCAAAAACCTCTCGAGATCAAACATGACTTTGGAGTAAACAAACACACTCAGATATTGGGCCAAGACAATCCAACATGTTGAATTTCCCTGATTTGTGATCAAAGCAGTCTCTACGTCCTTCTGAGCAGCCACCAGAGCACTCTTAACACACCCGACACGGCGGGAATGTCTGATTAAGATTATTTTTAGAGCTATTATGGGAATCGGGGGTAATCGGGGTTTCCTTAAGATTGTTGTAAGAGGAGAATCGGGTCAAAAATCTGCTGAATTATTGTGCTGCGTGAACCAGTGGATGTATGTTGATATCGTTATGAATTATCTGCTCAGGGTAAACACCTGTTTACCTGTTAAACAGCCGAGGCTGATGAAACTCCCTTACTAATGTCCTGTTTTATGATTTTGTCAGAATTTGTGTCTGTCTTTTGTTTAATCTGGCCTCATGTAGTCTGGCCTCATGTAGTCTGGCCTCATGTAGTCTGGCCTCCCGTTTAGTCTGGCTTCCTGTCTGCCTCTCATTAAGTTTACTGTCAGGGAATCTGAGACATAGATGTTTGGTTAGTAAGGCTGGGTACTGTTAAATATTTTTCAATACTACTACTTTAACGTTACCTGGTTTTTGATACCGGTACATTAACGATACTTTTTTCGGTACCTGTATGTATAATTCTTAAAGTACGAAAAGTTTTTTGTTAATTAAACCAAAAACATCGTTTCATTGCATATTTATGCATTTATTATTATTATTATTTTTAATTTATTTCTTACCTCGGGAACTTTCTGTTAACTGACACTGTCTTACCTCTCACACACCTTCAGTGTTTTTTTTTTTGTTAAAAAGCAGCAGAGGCTGCGAACTCGGGTCTGCCTTTTTTTTATCGTCTGAGACTGCAGTCTACACACTGCAGCGCAAGGAATAGTTCTGACAAATTGCTGGTATACTTGTTTTTCGTGGCACAAATCTTATTGCATATGCTGCATTTTGCTCTGTTCCCATTTACCTTTCCAAACGCAGCCAAACTTGAGATTTTTACGACATTTTTAAGCTGGAAGTTTTTTAGTTTGCAGGCTGTTGTCGAGAGGAGAGGGGAGGGGTCGTGTCACACAGCCTCTGTGTGTGAGTAAATGGTAAATGGCTTGTATTTATAGAGCGCTTTCTACAGTGCAGAACACCCCAAAGCGCTGTACAACACGAACAGTCACTCACCCATTCACACTCACACTCACACACTGGTGGTGATAAACTACGTTGTAGTCTCAGCTGCCCTTGGACACTCTGACAGAGGCGGGGGCTGCCATGCACCGGCGCCCTCCAGGACCCTCTGACCACCACCAGTAGGCAAGTTGGGTGAAGTGTCTTGCCCAAGGACACAACGACAATCTAACCCAGCCGGAGCTGGGGATCGAACCGGCGACCCTCCGGTTGCCAGACCGGCCACTCTACCAACTGAGCTAATGCCGCCCCAGTAATCGAGCTCTTCTCAGCGTGGACACACAGAGCAGTGCTGGAAGAGCAGCTCATTTATAGGGACATTTTATTGTAAAAGTACTGAAATTTAGCATCGAAAAATAATATTTTTTTTGTACCAATACCTACCGAAGGCTTTCGGTTGATACCAATGAAGTTTCGGTACCCAGCTCTAGTGGTTAGCATGGTGAGCTTAATGAGTTACTGGCAGCATTTCTTTTAACCTGGATTTACACATTCAGATGTTGGCATTTTGTCTCAATTTAAACATTTACACTCTTTAAAATGTCTTCAGAAGTTTAGTAGTGTATAATACAGCTTTAAAAGGTTGCTGTGTTCAGACAAAAATAGAAATCTCTATTTTTTCCCCCCCAGAACCATGGGCTACCAGCAGGAAGTAGTGGAACGTGTTGTCAAGGCAACAGGACAAACGGAAGACACTTTTCTCGTCTTGGAGAAAATTGTTGAGGAAACTAAACGTTGTGAGCAGGGTTTGAGAGAAAGAGGGAAAGAGAGACAGTTGAACTCAGTATGTGTCCCTGACAGCACCACCCCTCCTTCCTCCTCTTCTTCCGCCTCCTCGTCATCAGCAGCCTCTTCCACAGTCTCCCGCTTCAGAGAGAAGGAGCGTGAGCTTGGCAGGGTGTTGGATGACCCAGGAAGGTCCAAGGAGAACATAAAGCCCAGCCAACATGGAGGCAGCAACGGGTTGGGTCACCGAAGGCAGTGCAGCGGCAGTGAGAGGAGCACTCAGCAGGTAATATTTTCTCATCAATTTCATTCAGCATGATTCCCTTTTTTTTCCTTCTTCAGTGCTATATTGACAAAAAACCTATGCATTCCTTAATTAGTGTGATTGAAGGTGCCTATGTGTTTAAAAACAAATAATTTTTAAAAGCTTTATTTCCTCCAGGCAGCTTTACCAGATTGAGTAATTTTAAAAGTCTGGTAGCACCTGGTGTATGGCAGCTCTGCTTTTGTGGCTACAATGTAGCTTACTGCCATCAGTGTGTGAATGGCAGAAGGACTGTGGTTTAAAGTACTTTGGAGTCCATGACTTTGTAAAGCATTATACTGTAGCGTAATATAACCTGATTTTATTGTTATAATACGGACACACTTCTGCAAGGTTATTAGCTTAGTTTCTGTCGGTTTTAATGCTAATCACTGTTAGCTACCTTCACTAACCTAATTATTATGCAGGATATCTAGGTTCTTTCTGATTCAAAGGGAAGACCTACGTACGTTATATTTGGAAGTTAAAACCCAGAAGCAGACTTAGACTACAGTTATTTTATTAAAGAAACAGATGGAATGAACAGACAGATATGAGGTAGATGGTTGCATCTTAAGAGATTCTTCTGATATTATTAAGCTGAGAGTTAATGACGAGAGCCCGTGAGATATTAATATCTCTAGGGAATCGGAGCTAGTTAGGAGGGGAACTGAGCCTAACTTGAAAGGAGTGTTATTTATCAAGAGCCTCGGTTTACCAGATCGGAGTTGGTACCTTGCTGAGACCGCTCCGGGACCACCTCGGCGTGGATTTGAGGTTTCGTCGGGAGGCTGTGAGAACCTGACGAAACCCGGTCTGATCCCCGGTGACGTGAAGTTACCAAAGGCACGGAGGTGTCTGATGAGTCGGTCTGCGGCTCCATGATCGGCTGGTGCAGAGGCTAACAGGCTTTCCCCATGGCTGGTGAACAGAAGCAGACGGATGGTGTCTGGCTTCTAGCCAGGGGAAATTGTCCTCGACTGCTTGGGGCTAAGACCCAAACGTGCAGTCGGCATCCAAGCCTACCGTGTAGCGGAGAAAACGGTGAGATGTTCTCTCGTTGTAGGTTTAACGAGAACTCTCTAGAACCCGGTAGCTTCCAGGCAGGAAGTCTGACCGTGGCAAGTTTTGGACGCGTGGCCCAATGGGACGGAGTTACCAAGTCACGTGGTTCTCGTCATTAAGGAAACCCAGGACAACTTAGATGGATTATTAATATGCTTTAACCTTTTTAGCAAAAGTAGAAACATGAAATAATACTGATGCAACATCAACATTCATGAATTAGGGGTGCAACGGATCATCATCGATCCGTGGTTCGTACGGATCACCGTCTACGGTTCGGAACGCACGTGGTCCGCGGTTCATGTAGAGCGCGTGCGTCGCTACATAATTCCCGACGTTCTGTTCTCACGCGCTGTGAATCTGCAGATTATTCCCTCTGAGAAAGGGGTTCGTTTTGCATCACGTATAGAGGTTCACTCTGTTGGCTTCAGCCGTTTTAGAACACCAGAACGAAGGATCGCTGATCAATATCCAGTCTCTGCTGCGCGCTGCCTCTGATTCCTCCGTCTCTCTCTCCGTCAGCTGGAATCTTTCTGATAGACAAACTAGATTCACCTGTTTCTGTCTAAGATAACGTTATGTTGGGCTTTTATACGAGCTAATAAACGTTAATATAACCGGAGTTCAGTCAGGAGCCACAGAGCAGCGCCTCGTTCTTCACGCCCCCCCCCCTCCCCAGCTGTGACCGCTAGTCTGACAGAAGCAGGTCTGTGACCCTGAGGTACGCATATGAGTCTATCTCCCCCATTAATTAGTTTTAATATGATTCAAAACTTTATTGAAGCATCAGGTTGACATCTTGAGTTAAATGCAGTTTGTATTTATGAGGATTGAGCATAAAAAAGTTGCTCAGTGTTTTAGAAAATAATGAGAGAGCAAAGTTTTTTGTCTTTTCTTTTTCATTATGCTGATCCGAAAATTGATCCGAACCGTGACTCAAAACCGTGAACCGATCCGATCCGTGAGTTTTCTGATCCGTTGCACCCCTATCATGAATACTGGAAGAAAATGAATTAATCATATTAAGACATTTCTGGACAGTGGATTAAAGGTGGTGTCTTTTTAGAATGAGACATCAAAGAGTCCTTAAGTTTAATTATTAACTAAAGGAAATCTTCTGAGTCTTCCGACACGACCGAGTCCTGGAAGGAATGTTGATTCAGGTTACAACATAATAAAAGAGTCATTTTAATCCAAGTTATTTGGGAAAAAGATGAGTTATTGTTGTGATGAACCAGATGTCAGAATTCAGAGATAGTAACGCCTTTGCCGGCGCTACAATACAAATGCAGGCCATATATCATTTGAAGTAAATGCCTATGTAAAACTGTAAAAAAGTCTCCATGTTATCGATAACATTTAATTACTATTATTGTATTATTCATTTATTTACATATTTTTTAAACAAAAATCCTCATTTCAGGCCATTACAATCAAGAGAAGCTCCAGTGCTCAAGGAGGAGCCGGAAACTATGAGGTCATAACTATTAACGATGATGACGACGACAACATCCCCACTAGTACCAAAACAGCAGATGGTAGAACATCGCGGATAATGACCGTGACGCATCCTGACAGCACGCAATCAGGATCCCGAACTGACTACCTGGCACGAGGAGGAGGCGGAGTCACGCAGAGGGATTACCTGTCTCGGTGTGGGACCCAGACTTTGGGAGGGCCGGTGAAAGTTGAGAGTGTAACAGCGCTGCGCAGCACACCTCAGTGGTCGACTGCCGCTAGCGCCTCCTTGGTTTCAGTCCCCAGTGTGAGTATTCTAGAATTAGTGATCATGTGCAGCTGTGGGGGAAAAGGAACTGTCCAAAACCTAATGGAGATTAGAAAACAAATGTATAGTATGCAGAATATTTATGAAGTACTTGGCATTGACCATGTGGGTGCGTAGGTGGCAGGATAAGATTCAAAATCATAAGGAATGGTGCAATTTGTAAAGTGGAAACGCATGCAGCTGTTCATATGCAGTGTTATACAAGTCCGAGAAATTACTTTGTGTAAGTAAAATTGTTTTCCTGAGCTTTAGTACACTTTTAGTAAGGATTCTATGCAAAGTTTTATAAATGAGGTCAAAGGTTACAGGAGGATATATAGATAATTTCTTACAAAACAGCTACAATGGAACAGAAGTCAAAGTATTTGTTTCTTTGATCTGTTTGAGAAATACCAGTGTTGACACATGCCCTGTACTTACATTGTTGTTTTGTTTGTTGTTGTTTCTTTATTGTTGTGTAATTTTGCACAGCCAGATTTTAGATTAATGAGCTGCTATCTTCAGAGCCTTCACACAGGAAGGGTTTGGACGATCTTTGAATCACATTGTTTCTTCTTTCTTCTACGTCCTCAGTCAGCTCAGCCCATCAGCCGAGCCTCTGCCTATCAGACCATCAGCCATGCTGGTTTTCAGGGGGGCGTGGCTCGGACCCCTCCAACAAATGACCCCCCAGCCCCACCGGTAACTGGTTTGGCCCGTTTCCATCAGTCGCTAAGGACTCCCTTTACATTGAACCTGCCAAACGAGACAGGAAATCCAGATCTGAGACACATTATCATAGATGGCAGCAACGTGGCAATGGCGTGAGTTTACACACACACACATGCACACGCACACACACACACACACACACACACACACATGCACACAAAATCATCAACAAAAAAATGTGCAAGCTCCCTCTACAGCACAGTAATTAATTTGGTTTGCTCTGATGTCATTAGTTAGTTCCTCTTGTGTTCTGGAATTGTAAGACATGCTCCTAAATGTGATCTGTTCTTTTTTTTTTTTTGGTGGGGGGGGGGGGGGGGGGGGGTCGGTCATGAAGTCAAAGGAATTGTCTGTAGACCTCTCTGACACAGGATTGTCTTGGGGAACAAATCGAGGGAAGTAGGGTTATGCGATTTAACATTTTTCCAACTGTTCATTGTCGATTAATCAAATGAAGAAGGTGACATTTTTGTGGGTGGAGCAGTGAAAACATGCACAGACTGATTTGCCAAATTAGAACTCAAAAGTCAAACAATAGAGGAACTAGTTTCCCCCCAAAAAAACACAAAGTCACCTATTTAGGTTTACTTTGGATTTATGTTTTGAAAAAAGTTTTGTTTGACAACTAAATCTCATCTTTTAGAAAGATTTTTAAAATAAGAATTAAAAAACATATTTGAATTTAAAGTATAGACCCCTTGACGCATGACGTCACGCACCCAAGGTCCCGCCGCCCAGCTTCTAGCTGGGGGGCAAGAAAACAGCACAGCCCCGCTGAGCACCGTTATTATCTGTCATTTGTCAATAAATTGAGCTAAATAGTGACAAAATAAATTCTATCAGCATGGTTAACTCATGCAAGCTGCACAAATAAATGAAAGAAGGACAGTAACGTAACATTTCACAGGTTTCCAGCTGATAAAATCACCAAAGTCGGAGAGTTCTAGTGGATAAACCACCACATCGTGGAGCCAAATCTCATGTCAGAATAAAAAAGTTAAATATCTGCCTCACATGTTCAGAGACGAACAAGTTATAGCCATCTAATGACTTATAAGCCTTTGTAACCTGGTTAAATTAGTTTATTTTTATATACTGTAATTAGACAAAATGTGTTCCATAATCGGAGCAGGCAGACATTAATGTCATTGATTTTGTGTTTACTGAGCTCGTCAAATAGGTCAAAAGTATAAAAATTATTTATTTATTCATAAACTGTCCCTCCTGAGATCTGCCTGTTTGTTCGGGAGAGGACGGAGTCAGAGTCGGCAGCTCCAATGTTTGCTTTGCGTTTTGGTTCACGGAGCTAATCAGAATAAACGGAGAATCTATTAATCTACAAAAACTACTGGTGTCACACGGTAATCCTTCAACATTAACCCGCACAACACAGAAGATATCAGGTTACTCCTTCGTTGCTTCAGCTGAGTGAATTAAATATGCACCGGACTTTAGTCCAGACAGCCCGGTTCTGAGGACTCCACAGCTGGCTAGCTCCACAGCTCGTTAGCTTATCCAAACTGATTCAGGATCTACTCATCACCTGCAAAGCACTCAAAGTCACCCCTCCATACCTCTCTGCTCCCCTAGATCACCATCACCCCTCCCGCTGTCTCAGACAACCATTTCAAAGCATCGGGACGGGTTTTTCTGTAGTCGTTCCCACCCTACAGGACTCTCTCTGGCTTCCTTCAGAAATCCATACGAAAGTACGAAAAACTCACCTATTTCACCAAGCATTTAACCCCCGTTAAGTCGTTTTACTTATTTGTCCGATATGTTTTGTTTCCTGCTTCATTTTTTTAATCTGTAAAACATCTTGGAGTTGTTAAAAGCGGTTTATTTTGTTAGCTTAAATCGCAGATATACAGCTCTGTTTAACTGCATTTAGCTGGGTTTTTGCCCTCCAGTGACTGTGCTTGTCCACAAGTACACGGATGAAAACAATAACATTCAAGAGGTCAATAGTACAATGTACAACTATGCCTAAAATTAAACACTTTAAGGTGTAACAATAATAATCTAGCTCCTCTGATCAGCTCTGTTCTCAGACTCGCCTGTTAGTTCCTTTGAAGCTAAGGATTTTAGGACCATGGGGAACTAACATCACTCTCTGGCAGTTTGTGTTTCTGCCAGCTCCTTTGTTTACTGACTGCTGCCGGTGCTGCATTTGTCACAATGAGTGAAGGTCGCATCTAACATCTCTATAGTCGCTGCGTTCGTTCAGCTTTATGGAGCTATGGCTAAATTCAGGCTGCTAATTCTAATGCTAGTCGGCTTGGCTGTCAGGCAGCCTCCAGTCAGCTGTTCTTTCTCACATCGGTCAGTTCTCGTCTCACTCTCATTAATAAAGCCTAGACCCAGCAGATAAAACGAACCTGTTGTGTCAGAGGAGTTTACAAAAATAATTCCTGGATATTCAGGTAAATAGGCTACGGTATTACACGTCACATGACTCCTCCTCCTGCTCAAGTGACTCCACAGCTGTGCACGTGTTGAAAACGTGATTTCTCCTCATGCTGGGAACGTGACTTGACACCTGACGCTGCTCACGGAGAGAGAACAAATATTTTTTCTAAGGAAATGGACAAAGATAGTAATGCAAAATAACGCACAGTGACTCAAAAAAAAACTTTAATCAGGTTACTGGTTTGGAAATAGTAACGCATTAGATTACTCGTTATTGAAAAATGACATAATATTAGAGTAACGCGTTACTAAGTAGCGTGTTACCGCCATCACTGAATAGAACATTAGGCGTAACACTTTTTCCAGGTTATTAAAAAAAAAACCTCATCATTATTGGGAAAATGGAAAAAAATATCAATTTTTGTCAATATCAAACACCCCTAGTTGAGTGATGTTACACAGAAATGTACCTAAATGTAGGTCAGGTGTAGACGAGTGTCGTACTAAGCTTCATGGAAAAATCTTAATAATCAGATTTTAGTGATGTTTGAGGTCTCAACCTGAGTTCAGTTCTGTATTTTTAAAAAAGATTGATGTGAAATCAGGACGTTGTAACTCATTCAGTGACAAATCGATTCTGATTTGTTGGTGTCATTTCCCCACACCCGTTAGTGCATGTTTTCTTTTTACTTATGAAGCCACCACCCTTCCCATCAACACCATCCTACATTAGGGTCACCCCCACATACACGTGCACATACCATAAAACCATCTGTACAGTGTGTAGGTCCCATCTGCAGCCCTCATTGTGTAGGCTCACCAAAACTTTGCCTACGCATTCACATGTTATAGTGACTCATTGCCTTTGTGTATGACTGTACGTGTGCCAGGCAGAGTGAAAGCAGTTGTAGATTCATAATATTGATGCGCGGGCGTGTCGTACGGAGGTGTTTCTGAGAAGAAAACATCTTTTCTAGTAAAAATTGCCATCTGTAGCATTTCGTTTATCCAATAGTTGTGCAGGGGGGAGGTAGACACCAGCAGACGTAATATTTGATCACTTCAAAGGAACATGGTTTTAGATGACTCTGAGTGTGTGTCTCTACCAGAGGAAACACTGGACAGCTTTGTCCTGGTCGAAGCTGAGAGTCTTGATAAAGTTTTCTCCTCAGTGAGACCCAACACAAGTGTTCTGGACCTGATTCCCACTTCTCTTTTTAAGCAGTTTTATAATTCTTTTAGAGAGGAGATTTTAACCCTGATGAACTGCTCCCTCCAGACGGGGGTCTTTAAAGGGGCGGTGGTCAGACCCCTGCTGAAGAAGAGCAATCTGGATTTTAATGATTTGAACAACTACCGACTGGTATCTAACTTACCGTTTTTGAGCAAAATTTTAGAAAAGCTTGTTTTTATTCAGCTTAATGATTTTATTAATGAACATAATGTCCTGGAGAAATTTCAGTCTGGTTTCAGGGTGAACCACAGCACTGAGACGGCCCTTCTGAAGATTTTAAATGATTTTAGATTAAATCATGATTTACAGAAGCTGGCGGTGTTGGTCCTACTGGATCTAAGCGCTGCCTTTGACACAGTGGACCACACCATTCTTTTAACCCGTTTAAAACAGACCGGCCTCTCTGGTGCTGTCCACTAATGGTTCACATCCTACCTCACAGACAGGACTTTTATGGTAAGTCTAGATACCTCTAGATAAGTCTAGATAGGCCCAGTGCTTTTTAACCTCTATATGCTCCCTCTGGGCAGCGTCATCAGAAGACACGGAGTTCATTTTCACAGTTATGCTGATGACACACAGCTGTACATCTCCGTGTCTCCTGATGACACACGGCCAGTGGAAGTACTTTTTAACTGTATTTCAGACATCAAGTCCTGGATGGCAGAAAACTTTCTCCAGCTCAACCAGGACAAAACTGAGGTTTTAGTAATCGGTCCTGAGGCTCAGAGAGAGAAACTTTTACCAAAACTACAATCACTGTCTATGAATCCTTCTGTACAAGTGAAGAACCTGGGCGTGATTTTTGACTCTGAGCTGACTTTTATCCCTCACATTAAAAACATTACTAAGATAGGTTTTTATCACCTAAAGAACATCGCCAGAGTCTCTGGGGCCAGCACAGAGACACTGATGCTTTTATCACCAGTAGAATGGACTACTGTAATGCCCTGCTTTCTGGTCTTCCCAAAAAGAGTATCTCAGGTCTACAACTCTTACAAAATTCAGCAGCACGTGTCCTGACGAAGACCAGGAGGCGGGAGCACATTACACCCATCCTGAAGTCTTTGCATTGGTTACCTGTGTGTTTTAGGATCGATTTTAAGGTTCTTTCAATGGTTTTTAAGTGTCTTAATGGTCTTGGGCCTTCTTATCTCTCAGAATTGCTTTTACCGTATGAACCTCTGCGGTCTCTGCGCTCCTCTGGCAGCCGTCTGCTTGTCATCCCAAAAGTTAGAACGCATACTCACGGTGAGGCGTCTTTTTATTATTATGGCCCTCACCTCTGGAACAGGCTGCCGGAGAACCTCAGGGCTGCAGAGAATGTTCATGTGTTTAAAGGCAGGCTCAAGACCCACCTTTTTAAGCTAGCTTTTAACTGAGTATTATTTATTATAGTCTGTTTAAATGCTTTTAGTCCACCTTTTTACTTATTTATTTACCCTGTTTAACGGCTTTTAGTGTAATTTTTAACTTATTGTGTTTAATTACTTTTAGTCTGTTTAACTGCTTTTAGTCTAACCTTTAGCTGATTTTAGTCTAATAGATTTTAGGTATTTAGTTAGATTTTGTCACAGTTTTATTGTTTATTCTTATATTTATCTGATGTTATTTTATATTTTAACTTGTTATTTTAATCTTCCTTCCAGTGTTTCCTCTGAGGGAGTCCTCTGCCTCGGGAGCGGTGGTCAGCTGTGGCTGCCTGGTTCTCCAGGTGGTTCCAGGTGGAGGTGGGGTCTCAGCCCTGCCTCCTCTGGTTCTCCAGGTGGTTCCAGGTGGAGGTGGGGTCTCAGCCCTGCCTCCTCTGGTCGCCCCGTGTTGGTGCGTTGGCTGCTGCTGTTGACCTGCTGCTGCCGGTGCAGAGGGCTCCTCTGATGGCGTTTCCTTAGAACCTGCTCATCTGTACTCAGCCCAATGTCCTTTGTGTGTATATGTGCGTGTGTGTGTGTGCTTTTTATGGGGGAGGGATGGGAATGTGGTTTATGTGGGGTCATTTTAACTTGTTAAGCACCTTGAGTTACAGTTTCTTTTTTGTATGAAAGGCGCTTTATAAATAAAGATTATTATTATTATTATTATTATTATTATTAAAATAGACTTTCTGTGAGAAAGGGCAAAAGGACTTCTTTCTGTTTTTCTTTGATTTCTTCTCTGATTTCTTGCCACAGTCTTCCTCCTGGATGACCCCATTCTGACTCCTCACTAGTGCAACCACTTCCTGTCACGTTCTTGTTTCCTTCTTCGTTTCTTCGTCTTTACCAAAAGTGCGTCGAAACAGAAAAACTGGTCATCTCTGACTCAAGATATCCCACAGGATTACATTATACTTTGATCAGTGTTTTATGTAATTCTGCTGTGTGAAAGTCGGGTAAAGTTCAGTAACCATTATGACTCAAAACTTCACCCAAAAAATTTAGAATTTGAAGGTTTTCTGGATTTTTTTTCCTTTCTTTTTGTGTGTCTAATAAATCTAGAAACTTACGAAGCATTTAAATTTTATTGGAATTTACTTATTTGACTTTTAGGTCTGTATCATTAAAATAGAAAACAGGGACATCCCTTTTGAGATTTGTCCCTAAACTGATTTAAAATGTTTAGGATTTTTTTTTTTTAGAAACCAGGTCTCTATGTGACATTTTCTTTTGCCACACATGTTTATTACACCAGGCTTATTAAAATGGGTGCTTCCACCTTAGTGGTGGGAATAAAATTGTTACTATTGAAAGATCATTGACTTATTATTATAGCTTTAAAATTTAATTATCATTCAAACCAAATGTGTTTATCGTGCATGCCTGTAAAACCTCCTTTGTAAGCTTTTGATTGTCCAACAGACACAATGTCCCAGATGGAAACGGAAGGCAAAGCAAATTTGTATTTCAGCTCTAAATGATCACAACGTAATCGAAGAAAAATAGATTATTCATGTTGTCACATTCTGCTTTACAAGCACACTTTTATTTTCTCTTGCCTTAAATAACACTGTTTCACCCCAATCCAAGCCTAAACTAACATGGTATTGTTTTTTAAAAGTATCTGCAAGTATTACTAGAGCAAACCAAATCAGCAGCCTAACCTTATCCAAAATGTGTCCTTAAATTGTAAACTCTGGATAGTGTTATGGAAATGTCTTAAAGTGCCCATGACATCGGTTTCCATGTTTTCTGACTTATCTATCATGTTGCAACGTTGAGTTCTCACCTTAAACCTGCCAGAAAGAGCAAAAAACAGCATCTATCTATCTCCTAGTACAGCCAGTGAGAAGCTCTTCCAGATTTCAGACCCAGGTTTCAAACAGTTTTTTTCACTCCAGCCCGCTATGAGGTCATAGTGATCCGGACTTGCTTATATGGTAAATTCTCCTCCCACATGCACGTTCACGACAACTGGAGCGAGGCAGTGCCGCCGCCATTGCCCAAAGACCGTGTAGTGTTTAGTTTCAGTTTCGTTTCTCTTTCACGCGATGGCACTGCCCCCTACTGCAGCAGAAGTGCCAGGCTGCCAAATAAGGAGAAACCCAGCAGAACCGGAAGGCGGCGCTTTCTTCTGATCTCTGAGTTGCTCGTTAGGAAATAATTACAGCGTATTTTGAGTTATAATGGTGCAACGCTAATCTAGAGGCATCAAAGATTAAATCTGTTTAATATAAAGTGATTTAAATATGGAGTCACAGGCACTTAAAGCAATGAGATATCAGTCTTAAAAGTTTTAACAAAGTTTATTACTTGTTAACAAGGAGATATTACACCGCAGAGGTCTGAGGAATAAAGTCTGACCACAACAGTTCTAAGTCTGCTTTTAAAACCCTCCTCTTGTTTCCCCCTCCCCTACCCACCATAAATCCTACCCATCCCTAATAGAGTGGAATTCTACTTGTTTTAACATCTGCCCCTGGGGGGGGGGGGGTCCTCTTTGAAGGAGGAGGTAGAGGAATTTACCCCTCCCTGACAGGAGATGAAGACATCTGTTTACTACCCCCCTGATAAGAACAGGAGATGGCCCTTTCACCACAGGAGGCTGAGACTTTATCAGCTGGATTCCCACAGGCTGGCATTTTGTTTGTCATTTAACAAATCATTATAGAAAAAGAAAACGTAACATATCATCTTACTAAGAGTAACTAACAACATTCCACTACAGTTTCCCAGCTCAATGAAAAATCCTGTTAAATAATTGTGATTTCAATATTGACAAACTTAGTTTTTAAGATTTTTCTTTACAATCAAAGATTGAACTCAAAGTAAAATAATTCAGTTCAGTTAAATTTGAATAAAATAATTAAAATAGTATGAAACTATTAATGACCTCAAAATTATATTACAAGCTTTCAAGGAAATTTGCAATATTGACATTATAAAAAGTATAAATATATTAATATAATATTATCAAGGGAGGATATAATATGACATGCACAGCCTACTACTACTACTACTACTAACTAGGGATGCAGCGATACCACTAATTTCAAAATGATACTTGGATCTGAGTACTTGCCGATACAGAGTACCGATACTTCTACTGCACAAAGAAATCCAATGAATTGGAAGACAGGTTCTTTTTTTTCTTCTATTTTCAGTTAACTTTAACAAAGTACGAGAACATGGTATTGGTATCGTTTCCCGGTATTGGTTAACTTTACCAAGTACTCGGTATCGGTGCATCCCTACTATAAACAATATAATAATGCAGTCAGTAATCCAATGTCAGTTTAAATTTATACAGTTGTGTTTCTGAAAAACTAAAATGTATTATTAAATAATAAACCATTTATAGTGAACACACAATTAAATTTTTATTTCAGTCATAAATGAGAAAATGTATATTGTATAAATTATTAATTATATTTCTTAGTGAGACTTTAAAACTATAATCAGTTAAATCTGAATCGGCAGGTCAGAGCTTTAAAAAAAAAAGCAATGTATTCTAACAGGATCCACTTGGTTAAAATCTACATTGTATTTTCTTTACTGTCTTCAGCTGTTTGATTTTAATGGCGACAGTCCCAGTGGAGGTTTGGAGACCAGAACGCATCCTCATCCTGAAATAAGTTTTTATTTTAGGTTATGTAAAGTTATTCAAATGAGCTCCGAGATGTTTTCCCTCATCGGGTTACATTCCACATAGATACTTGCGATTACATAAATGACT
Organism: Callopanchax toddi; assembly: GCA_006937965.1. Lineage (NCBI taxonomy): Eukaryota > Metazoa > Chordata > Actinopteri > Cyprinodontiformes > Nothobranchiidae > Callopanchax > Callopanchax toddi. Next base: position 1,713,399 of record SSNR01000124.1, on the reverse strand, counting down.
CTACATTGATGATGATCATCACTTTCTCTTTCAGTAGCTGCGGGAACTTCCCTCATGTTTGCATTTTGACCATAAGCTAAAATATGATTTTGCTCTGTTTGTGTTGTGTGTTCAGCGTCGTTGGTTACACGGCAAGCATCAGGACGGTGAAAGTAAAACAGGGCTGTATTTTTCCCCTTTGTTCACTGATCAGTATCATCACCATCAGAAAGATGAATTCAGGTCAGAAACGCAAGTCTCGGCAGCAGTTTCGTCAAACTTCACTTTTGGAATTTTTTTTCTCTAGTAGTTTGTAAAATTCAGCTTTTTTTAACCAGAAAAAATATTAGTGCTGTTTTTTTTATTATAGTGCAAACTAGGGTTGGATGATGTAGCAAAAATCTCATACTGTGATTTTCTTACTTTAAAACACAATGTTATCATGATTATTTATGATATTTAACTAATAACGGTCTATGGTTAATGGCGGCGGCAGCAGAGAATCCTGATTGAAGAAGTCTGAGCCTAAGATATGATGAATTGTGTTGAGGATTATTTATTCGCTTGGCTTGTTCCACAATGGGTAAGCACACTTCGTTTTTATGTAGTTTAATGTTGTGCTTAATTAAGTTTTATGTTGTTTCTTTGTCTTTTAAATATCCAAATCGTGTTAATGTTAGCAACGTAGCTAATGGTTTTGTTTTGGAATGCACCTAGCCTGCTAGCGTTTCACTTCCGGTTTGGCGGCGTCTGGAAAAAAAATAGACTTCTGTTGCGGAAAATTAACTTTGCCCCACAACTGCACCGGAGCCGGTGTGAAGGCTCTAATTGGAATCAATGGTTTTTAATCCTTGCGGAGTCCGCACCGCAACCGCATCCGGTGTGAAGTAGCCTTTAGCCCCTCAGTCCAGGAAGGATGTAAGGTAGCGGTCTGTGCTTCCTCCACCTGGACAGAAGTCCTCGTTGAGCCCCTAGACTGGCCTATATGGTAACTTTTGGCAGGTTCGTTTTAGCCCGGTCCCGTCGCGATCTGAGCTGTGTGTCTTCTTGTTCCTAACACCCCCCACCCCCGCGAGATTCATTTTCCGTCAGATGAAAATATTTTTGCTTCAACTCCTGTAAATAAAAAACAACATATTTGTAAAAAAAAACTAAACAAAACTAATTTTAGGAAATAGCATGTGGTGGGTTTTTGTCCAGACATTATGTGAGGGATCATTTAGATGAAAAAAGAAAATAGTGACAAACCCACAACAGTCTTCATGAGATCTAGACAGAATGTACACAAATAGACCTACTATAAACTGACCAAGCACTGCACAACACTGATGCTACAGACTGAAAATTTCAAGTATTTATTTCAATACTTACAGTATTTCTACCATAATCATTTACAGTAATCAACTAACAATGAAATAAATAAAATCTGGAGACAAATACCAATAACTGCATGAAGTACAAACACTTTGAGTGAAGAAAAACTAGAGTAAAAACAACAAGAATACTGTAACTATTCATCATCTGTCCGTCTGACTGGATCAGGCCATAAGATTCATCTTATACTTATATCTTATCTTTTATAGCACACCTGATTGCTGCGTTTTCAAATTTGCACGTGTTTCCTCGCCTGGTGGATGTGATTATCCAATTCGCCGAGTGCATAAACGTGAATTTTTCGTCAACTGTGTCACTCTGGAGAAAATCTTACTAAATATTCTGCTCTGCATCACTGTGCAGAAAACACTCGTTTGTTCTGGCTCTTTTGCATTTATCTCTGTTTTACCACAGTTCATGTGAAGCAGATAGGACCAAACACGATACTAACCCCAGCACCCAGGGAAATAACCGGCACTATCTGATCAGAAATCCACACCACAAAGAGGAAGAAACGAGACAGATACGAATAAAATGTTCATCTTCATTTGTTGATTGATTTAACATTTACTAAAACTCAAATAAACTCAGTTTCTTTTAAGTTTGGGAAGTTTTTTAAAATTGTTGCCAAAAAGACATTTAAAATATTGGTGAGAGAAGAAAAAACACTTAAAAAAAACAAAAAAACTTGCATATTTTAGGTTCTTCAATTAGCCAATGGTTTTAGTTGGTTTTAAAGAGCATCTGTCAAAGGTTTAGTCCTTTTCACCTTCCTACCTGATGACCACACAGCCTCAGCATGAATCTCGGACTGTCTCTCTGACATATTGAGATGGATGAAACTCCACCATCTCCAACTCAGCCTCTCTAAAACTGAACTGCTTGTCCTCCCAGCCAAACCTACCATACAGCACAATATCTCAATCCAAAATTATTCCCCATCTTTCGCTCCATCAAAGATAGATGTGTCACTGACGCGGGGTGCTGTGCGTCCTCGGAGACCCCGCGCTTTTGATTAAAATGAAGCTGATGGAACACAGAAAAAGGCTGTTTAACAGCTTTTTTTAGGCTATTGCTGCATCAAATTCTAGATTTAAAATACAGTACAGACATAAGTAATGCTTGGCTAGTCAGATCAGGAGAGATGCTGCTGCAGATCGGTGACGTCTTAGCAGCTAATTTTGGTGGGTTTTTTTTTTTCCTTTTAACTCTTGCTTAAAAAATTAATGCTGATGCGTTAGAACACTATATTACCTGTTTGTCAACCTCTACAGTTTAGCATGAGACCATTTAGTTTGTTTAAACTGAACGTCTGAATTACTCTGCTACCATACGTCCTGCTGCAACAGCATGAACATCATAAACTAAACGGTTTCGTGTTAAATTTTAGAGATTTACTAACAGTAATATAGCAATTTTTATAGCAAGAGTTGTTTTAAATACATAAAAATTAGCTGCTAATATGTCATTAACCTGCAGCAGTGTCTCTCCCAGTCGAACTATTGCTCCGGTCAAAGGACTACTTCCTGTTTCTAGAGACTCTGCCCACTTTAAGTGATGTCACCAGTGGGTGTGGTCCTTACTGCTGATAAATAACTGAGAAAACACCACTTAAAATGACCCAAACATCCCTTTAAAGTTCAAGCAACAGAACAATTACAAATGATAACATCCTGAAGTTTCTGAGCTGAACATGAGTTGTTTTTTGTTTTTTTTAGGCTGTATATTCTGCTGGTTTCAGTCGAGATAAAGAAAGCATGTGCTCAAATGTATTTTATTGGTGTTGATACTCAAAGTCAAACGTTTCCAGTAAAAAAATTATTCCATCAACACAAAGTGTTGTGTAATGACACAGACTGATTAAAAAGCAGCACCTGGTGCGTAGCGAGCGTGTAATCCAGATCAGTGTGATAACGGTTTTGGTTGTGGAGTCTTTCTGCAGCTTCCTGCTCGGCGAAGCCGCCGGCTCTCGGGGAGTTTCTCATCTCTGCCACTGTTGTTTGTTTTGCTCTGTGGTTTTTTTTGCCCTACCTACCAGTGTGTTGCATTACAGCTGTCTGACGTGCGCTGACAGGTTGTGCACGTCACCACCAACTATTTGTGTCAGCTAATGTTTTGCATTGTGTGTTTGGAAGTTCTGTTAAGACTAATAAAAGCTAATCTTTAAAATGTTGTTGCATCATTGTTCTGTAAGTTTCCCCTCTAAAGTTTTCTGATTACATCATGGTTGCAGATGCTGATGCTTTTATTAGTTAATTAATAGTAAATTTCTGCACCACAAAGTCTTCTTGAGTATTCAAAGTTTGTTTCTTTCTGGCTGTCTCACTTCCTGATTGTTGGTTTTATTTCACATTTCATGCAGAAAATCATCTGCAGTGTCTTTTGTTATAAAAAGTTGCAAAAGGTTTATTTGCAGAATAAATGTCACCCTCACAAAGTCACATAGCAGAAATCTTTGTTATCTTTGTGTTTCTGTTCCATTCAGACATCTGTTTTTGTCTCTTGTGCATCCAGTCACGGCCTTCATCGGTTCTTCTCATGTCGCGGCATCGCGCTGGCTGTGGAGACCTTCTGGAAGCGAGGCCACAGGGAAATCACCGTGTTCGTCCCTCAGTGGCGTCAGAAGAGAGACAGACTCGCTACAGGTACGCCTGCAGATTTACCAGGAGTGTAAACTTGAGGGTTTTTGTGAGGATGCAGTGGATTTTACTCGTCTGTATGAGAGTCGGTGTGTGTCTGCGGACAGAAGTTGACCCAATTTGTTGTGATTGTTCATTATGATTTTTTTTTTGTTGATCTCCGGTTAAAGCGGCTCTCTGGATTATTTTTCTATGTATCAAAGTTTTCTAAATGTTTTAAATGATATTTCAGGTCTAAACTATGATCTATGGGTTGAGTTCCACAACATCTGTCATTCTGATGAAGACCCTCCTTCCTCCTAGAGACCCCTTTCCATTATTTCTTGCCGCCGACATTTTTCAGCCAATGAAATTCAAATTTCTGCATTCTCTCAACATGCACGCACATCGACCAAACCTGTACCAGTAGGGGGCGCTGTCGTACAGGACGCTCCGTGTGTTTCTCTGTTTGCATATCAGTCTCACAGCTCATTTCTACTAAAAACCTACCCATTCCCCAGCTAAAGACGGATTTATTTTTATTTTTAAACCTTTCACCTCACAGAATGGCAAGGCTTGACAGGATTACGCGTTTATTTTGGTCAGAAAGTTCATCCAGGGCCGAGTCAAGTTCAGCTTCAGAGTCCAGCAGCATCTCTCTGCTAACAGAGCTAATATCAGAAGCAGCAGGGACAGAGAGGGCTCATCAGACCCTCGTAGTATTGTTGGAATAAGATTGTGAACTGTGAGTGATTAAACCCTACACATTGAGCTGTACAGTTCATGCCCGCAACGTATATGTGCCGTGTGCACGCGTGCACACACGACCGGACGCGCGTGTCGAGATGTTTTGAGGAGGAGCCTTTGGACGCTAGATTCAAAAACTGCTCTCTTGATGAAATCCTCCAGAGTGCTGCTTTAAATGCACACAATTCTACATTTATTCAACATTCCTACTTATTGTGTTTTTTATTTCAGAGCAACACTTCCTGAACCAACTGGAAGACCTGAGGCTTTTGTCCTTCACTCCTTCCAGAGAAGTCTGTGGTCAGAGAATATCTTCCCATGATGACAGGTAAACACCCGCTCTCCTAAACCTTTATTACATTTCACAGCTGCGCTAAACAGAGCCCCTGATTTAACGGCTTTATTTTAGGACTTTTTGGTTCTGTTATGATTTCAGCTACTCCCACACCAACATCAGCATTAGCTCTGTTTACTGGTGTGTTGTTGCAATAACAATATTCCCAACTTTAAGTCCTCAAATTCCTGAATACTTTCATAGTTGTTTTTATCTTCTTAAAGATGTGACTGTAAATCTGATGTAAATAGATTTTAGACCAGACTTTTTTCATGTCTGTAAAAATGTTGTTAAAGACCTGAGGGATGCATCATCCTCCAGTTTAATATAGACTGGGTTACAGGCCTTTAGATAGCAGCTCTTTGGTTCTTTAAATGATGTGTTCTGTGTCGACACAACTCTGGTTCATCCCTATTGTTTATGAACCTTTTTATGTGTGAATGATTCACAGGTCAAAGTTTAGAACATAGTTGGGTAAAAGGACAGAAATTGAGTGAAAAGCAGCTAAAGTCCAAAGAAAATCTCCCAAAGTCCTTCAGAAAGTCTGGAGAACTGTGGAGCAACTTCAGAATGTTCCAGGCAAATCTGACTGCTGGGAAAGAAAATACTAAGAGATGATGGATGACTGGAGTTTTAACAGCATTGTGTGTATTCATAATTTTGAGTTCCACACTCATCACTAATTTAAAGCTGATCATCAGTTCTGTCGGAACTGTTCTGAGAACTTTCCCGCCAGCTGCCGAACTGGGAATGAGCCTCCGACCTTTGAGCTCTGGGAAAATCCTGAGTGTCTAATCCAAACGCACCCTCTCATTTTTCCTTCTGCCAGGTTCCTGCTCCACCTCGCAGAAAAAACAGACGGGGTCATTGTAACCAACGACAACCTGAGGGACTTTGTTGATACCTCTGACACCTGGCGTCGGATCATTCAGGAGAGGTGACTTTGTGACGTATTCAGAGTTCTCTGTTGGTCCGGCGTATCCACTAAAGTCAGGAAACTCCAGCGAGGCAGCTGAGGGATAAAGATTTATGTTTTAAATGCAGGAAGTTTGTTTAGATTTAGGAAAATCCAGAGTCTCTCACAGTTTCCATTTTCCATCATAAGAAGTTTATAAAAAAGCATATTTCTTTTACATATTTTATAACAAAAACAAGAGATTATTTACCTCTGAAGTTAAATGATGACATTAAGTAGCTTTGTGTTATTACTTGAGATTTTTTAGTATTTTATAGCTGCAAGAATAATTATTGGAAGTTTTGTATGATAATAATTGTGTTTTATTACATTACACTTCTTCACATTTGTCTTTTCTGAGTCCTGTCATGAGGATTTTTACACTGACCTGATGCTAAAATCAGTTAACATTTCCTAAATTTTTCTTTTGGTTTATGCATTAACAAGTTTATTTATCACCATTGAAAATACAAAACTGGATAAATTATTGCAGATAAAGTAACATCCAGACAGCTTTTTTGAAGCCTCTATTTAAAACGAGAAAAAATGCAAAAAAATAATAAATATACAATATAAATATACAGAATCAAAGCATTTATGCAAATAAAAAAATAAAAACGGCACCAATAACAAATAATAATAAATTAACATTATACAATGCTGACAGTTTAAAACTTGTAGTCTTTTAATGACTTAAAGTGAATTTAAAAGAAATTAAAAACTAGAAAGTTTTAAACAAATTTTTTTTTTTTTTAAGTACAGACACATTTTTTTACTGTGGGGTTTTGTCGCCCTCTGTTGGTCATTTTGTGTCTCACTTTGACACCTAAAACCAGGTTCAGCCACACCTGACAGGCTCAGTCTAGTCATGTGATGGGTTTGACGCCACTGACGAATTCCTGGTTTAAAACATTTAAGCTGACTGCCGCTGTTCACTGATGTGTGACATCTAATGATAATAATAAATAATAATGGATTAGATTTATATAGTGCTTTTCCAGACACCCAAAGCACTTTACAGAAGCTCCATTATTCATTCACACACTCACACACATCTGTTAGGTTTTACTGCTGTTCAACTCTGAGGGAAAAAAAGAATTTTTAATTGTATGTTTTTCAACATTTTGTGAATCACTGAGCATAATCACCACAAAATATTGTAGTATTGTAAAATCTTGGTACTTATCAACCTGATATATAGGAAATTGGGTGAAACCAAAACCTGTAAGATAAACCTCAACCATAAAATTAACTCAAGTTTTCTCTCATTTGGGTTTTCTTTGAGTTAAAACCTCCTGAGAACAGCTACCGGTAATCTTCGTGTATTTAACCTTTTTTAAATTTTACAGTTAAATTTAGTTGTTCACTAACGCTATGATTTATTCTTATACTCCAAGTTTAAATTCACAACAAATTTAAGATGCTGTTGTGGTAAAATAAGTCCAAGTCTTTCTTTACTTTTTCTGTTTTATGAATGTGAATTTGGTAACTTGAAACTAAAATAAACCAGAACCAAAAATTAAGCTGCCCTCGTTAATTTAAAAAATTAATTTAATCAAAATTTGTAATAATAATAGGATTAAAATTGCCATTTGATCTTCACCAGCGTAGTTTGGGAGCAGCTCAGTAACTGTTCTGTTTCGTACTAACACATTGATTTTATTTTATTTTTTTAAATGCTAAAACCTTTTCCAGATGATTTTGAGTTTTTTTATTTATGTTTTTGGGGTTTTTTTTTTGGTAATGGTGGGACTCGATTAGAAAAATAAATTGAATTAATTAGAGGCTTTGTAATTACTTAATCACTATTAGTTGCATTTTAATAGCACAAGGAAATTTGCCCCTAAAAGCAATTTTTTTAATTTAAAATACTTTTAGTGGGGGACAGAATCAAATAATACTAAAAAATAAAATTTGCATTTAAATTCAAAACAGTAGAAAAAAAAATATCCCTGGCAAAAATTGGACTTATCTAAAAGAGTACTTTATTATTTTATTAGCAGGTTTATTAATGCCAGTGTTGACTAACAGGCGCATTTAACTGGGGTATAAACATTATTTAATAGAGATGTAGTTTTAATAGTTAGCTGCACTAGCTCCACCAGTGAACACGGATCAGAAAAACTTGAACTAAACACGCTAGGGAATTACAATAAAGGCGGCTGACAGATAATTAAACCTACAACCGCACAATTTATTATATGAGTGTGTTTTTGCACATTTCTCAGACCGTATTACTTTTACTTTAAAGTCTCTCTGTAGTGTGAAACCAGAAACGTCCATCACAAAACGATACACGGCTGAAACATTGAACCAAACATTAGTTCCAAAAGCAAGCTGCGATTAATTGCGTTAATTTTATTAACGCATTTTTTTTCTAATTATTTAACCGAAATGAACGTGTTAAATTCCCACCCCTAGTTTTTGGATGTTTGTAGCATCACCTGGACTGTACTTGTTGTTAATCATCTTTGTTTGGATTTTCCACAGGTTGCTTCAGTTTACTTTTGTTGAGGATCACTTCATGATTCCTGATGATCCACTTGGGAAAGATGGACCTCACCTGGACACCTTCATGCGTAAAAACAACAGGTGTGTTTTTCTGAGCCTACAGTCTCACACACCTGTAAATTGTATTGTTTGAGTTTTGTTGCAGTAAATATCCTGTTGCGTGTTCTTCATTTCACCTGCTTGTGTTTCCTCCCCCCAGAAGGGCTCCAGCCACCCCCCCACCCCTGCGGCCCCCAGACTTCCGGCCTTCATCCCAGCAGCAGCAGCCTGTTAACTTCTCGAACCCCTGGGCCCCCGTTTCCCTGACGGCCCAACCTGCTGCTCACTGGCCCCACTCCGGTCCCCCCGAATGGCACCCGCCTCGCCGCTCTCCCTCACCATCGCCTTCTCCTCCCCCCCAGCGGTCACCGGGGGAGACGTCAGAACTAAAGAGGAAGCTGTACGACATCTTCCCGGACCAGAAGCAGCGCATTGACCGCATCCTCAGTGACAACCCATACATGAGAGACCTGAACGCTCTGTCTGGGTTACTGCTTGGATAAAAACCACATAAATGCAACAGAACACAAACCTGTCAGCGAGCAGATAATTTATTTTACCATTCTCTCCACCTCTGAGAACATTTTAATTATTACTTTAAAAGACTGATCATCAAACTAGCTGCTATTCACAAAAAGTATTTTTGAGATGTTTAACTTTTCCTCCTTTGCTTTAAATTCGATCGAGGTGAACAACACTGGTATCTGCAGAAACAAAGTGTGAACAAATTCCTGTTTCGTCAAGAAGCAAATTCTGTGTTGTTCTTGTGGGAATCGATCTCCCTCTCCCAAACGTCAGACTCAGATCGCCTTGGAGCTTTTTTTTGTTGTTGTGTCTGTTTCAGAAACCTGCAGGTTTTGCAGCATTTAGTATCAGGATGAATTTAGTGCCATCTGTGGTGAACAGGGTTCTGCAGGTTGTTTTCAGTCAACAGTCTGAGCTGATTTTAGTTATTCAGAGGAGAGCCGAGTTTAAAAATGCAAAACGTTTATTAAATTGGAGTAATAAATCAAGAGAGCATTAGCATAACAAAAATCCAAGCAGCATTTCAGGTGGGTCATAAAGGTATTCAGGTTTTAATTGGCAGCAGTAGTCTGTATTTTCCTTCTCGTTGAGATTTTAAGGTGGAGCTTATTGTGTATAAATCTCTCCAGACTGAGCTCATCCTGTATGAATCCATTTTCCTGATTAAAGCGACGCTGCCCGTTTCGCTCCTCAAAATGTTTATTTGGAGGTTTTGGTGAGTCCTTGAGAAGCTTCAGAGAGCTGCTGTGGAATATTTTATGATCCAACAGAAACCTAATGATTTTTTTTTTATCACGTTGTTTTGTTGTGCTCAGCTTTCACTGTGTTACTACAGGTCTCTGTTTGAGCTGCTGTTGGCTTTATTTGCCCTCTTGAAAGGAGATGTTTAGTTTTACTTCATTTTACACAACATACAAGAAAGTACAAGCATGTTAGTGACATCTAGTGGCACAGACTGCAAATTCCAATCTGTTTTAAAGCTTTTCTTGGGTGGGTAAAGGAACATGTTTTTTTATGACGGCTTAGACATTAAAAAATTAACTTTATTTGGCAACATGTGTATTTGTAAACATGGTCTGACACACCAGATGGAGTCTGGTGCCCTCTACCCCAGTTTAAGATTTTTTGGGTTGATCTCTGAGAATCCTGTACAGGCATATTCCCACGGCAAACTGGAATTTACTGCCTTGACAACCTCTCAGCACATCGACACTGCACTATTCCTGCGTTTGGTTCCAGGATGAGTATCCGGTCATCATTCCTACGTCTGCAGTAAGTTCCGAGATACTTGGTGAGTTATGAACCTTGTTACGTAAGCAGGTCATCTCCTCTAATGGAAGCGAACACTACAATAGTTTGGATTTATCTTGTGTTGTTGAGTTTTTACACATTGTTCTGGAGGTTTTCGCAAAGATGACAGATTTTCGGTTACATTTGTAACTAAATTTAAATGCACTGAACATAAATGGAGGTGGTGTGAGTGAACGGACAGAAAAACCTTGTGAGGTTTTCCCGTGAAAACACGAACAGAATGTGGCTGCAGCTTTCATATTTGATGTGTATCTGAGTTTTGTAAATTAATACTTTATGTCCTTAGCAATGATTCTGCACAGAACCTTTTAAAGATTTGTTCGTTGTAGTTGTAAGGATTACTGAAGGATTTTTTTTTCTTGTATTATAATTCTTCTGTGTATATTGATTTTTTATTTTATTTTTTTGTAAATATTTACTTTTGGCTACAGTGCACATATTGTTTCATGTATGTGGAAAAATAAATGCAGCCTTCCCAATGAAAACCCTGTTAGCTTGTTTGTGTCCTGTTTTATCTTCCTGTTCTCACTTTGAGTGCTTAAAAGATATTTCTCATTTGTTCCAGTGTTCAGTGTTTTTTTTTGCCAGCAGGCGTAATGCCCTCTTTTTGACAGTTTTACATTTGTTGATGGTACAAAATGTTATAATCCCAGAAGACTGCGCAAAGAAGCCAAATTATAACCTATGGCTGCAATCTCCATGGTCATTGGCTGATCTCATAACCTGCCCTGGTGTAGGTTCAACTAAAGTTTCAGAGGAGATCACAACATGCCTGAAAGGTGTTTGTAAGTCGCTTTGGAAAAAAGCATTGGTGAAAAGCTAAGTGTCAACTTTGTAAATGTCTAAGCTGAGACAAAATGCTTGATGAATGAAATCCATAGGAAGGGAAATAAAAATCACTTACCAGAAATGTTAAAGCTGCTGCCAGTGGCTTATTGGGGTCACCATGGTAACCACCAGTGTCTTCTTAGGGTCACCATGGGAACCACACACATCTGTGTCTCTTAATGAGAGTCGGGAAGAATTTTAAACAGGAAGTCTCAGACAAACAGCTTCTGACATTTAGGAAAACTCGTTGAAATGATGGTCACACGGGCGAATGTTGATGTTTTTTTACTAGGTCTTATGGAAGAGATGACCCGTTAAAAAGACCCTTCACTTCCTGGATATTTTGAGCTAAAATATGACTAAAGGCTAAGGAAGCTTGAGTTTCTTTGTGTGTTGAGAGGATCAAGAATGTCCATGTTTTACTAAAAAGCTGTAGAAGCAAGAAGAGTGTTGACAAAAGATTCTAAACTTTAGGTGGGTGAAAAGCTGAATCTCCACGACAAAACTAGCTTTGTGTTTATCTGCATCCATGTGTAACTGGGACAAATACTGTACAGCAGCGTCCAACCAAGAATTAATGACAAAAAAAATACTTGAATTTTTAAAATACAAGTTTATGCAACTTTTTTAAATGATAAAAAAAAACATAAAAATGACCATTACTAAATCCAGGTGTCCTACTAATAATAATAATAATAATCTTTATTTATAAAGCGCCTTTCATACAGAAAAAAAACTAACTCAAGGTGCTTAACAAGTTAAAATGACCCCACATAAACCCCATTCCCATCCCTCCCCCATAAAAAGCACACATACGTATACACACACACACACACACACACACACACACACACACACACACACACACACACACACACACACACACACACACACACACACACACACACACACACACACACACACACACACACATACACACAAAGGACATTGGGCTGAGTACAGATGAGCAGGTTCTAAGGAAACGCCATCAGAGGAGCCCTCTGCACCGGCAGCAGCAGGTCAACAGCAGCAGCCAATGCACCGACACGGGCGACCAGAGGAGGCAGGGCTGAGACCCCACCTCCACCTGGAACCACCTGGAGAACCAGGCAGCCTCATTAGCCATACTAATGAGTGTCTTTTTCTTTCCTGCTACTTTAAGTCAAACGGTCATAAAGGACTGGGATGAAGTTCATATTTATAAACTCTCACCCCTTTTCCATAAATCATATTTTATTTATCCTACTATAATATAATATGTTACAATATATCTAAAACTCAAAACACATGTTTCTGTCTGTAGCTCAGAGCCAAAAACAATATATTACAATTCTAACATTCCTTTCATCTTCACCTCATACTATTTCCTTTTGAACTGTTGTATATTATTTACTATATTACTGTGTAAAAATCAGGAGTTTAGGAGAAATTAGTTGAGTTGTCTGAGCATGCTGGCCACTCTGAATAGTGTGACCTTTAACCTTTGTTTGTTTGTCTGTTTATTTTTGGTAAAGTTAGGAAACAGGACTTGAATCAGAAACGTGTTTCTCTCTGATCAGTGTTCTGCCTCTCGGCCGCTAGAGGGCAGTGTTGGTTAAACTCTTAACTTCTCAGATCAACAGCTTCACCTCTTTACCTGTAACAGGTAGAAAAAAAAAGAGTTTGATATGTTGCATCATTTTGTTTTTAGTTCTCTCTATAAAGAGTGGATCATTGAAATCAGTGTTTGAGAGGAAAAACGGTTTGATTTTCTGGATTTTACTCGGTAGGTTTAACAGTGACAACAGAGGAGATTAGTGATTTTTAGAGGTTTGTTTTCACCTTTTCCTTTTTAAATAATGAAGGAATATAGATCCTTTAAATTGAGAGTGCTCCAGTTTGTCATTTTGGTGAAAAGCACATGTGTGACTCTAGCTGACCAGGATCTTTTTAGAACCTGTTTGTGAACACAACAAGCAAAGTGATACATCTCTTTTACCCCCAGATGTAAACAAAGAAAAGTGGCAGCCAACTTTTAGCTCAACGTTTACATTATTTCTGTGTCCTATTTATTTGATTTGGCCCAGAAACAGAGACACGAGTGTGACTCGTAGATCACACAGCTTCAGCCTGTTATGCAAATCCAAGTCCTCTAGCACAGACAGCGTGTGTCCACTGATTATTCCTGGGCTGTAGTGGAAAATGTTGACGTTACTCACCTGCAGGTCAGACCAAAAAATAGCAGCAGCAGAAATCCCCACAGACCACAGTCTAATTTGGGGCAGATGGGGTGTCTGTTGTTGCACAATAAGTCCTTTGCATGCAAAACACTTGGCTTCTGCACAACTTGTTGCTGGAATTTTTATGCAGCGTTCAAGAGAAAAACTCCAAAACACAAAAAGAACAAAACATTTTGTCCCTGCTATGAGTTTGCATTTTAATGCTTTTTTTTCCTTATGTGTTTGTGTGTTGCTACTGTTTTGTCCAGGTCTCTCCTGGTAATATAAAGGTTACATGCAATTTATTTTCCCCCTACAAACTTTACACCCTAAAAAAAAAGAGTGATTTTATTGTGTAAGATTTTTGGAAAGTTTTATAAGATATGTGACAAAATAAAAATGAAAAAAAAAAGAGGACAGTTTAGACTGAGAGCAACAAGTGAATGATGGAAAACAGAAGCATCACTTTTTAGCGTGAGGCTGCTTGATGTTGACGGTTAGTGATCAAATTGGATTGAGTTAAAAACACTACTTTTTTTCCAGACAATATTACATTTAGTATTCCATTTTACAAATATAAATGTGGTTATTTTTTGTCTTTCATATTATATTTCATATTTTTATTAGCTGTTTTATGGCTTTTCTTTTTTTAGGTATAATTAGACAGATCCTCTGACATTAGAAACCACAATAATCTTTGGGTCGGGACTCCAGCATGCACTAGTAGAAAGTTTGTGTTTCTGTGCATGGAGTAAAAAACTATGGAAGTTTGAATGAGGAGTTGAAGCAACGTCCAAATGAATTAGTTCAAAAGGAAACAAAGAAATGATAATCATAAGGTATAAAGATGACAAGAACATTTGAACGGTAATGAATTTTGATTGATGGATTTATAATGATCATGTTAAATTGGGTTTTGCTCTGAGGTGGATGCGAAGTTACAGACAAAATAATGCGACTGTGTTTTGAGTTATAGGATGCAATATGTTGTAACAATGAAGTTGGATACATATGTTATGATCAATAGAGAAGGGTAATAATAAAAGTATGCACTTCTTCCCACTCATTTTTGGAAATGTGGCTTAAATTAGGAAAAAGAAAGACATCAGTTGGTAGAATACCTTGATGTAGTTTATTTACTGTTGCTTGTGTTGTTTCCTTTTCATTTCACCCTGTACAGTGCTACATGTCAGTTTTTTAATTGTTCCCCAATGAACGGCTCCCTTCAAAGAGCCATAAATCCCATCACTATGATAGATCCAGCACTGTATTTCTTCAATCGAGTTATTTTTCTTTTACTTTACTGAGCTATCATTACTTTTCCTGTTGGTTAATGTCTATCTTTCCTCTTTTACCTGGATCATGTTAGCAGTCAGGAGGTTTTCACAGTTGTATAAATTGGAGGCAGAGTGAGTTGTGGTGCATTAGAAGCCCAATAATTAAATGTAGATGGTTGAAAATTAACTATTAAAATATTCAACGGTCTTGATAGTGTCAGTTAATATACTGCTGGATTGAATTTCTTATATCACTCACCCCTACATGGAACTGGGTAGTTTCAATACTGCATTTAGACTTTTATATCTCTAAAAAAAAAGGTTTTTCTATTCACAATGAATCTGTTTTCCATCCTGTGTGGATTCCTTTTGATTGCAATTTATTGTGTGGACTCCCGTGTGTCTGTTTAAACTCGTCTTGTGTCTAAATTGTTGTCCACAGACATCACAACCAAATGGTTTTTCTCCTGTGTGTACTCTCATGTGCGTGTTTAAATTTGACTTCTGTCTAAATTCTTGTCCACAAAATTCACAGTGAAATGGTTTCTCACCTGTATGGAATCTCACGTGTGACTTCAAATTTGTTTTATCACTAAAACTTTGTCCACAAACATCACAAACAAAAGGTTTCTGTCCTGTGTGGAATCTTAAATGTCTGTTTAAATTTGTCTTCCGGCTAAAACTTTGTCCACAAACATCACAAGCAAATGGTTTCTGTCCTGTGTGGATTCTCATGTGTGTGTTTAAAGTTGTGTTGTGGCTAAATCTTTGTCCACAAAGACTGCAAACAAAGGGCTTCTGTCCTGTGTGGACTAGCATGTGTGTCGTTAAACTCGTCTTATGGCTAAATTCTTGTCCACATACATCACAAGCAAATGGCTTATCGCCCGTGTGCATTCTCATGTGTGTATTTAAATGCGTCTTCTGGCTACATCTGTGTCCACAAACACCACAGCTAAAAGGTTTTTCTCCTGTGTGGCTTCTAATGTGTCTGTTTAAATTTGCTTTTAAGGTAAATCTTTTACCACAGTCATCACAATTCAATGATTTCACTCCAATCTGGTTGTTTTTGTACGAGTCTGCATTATTCTTCACAGCAACACATTTATCATTAACTAAACTGCTCAAAGACCTTATTCTTGAATTAACTGCTACATGTCTCTGAAGAGACAAATTGTGGAGAAATTGTTTGCCATAACAAGAGACAGCATTTACTCTTGATTCACAGGCCCTGGTCTCCTTCCAGTCTTTAGACTTTTGCCCAAATTCTGAGCAGTGATCCATCTGAGAGTTAGAATTGTTCCCATTCTTGTTATCTTCATAATCCTCACTAATATCAGTCTCTGAGGAGGTTGAATTGTCTTCAGGAGTGTTTTGATCCGAGTTCCTGGTAGCTTCTGCTCTTTCCTGGTCCTCTCCACCAGTTGCTGCTGTCACATCTGCTGAGCTGCAAGTTGGAGGATCTCCATCTTCCACTTGGTGCAGCTGAAGCTGTGAGAACAGAGGTTTCTCTTCATCTTCCTCACTCTTTGAAAAAACTGCAGTGAATATAAACCTGGTGGCATCAGGCTCCTCCTTCATATTGAGCTGCTCTCCCTCCAGACTGGTCCATGGTTCCTCCTCTTCCTCCTTTATGTTGAGGGGTTTTAGGTCCTGCTGGTCCATATCAGGTATCCATTCTTCTTCTTTAACCAGCACCGTCTGCTGAACATCTGTAGGAAACACTGAAACACATCAAGAACAATATTAACTTTAAACTTACACAAACATCACTTGTGTTATTTCTAAGGTCACCGAGTTCATAGCTTGAATACTGAACCTCCTGAAACTAAACCCATATCAGACAGACATCCTTCTGATTGGCTCACAGAAGATGGATAAACAGATTTGTCAGTTAAGTAAGACAAATAAAGCCAATTGCATTTTTTTAAAAAAGCTTTAAAGAGAGAACCAGGTCTCTATACATACTCCATCTTGTTTTCAGCTAATTAGAGATAATGCAAACATTTGATCAACAATATGCAGCATAGATGAAAGTTGAAGCTCATATTTCTTACTACATTGATCACTCAGAGCCTTTTTACATCCCTCAATTATAAAATAAAACTCTAGACTGAACAGAAATTAGCTTCCAGACTTTTAACAAGAAAAAACAAACAGATGACAGTGTATTTACCCTCTGTACCGATTTTAAAGTTCATATCTGGAATGGTTGTAGGATTTTGTTGTTGACTTTGAAGATCTTAATGAACTTTCTTTGTGCATTAGTATTGTTTTGCACAATTTACTCTTCTCTTACAAGGAACTTAATGGCAAACTTCACAACAGGTGTTGACAAGTTATTGAGACATTGACATTTATTGTTGGAGGTAAACACACCACGGTTGTTGGCTTTTGTTTCAATAGGTCGTTTGAGATTAAGGTGCCCTGCTTTCATATGATATCAATGTAGCGTGCACTTTTTACATTTTCTATAGATTTCACCAGTAAAACAAACATTCCTTACATTATACGTTTTGTTTACATTTGCAATACTTTTGATCAGGCATCGAAGCAGCCACCTACCGTTTTAGAAAATTAGCGAGCACTAACCCTCGGTTTTAAAAAAAGATAATTCTAATGAGACAGCACATAATAATCATATTAGTCAGTTATTTAAAAAATAAGCTAAACGTTTAACTCGGCCATTTAAAGGGCATTGACACCTGCTGCTTTTAACTTGTGGCTCCGTTTTCGTCCCTATCAGTTAGCAAGCTAGCTACAAACACAGACACGTTCTTGTTTAGAAGCTAAATCCATTCGCTACCCTTAAAATGAAGCAATAATTCACACAATAAAAGTGAATATGAATATTAAATGCAAACCTATAATGTTAAGTTCATCGTTAGGGTTGTAAACAGCATCTGAGGCTTCTGCTGAATCTGCTCTGTCGCTCATTTTCCAACCCAACACTTCCTGTGCACTCGGCTGTTGTTTCAAGTCTTCAGCTGCAGCTTCCAGTCACTGTTTGACCTGCTGGCTCTACATCCCTGTTAGTATTCGTCCATTAATATTCTCCGTTATCAATATGAGCCTAAAAGCCATGTTGCAAAGCACAAAACACGTGACAGACACCTCAGTGATACGTCAACGTTCTCGCCATACTGGAAAGTAGGATCTGGCGAGTATTGGAAAGGGAGACCGATCAGTACTTCTTTTTTTTTTTCTGTTGAATTATTGTTTAAATTTTGTATGGCATTTAGAGTGTTTTAGTACTATGAAGCGTGCTTTTTAAATATTGATTGATTGATTGATTGATTGATTGATTGACTGATTGATTGATTGATTGATTGATTGATTGATTGATTGATTGATTGATTGATTGATTGATTGATTGATTGATTGATTGATTGAAGCGCTGGGAAGAGGAGAATAATCAAAGTTAACCTGCAGAATTGTTTTTATTCCTAATGATTATGATGAGTTATGCAATGAACTTGCTGATGAAATAAATACATATTTTTCTCAGTTTGAGGAGACTTGATTCCCACAGCCGAGGAGCTGAATGTGTTCTAATGTAGATTTGAGAAGCTGTCGTTAACATCAACACCCCCATTGTTCACATTCAACACTGCCCTTCCCTCTACCAGCTCTGACGAAGAGGTTTATCAGATCTTCAAAAGACAAAGTACCATGGCCACAAGCAAAGTGTGTCTCCATCCTTTATGACTGTAATGAGCAGCTGGCCCCCATCTTCACAGCAATCTTCAACTCATCACTTGACCTATGCAAATTCCTGATGTGCCTCAAATGCCCCATCATCATCCCAAACACCCCAAACAACTCTTCATTCAAGGATTAAATGACTGCATGCCTGTTGCTTCCACACACATAATGCTGCAGGAACACCCCCCTCACAAAGAAACCCTCTATCCTGCAAACAGTAGTTATTACATGCCAAATAAACAGGACTCTGAAATCCTGTGGGTGCATGGAAGTTCATCAAGCAAAGTTTCTTTTTTTCTTATAGTTATTTAATAGGGGAAACCCTCACCAAAATACAAGCGATTTGAGAAGCTCACACCCACATTCCTTTCTCTGTATGTAAAGACTGTCGTTACCAGCTCTGAGGACAGAGCCCACTGCTCAGTGCTCACATGTGAATGTGTTGATGCCTTGAGCAGCTGGAAAAGCTGCATGAACTGAGAGAGAGGAGTATTCCTGAAATGCCCCCAAACCACACATTGAACATGCCTGGTATCTGAGGAGGATCAAATACAGACAACAGATCAGAAGCAAACAGGAAGAGCTGGACTTGGTTTATCTATCAAATATGATTTAAATAAACCACTGGATGCTAAATAAAAAATGTGTTTTTTAATTGAATAACTTCCTATAAAGTCAAGTTGCTTCGTAACGCAGAACTGAATTTGTGAATATCAATCTGTGGAGTCATTTTATGGAACAGGACTGTATAAAGAATCAAAGTACAAATATATTAAAATGTAAAGGATTTATACATACGACTGATTTTCACCGGACAAGAGGAAGAATCTGTGACATTTATGAAATTATCATGCTTTAGTCTGATATCTTTTAAATTAATAATTTAATTGATTTATGTTTTATTTGTTGACTAATTTTGTTATTTGTTTTTTGTTTACATTTTTTGGGACTTCAATGTCGTTATTAAATCTTGTTGGAAAATAAATAAATAAAAGAGGCATGACATTTTTTTCCTGTTCTTTTATATTAAATAATGATATTCATAAATGACGTGTAAGTATGTGAGAAAAAAATAGTCAGATAAAGAAAAAATGAGAATAACAATCATACATAAAATTAAAACTCTCATATTTACTTCAAAGAGGAGTGGGAAGAAGCCAAAGCTCACTAAATCCTACCCCCAAATGACCCAGCTAGTATACACATTGTGCATATGTCTAAGAATAATAAATAATGAAAATATATGAATAAATAAATAAAAATAGTTCAAAGCAATTCAGGAGGATCAGATTTAGAAGAATCTGTTTTCATTCTCTCTGTTTTTCTTGCTGCCTGAGCATCTCCTGCTTTTCCATATGCCCTGATAACCAGTGGGGACAATAAACTTACATAACCAATCCTTCTCTGTAATCCCCCCACCCCCATCTAACACGCTGCACTTTTTCTAATGGGGTGGGGCTGCCTTATGTCTAAATTACTATGAAAGAAGCAACATGACCTCTTAATCTTTATCCTACAGCCAGTTACATGAATGCAGCGTCCAGCCTGAGTCACATGGTCTCGATTTTCACTCTCTACAGCTGCAATCATGAAGATCTAAACGCTGCAAATATCAGTTAAAATCAGTCGTCAGGATACAGGAAAATCACAGGAGTTTTCTGTATAACGCAGCAGTTTAAATAAACATTTTCCTCCAGGTGTCCTCATTTGGACAGTTGCTCAGAGACGATGCTGCACAAATTTGATTTCAGGCTGGAAACTTCTCACAACACTTTGTGTGTTTCTGGATGTTGAGTTTTTTTTTTTTATTGTTCTAACTTTACAACACATGATATCCCCACATGGACAAAAGAAAAGGATAAGGAACTCCGTGGACACACAAACCAGGTTTTTAACAAGTCAGTCTGAGTTCAGATCTTCAGACGAGTCCTTGATTTATCAGTACGGTATTTGTTTAAAAAACCTTCTTAAACGTGTGTTCATCCTTTGGTGTTCCCAAAGTGATGATTAAGTCAGTTTTGTTTAAAAAACACAAAGAAATGGGACATAAATTAGGTAGCTGTGGCATTTCCCTAATAAAGACATAAAACAGTTTATTTTGTTCGGTTTCACCAGAAGGCTTCAATTAACACTTTAAAAAAATATTTTATTTAATATGTTTATCATTAGCTCCCCCGCGACTCTCTGTGGAGGATGAGCAGCTTAAGAAAATAGATGGATGGATGGATGGATGTTTATCATTTTTTAATAATTTGAAGACACAAGAGTTACATATTTTTTTATTATTATTTTAAAAATAATATCTGATATTAGAAATAATAAATAATAATAATTAAAGTTTAACAGTTTTCAGTGCATGGCTCAGTTACATATAAAGTTTTTTTAAATTTACCCTGATGGGCATAACTCTTTGATCAGCCTCAGTTTTGAGAAACAGTGATTAGTTCTGATCAGACAGATGAGCTAACAACCATAATATGATCTGGTTAAAAAGAGCTTTAAAATAATTCCAATCTCAAAAATGTCATAGCACTGTAATTAGATGCCATTTTATATCTTTAGCCTGTTATCATTTTTATGGTTATCCTGACATAATTATTATAAACATCCATCCAGAAGTGATACAGCATGATTTCTTCTGCAAAAAAAAAAATCACTTATTTCTATGTAATAAAGATGATTATACTGAAGAAATATATCACTCTGTATAAGAACAAACTCAAGACTTACCTGTTCAGTCTGGCTTTGAGTTGCATTACCAATTTTAGTAATTCCTATTTTCATTTTATACACATACACATATTTTTAACTTTTTATAATTCATCCCATTGATAAATTGCTCACAAAAACCCAAATGACTCATGTACGATTCATGTGACTGATGATCTTTTCAGTGTAGACCTGGGACTACCGACCTGTGATCAGAATGGTTATTATTTGGATAAGATGTGAGACATCTTAAAACAGAAGAAAGCATGTCTGATTTCTAGAATTACAACTAGGGATGCACAAATACCAGATTTGATCAAACCAAGTAAGAGTACTTACATTTACCGAGTAGGCCTACCAATAAGTACTAATATGCCATTAAATCATGGTTAGAAAAAATATGGTGAATATAGTTTTGCAATTTTAAAATATATAGATTTTTTTAAAGACACAATAACTTTGATCAGCAGCAGGTCATGTTACAACAAGACAGGAAGTGTCAGCTGGTTGCTTCACTATAAAAATAAAAGTCACATTCATCTGTTTTTTCATCAATTCTTAACTGTAAACAGAGTACAGGTCAGAGGTCAAACTAGAAGTTTGATCAACTCCAGTGAGATTTCGCTCTCTTCGAGTTAGAAGTAACGCGTTACTC
Organism: Callopanchax toddi; assembly: GCA_006937965.1. Lineage (NCBI taxonomy): Eukaryota > Metazoa > Chordata > Actinopteri > Cyprinodontiformes > Nothobranchiidae > Callopanchax > Callopanchax toddi. Next base: position 1,691,634 of record SSNR01000124.1, on the reverse strand, counting down.
CCAACACTGGCCCCAAATAATTTTTATGAGTACGAGTAAGAGTATCGGACCAGAATGTCCACAGCCTCCTCATTAGTAAGTAATTTTTGAATCAGTTCAGAAATTTGGGATTCTAAACACCAGCAGAGTTGTGTGTGTAAATTTTTTTAGGAACATACATTTATCGGATAATTTTTGTATATATATGAATACATTACCATGACCTGGATGACAGAACCTTCAACATCTACTGTTCATGCTTATGATATTGATATTTTTATTCAATGTCTGTATACTGTGAGGGCATGACACCGATGTCAGATTCCTTGTTTGTGCAAACAATCTTGGCCAAAAAGCTAATTCTATTAGCGATGTGACGTTCATGAACGAGTCAAATCTTTTTAATGGCTCTTCACTTTGAACGAGGAAAACTGAGTCCTTGTAAAGAACTGCTCATTTTTTGTAATAATTGTGACGTTTGAGGCCAGTAGGCAATATTCAATGACACTGGCTCTTTATTTATAACAACATCAGTGAACATAGAAACATGAACCCATCAGTTCTATCGGGGAAGCTAATTAGCAACGCACTTGAGGTGTCACAACAAAAAGTGTCCCCAAACATAGTTCGACATGACATTTTTTTTTTTAAATTATTGCAAAAAACCCATAAAAGAGCCAGTATTTTGAACGGCTCTTTGAAGTGAACGGCTCCCTTCAAAAAGCCATAAATCACATCACTAGATTATTGTATTATCATTGTATTTGTTTCTGGGGGCCGTCTCAGGGCCCCCACTCTTTCAGATATTAACACTGCCCCTGGATTCACGCAACGCGCGCTCCCGACATGAACTTAAACAACTGAGCGCGCGCCTGGTGTCTACTCGAGTCGGAGTCGGAGCTTCAGCGGCGGTGCCGATGTGTACATCGAGCAGACGGATGAAATACGACAAAGAGGAGTCCTGCGTCTATCACCGCGCCGTAAACCCCCTCATTTACCCACTGTGAGCTCAAGGACATCTGTTCTGAGGTAAGCGGCAGCGCCATGTCCGGTAGAAAACCGGATTTTGAGCGTAGAGTCTGTCGGTGTAAACAACAGCAGACATTAGCTTCCCTGTTAGCACCGTGCTAATTCTGCGCCTGCTAAGAAGCGGGTTATCCCGTTAAAATAATCTTGTTTCGTGATGTTTAACAAACTGACAAGCCTTTAAAAGAAACGCTGTCATTAACATTCACTGGACGGTTTGTGGAAAACCTTCAGCTGACGCGTTTTTGGATGGTTTTCTCAGAAGTCACCGACAGAGCTAGCGTGTAAGCTTCAGTATGCTGCTGTAGAACAGGACAGGGCCTGTATGTCTGTAACGGTTAACGCTTTTACCGGGTGTCTGCACCGACACACCGGGGTCGGTTCAGCAGAAACCAGACGGGTTTCGGTTTGTAAACAGAATTCTTCTAGTGTTACTGGACATCTTTTAGTGAAAACGACCTGTGCTCAGCTGAGAATGACGTGAGCTAACCGGTCTGATGGAACTCTTACCTTAAGAATTTGTCACGGCTTTAGTAGGATCCTGGAAGGTTGTGGGTTGAGCTCATCTGTCATCATACAGATGCATTCTGAAGTTGATTAAAAGCATGATGCCGTTTTTACGACATACATTTAGCACAATTCTACATTAGGAACCATCTCCAGAACCATGGTATTTTTCTGGGGCTGTTCTTTCCTTCTGTGCGTTTTCACTATCAAAATAAGAGCAGATCGACAGGGCAGGAATTTACCCCAGAAAACTGTCCAGATAGGGAGGTAATACTTAACCTGGAACTCCAGTATTTCTAATGACATCTATTAGAAATGTGTTCCTGGAACGAATTTACCTGCTCTACCCAGCAGACCTACACCTAACTAGGGCCGAGAATCTGTTAATGGTTTAGAGTAAATTACCATTCTAGATCGCATTTTCTAGTGCTCCCCCACTACCTTGAGATTTCCAGGTAATTTCAAAAGTACTACCTACCAGGGCAGTTATTGGGAGGGTGAATGTGTACCCTGGTTTTCTGCTTTGGCCTTGGTTTATCTTTTACTATGTGTTTCATCTGTGGAGAAAATGAATGCCCAGACACAGATTGAGATTGATGAGGAGCATTTTCACTGGTCTATGCAATTGGGTGGAGCAGACCAGAATATTGCCACTTAATACTAGCTTTACTGAGGGAAATTTTATTCTGGTAGCCCACTAGAATGTATACAATATAAGTTCAGATAATATTTGACTAAAGTCAAATTTTGAATGTCACAAAAAGCCCACCAAACAAACTTGCAATGTTAAATCATAGCTTACTGCTAGCAAGCAAGCAAGCCATGGCATGACTTCTGTTGGTTGTTTTTCAAAAAAGATTTTTATTTTTTTTTTTGGTCAATGTATTGTCATCACGATATCAGCATGTGTTATAGGCTTATTGCAAAAAACGGTAAATGGTTGGCTTTAATATTTCCATGTGTGCTATACATCAGTTTTTTGGAAGCTTATGCTTTGTGTCAATTACACTGAAGCTTGAAGTATTTGAACATTAAGCACTGCTATCATACATCACACTCACAGGTTTTCATAATATTGTGTGACCCTACCTCATGCACATGTTAAACTATTGGTTTGTAGGACCTTTTTAAAGATAATTTTTGTTTTTAAACACAGCATGATCAGCGTATCTTTGTGAGCTTATCTTAAAAATGACAGCTGCAGCTTGATGCAGGAGGAGAGATGAGTGTTTTGTGAAAGAGAAACTGGGAAACAGTAGTGAGTCACTGCTGTGGTAATAGTGAGGTAATGTGAGCTGTTGGTGATGCCAAAAGGGAGTCCCAGCTTCATTCTCAGACTCCCAAGTGTGTGTGTGTGTGTGTGTGTGTGTGAGATGCACCTCTCTGTATTTGTTAAGATTCATAGCGTGAGAGTCTTTGTGCGAATACGCTGGGGATGGGCTCGCCTTTACCCTGCTCTGCGTGACTTCTCCATGGTAACGAGCTGTTTAAAGGTGTTGCTCCAAGGGGTGGGAGATGATTTCGTTTTTCCAGTGCATCAAGATGCAGACTTGAAGGATTATGAATCCATTTAAAAATGTTATGATTTTATTAATGTTAGTCAAGGGTCGCAAGAAGCGGAACTCAAAAGACCGGAAGTCTGGCGCTCGGACGGACAGTTTATAATGCCCACATAACAACAACACAAGTGGCTGAGCATGTTTTGCGACCAGCACCATAAACATTAAAAGCAAGTGTTTGGAAGTACTTTGACTTGTATCATGTTGAGGTGGAAAGGGATCTGGACGAGATCCACACGATGTGTAAGTTGTGTGAAACGAAACTGAAATATTTTGGAAACGTGGCTAACAGAAACCGCATTGAACGTTTTCATCCAGAGGAGGAGAAAAAACAGCTAGTGGTACCTGCCACCGCTAACCAGAGGTGAGAAAATATTGTCAAAGGTTCCACCTAACTCGGAAAAGGCAAAACAGATTATAAAGACCATTTTTATTTTGTTTATTGTGAAGGATTTGCATCAGTACTCAGTTGTTGAGAACCAGGGTGTTCACTCTATGGTGCTTATTTTGGAGCCATGATACAGCATACCATCTCTAATGTCTTTTAGTGACATTGCCATTCCCAAACTGAACAATGAGACCAAAATAAAGTCATGTGATTACTGTCTTGCAATCTTCCTTATTTATTTTTGAAGGAGAGCAATTGTTTGTTGTTCAAATTAATTTGAAGTCCATAAGCATTATTTTGTATGAAAGCTGTGATTTCATTACAGTATTTTTGTTCTTTAAATGATTGCACTGCTATGTTTTAATAATTACAGATAATGGAAGTAAATTCATGTTGGGTTATTACAAATGCTTTTCTTTAAAAGTACCACATAGTCACATGGCAGAAAGGTGAGAGGGAAGAACAATGTATCTAGATGCATCAAAAATCATTTTATAATCACATCGCAGCTCTCTGAATCGTAATCAAATCGTGAGGACCCTGAAGATTCCCACCTCTAGTTGCTCCCCAGTTTAGTTATTATCTTGTACTTGGGTAAACAAAATGTGTATAATGATCAAAATTCTCTTGTTTTTTGTTCTTAGAATGTCATGAGAGTTTGGAAGAGATGCAAAAAAACAGGAAGCTGTTCTTTCAGTAAGCAGGTTGGTTGAGTTATTTGAGTCACCTGCTCTTAACTTCTACACTAAGAAAGAAAAACGATCTATACCAAGAAAAAAGAACAGGAAAATTAGTACATTTTAATTCATTTTATGTCATAAGATGCATAATGTAAAGTAATAAAAATGTAAAAATCCCAAGTTTAAGTTATAATAATAATAATAATAATAATAATAATAATAATAATAATAATAAT